>CM076575.1:951296137-951647184 GCA_034641835.2 Pinus albicaulis | reverse complement strand
ACATTCAGGGAGATTGCCTGCCCGTACTTCTTGGTTCGCCAGGAGGTATTCTACAGTTCACAATTACTTGGTAAACCTTTATGGCTATAATTATACTTTTATTTTGTTTATTTTTTTTGGTCATAAAATTAATCAGTCATTGTGGAAGAAGAACATCCCTTTCCCCGTCGTTCGTGTAGAATAGCACTGAAACCACCTTTACCACCGGAAGCCACTTCTAGTCGGCGAAGGCGACATCGCTCTACCGAAAACAATACTATTAGTACCTCTGGTGCGACATCATCCTCACATATACCAGAGTCGACACAAGTTGTTTCTAAAAATCCTGGTTCATCTACTGTTGTCAAGACGGAGTCCTCACAGCTACCCATAGTCACGGTCCATCCAATTAGTGAGACCATACCTCCCGAAACTAACGTTGTTCAACTGGAAGTAGATCCAGATCCTATCACTTTTTTGCCAGAACATCTGCATCCCGAAGTCGAACGACCAGAAGTTGTTCCTGTCGTTCATCCCACAATCTATTGTAGCCATTGAGTCTCCCATATCACGTAGTCAACCTCTTGAAATATACTTTGGGCCTGACAACGAAATCCTTCCACCTGGTTTAATTTCGATTGAAGAAATACCACAAGATGAAACACCTTTAACTCCAACTCATTTCGGGGCGGAGCTTTACCTGTACGAGTCTTTTCCTCAATCACCTGCCTCTGCTTTTGTTTATCCTCTGTCTATTAGAGTTCCCGTAGATCCAATAGGGTATACATTTGGTCGAATAATCATGCCTTAGCCAACATCTTCGATTGGACCATCTGTTCCAATTGCGAAAACACCTGCTCTCGCCACCCTGTCGATGTTCACGACTTCACCAAAGTCACATTTATATGGTGGCCCATCTGTCCCACCTGGTTACCAATATTTATATGGAACCTTTTCTGGTGCATCCTCAAACCCATGGACTTCACCAATGTCATCATCTGGTATTCTAACTGGTAAATCTATAGTGAGTACTGAACGTCTTGATCCTTTATACACATGATTAGGGAAATATCAAGCTGGTCCATCTGGTTATATTCCATCCAGTACAATTTCAACTGGACTCCCTGCAATTGGAGAAAAATATTTTCCATCTTATTATACTCCTCATGCTGGGGGGAAACCTATGGTCACCCACTTCGATAGTACTCTATCGTTATTTAGTCATCCTAATGTCGGAATGAATGTTTGTGAATGGCTGCCCACTCTGCCTATCCAACCACAAACGTTGTCCACTTGTATCAACTGGTTCAACTTGTTTCACCCACATCAATTCCGATTGTTAATACATATTTAGCCATGTTACAGACTCAAATTGTTGTACCTAAACCGTCTCAAGAGGGTCCTTCAACCCAATACCCCCAAGTGTTGGGCCCTCAGACTCCAACTCCTTCGGCTCGTTTACAACAACCACCGGTATCCAGAATCATTTATTCACAAGTTGGATTACCATATTATGGGATGTCGTAGTCGTAACTAGGTTATACCTATCCACAACTGAATCCAAGATATTCTAGTTTGGGTTATAATATTTGTGGATAGACCCCTTGGTAGCCACAAGCGCAAATTCCACAACCTTCATTTCAACAAGTAGTGTATCCAGGTTTTGGTCAACAGAATCCTCAAGCGTTTGCTTATCAAAACAACCCCTATCTGGGTTACCAGCAACATATTCCTTATGCTGGTTCTCAAAGGCCTGTTGCCTAAGCAATTCCATCATACCCTGGCTATCCTCAACATGACCTCAATCGATAGTTGCCCTTTGTTGCAACTTTAGAGTTACCAGATTTAAACCGGCTCACCAATGATCTAATCAACTATGCTCCTTGGTGGCTGGTGATACCTCATAAATTACCCTCAGATATTCCTAAGTTCAGTGTAAACCATAGGGAAAGCCCGTCGAATCATGTTATAACTTATCATTTATGGTGTTCATCTAATTCCATAAATGATGACTCTGTTCGATTCTATCTTTTCCAACGTACGCTCACTGGTCGGGCGGCAAAATGGTACATTGAGTTACCAAGAGCTTCTTTTGATAATTTCACTGCCCTAGCTACTATCTTTTTGACCCACTTCCAGTTACCCATACAATATGAAACTGGAATGGAACTCTTGAATAATTTTAAACAAACTAATGCTACTCACATTTCTGATCATATTCATGAGTGGCATCATTGTCGTCGAATGGTTAAGACATTAGTTCCTGATCAGCTTCTTGCTGAGTGGTTCATTAAGTCCTTGTTACCATCTATAACCGAGGATGTGGCTAAGGGTGGCATTGTCACTAAAGAGCAAGTCATTGCTCGTGCCCAATATTTAGACTTGATTTACACTTAGTTTGGCACGCTCTACAAGAAAATTCCTAACGCGCAGTGATCTAATTTTACTATTCCTGCTCCATCAAAGGACTCTCAAGTTAGAGACGGTATGATCGGTACTGCAAGAAGACATCACTCCACTGCATTTGATCCTGCGCCTTCTTTCGAAATCCATGTCATGTCATCTGACAAGGGAAAAAGTGAGAAGCAACTCGGAAGTAAGAAAAAAGGGAAATCAAAGAAAAATCAAACTTCTACCCTGCAAGAAAGATCATCTGATCAATCGTTTGGAAATCGAAAACCTCTTCACCCTTGCATAATCTGTAATGAGGAACACTTTGTTCGGGACTATCCTCACCGCATTGAAGTATAAAAAATGGTTAAGACCTCGCATGCATCAGCTGTGTTGACAGATCCATTTTTGAATCCGGACACAAATTTTGTTGCTACGGATCCAACTTTTAGTTCACAAGTGCTTATGTTGTCTGTCACGAAACCATAAACTAATTTTTTGGTGTCAAAACGTAATAAATATTATGGTAGTCAAGCTACTGATCAACCTACTACCTTGACCATGAATCCGTCTACGGAATTGATACCGCCACGTGTTTTTCCTGAATTGACAATCAAGCCACCAAAGGGAGTCGTTCATAAGTCGACATTTAATCCTCGAGTCAGAGCTACTTAAAATTATAATATAGTTGAATATTTGGCTCAATATCCTTCAATTATGTCAGCGCTCGAGGTGCTACAAAATTTTCCCTCCCAGGACCAGGCTTTGTTGTCGGAAATTGGTGGAATTGATCCGAAAAATTCCAATCTCGTAATCTTTAATCATACAGGCTATGTGCCACAATTACCAGCATAATTGGAATTCTCCATCCAAGTAAATGTTCTTAATCACCTTTTTCATTGTACTATCATTGATGAGGGAGCATCTACGTTCATTATGTCTCTAAACTGTTGGAAGTCACTTGGATCTCCGCGCTTATCTCAATCATCAACGACGCTGAAGGCTTTCGACGGACGTACACATAAGCCTTGCGGTATTATCAATAACCTCCATGTTGAACTAAGGGGGAAAACAATGAATTTTGATGTTGAGGTCGTTGACGGACCCCTTGACTACAATATTATACTTGGAAGGCCATGGGTATATGCTATGACTGCAAATGTTTCTACATATTTTAGAATGATCAACTTTCCACATAAAGGTGTTATCACAGTCATCAATTAGCTATCCTTCTTTGCCTCCAAAATATATATCGATGAATCAAGTGATGAATTTTGAAAGGAGAACTTGCATTTTTTTTCTTTATGTGTGTTATTGATGAAAATTACTAAGAGGAATATCATTTCAAATAGGTACATTATTACATATAGACCGATAAATCATTGCGGAGGCTTCATCAATCTATAATGTCTCAGTGATGAAAATTATACATGGTTTAGAAGATAAAGTACAAGAGTGGAGTCGTCATCATAGAATGGTTAAGACATTTGTTCCTGATCAGCTCCTTGCTGAGTGGTTCATTAAGTCCCTGTTACCATTTATAACTGAGGATGTGGCTAGGGGTGGCATCATCACTGAAGAGTAGGTTATTTCTCATGCCCAATATTTAGACTTGATTTATACTCAGTATGGCACGCTCTACGAGAAAATTCCTAATGCACCGCGACCTAATTTTACCGTTCCTCCTCCATCAAAGGACTCTCATGCTGGAGACGGTATGATTGGCACTACAAGTACACATCATACTACTGCATATGATCCTACGTCTTCTTTCGAAATAAATGTCGTGTCATTTCACAAAGGCAAAGGTGACAAGCAACCCGGAAGTAAGAAAAAAGGGAAATAAAAGAGAAAAAAAAACTTCTAACCCACAGTAAATATCATCTGATCAATCATCTAGAAATTGGAAACCTCATTATCCATGCATAATTTGTAATGAGGAACAATTTTTTTCGGTATTTTCCTCACCGCGCTGAAGTCTCAAAAATGTTTAAGACTTCACATGCATCAACTGTGTTGACAGATCTGTTTCCAAATCCGGACACAAATTTGGTTGCTTCATATCCAACTTCTAATTCCCAAGTGCTTATGCTATCTATCACAAATCCATCGATAGATATTTTGATGTCAACGCGTAATAAATATTAAGGTATTCAGGCCACTGATCAACCTACTACCTCGACCATGAATCCATCTACGTGATTGGTACCGCCACCTGCTATTTGTAATATTCCCATTTTAGCACACAACTAAATGGAATATTAAAATTTTGTTTTCATCAACTGGCAGTTGAATAAAGGGGTAAGGAAGCCCATGCTTAGTAAAACAGGAATAAAATCCCTCAAATGTGAAAAGGATAGTCATAAGAACTGGATTTCACACCCTTATGTGTGAAAAGGGACCTTTGCATGAAGACAAGGTCAAGTTTGACCAAGTCAACAGCGCTGGGAGAGGAGGGGGAAAACACTTTGATAGACAGTGCAGTGTGAATGGGAAGAGGGTTATTTGGTGGAGGAAACCCTAAAGAGTGGGATCCATTGAGAGAGGGCTTTCACTTGTTTAAAAGGAGGGCAAGGCAACCATTGTTTCTCATGTTATGTATTATTCATTTCTTGGTCTATTCAGACTTTGAGCAATCTCCTGTTGTTTAGCAGAGTTGCAGTGCTGCTTAGCACAAGGATTTCCTATTTAGGAATCCTCCTCCTTTCTTGAGGAACCTCTTAAAGGAGTTGTACTAATTTGCCTCACATCTAGGCTTGAGGCCAAGCATCCTCCTCCAATACATCGTTATTTCTACAGTAGGATAATGTTGTGTTGGTGGGTGTTGCAGTGAGGGTTCACAACACCACTTCCATCAGTAGATTTTCAGAGGAGGAGTCTCTTTCCCTTTGAGAGATCATATTGGGAGCCTTCGAAGATTATTACATATCTTGGCATTGGGCCAATTCATTTCCTTGCCCCTACAGCGCAGTTTCCTCTAGTAACTGCGTTATTTTTAGTGAACATTTGCAGCGGGGCTTTTGCAGATTATTTGGAGGGTGAGATCTTCAGTGTTAGGATCAGCCTTGCACTTGAAAGATCCATCGAAGGAGGTATCTTCATTAGATGCATCATCTTCAGCCTTCTCCACTTATTTCCAGTTCTTGAGTCGCTGCTGCTACCCAACAACTTCGGCATTTTGCAGATTTTGTATATTACAGCCAATCCTTCCAGGATTGACTTGAGGTAGTGATTGGGAGGCTAGATATTCACTCCCAATGTTGTATGGGCCATATATTTGTATATCCATGTATTTTACATATGTGATCATGCAGTTGCTCTTACAAAACTGCGCAGTCATAGCTTGGGCACACTTGTGTAGCAGTGTTTTATCATGATTTATGTACTTGTCTCTTGAGGCTGAGTATTGCTTATCTTGAGTAACATTTTCCTCAAGATCTTGTATTCATTTGTTGCTGCTATTATTTAATAAGATGGCTATGGATATTTCTCACATTTCTATGATTTGAGTGTCACTGCTACTCCATTATTGTATTTGCATATTGCTGGGTCTCCAATTTGGGAATATTATAAGATATTCCTAACATTGTAGATTTTCCCGATTTTGGGATATTACAGTGGTATCAAAGCATCAATCTTGGCTCAGCTTGTGGATCTCAGCCATGATGCTATCAAGAAAAGAAAAGATGAAGACTCCACTATGTGGAGAAAGGAAGGAATATAAGCTTACAAAGCTTATTCCAAGATCTGTACAGAACATTCATGAAGATTTCAAGAAGATAAGGAGGGAGATATGTACAGAATCTCTAAGAGGGTTTGAAACTGAGTCAAACTCTAGATTTTCCTACGGGGAGTGTGAGCATGCAGTCACACCCTATGATGCACAATGCAGTCACATGGCCAGTTTTTCCATAAGGGAGAGAGAAGAAGAAGGAATGCCGAAGCGAGGAACTCTTAGTGGTTTCTTGCATGAGTATGAATCTCAAACTCAGAAGTTTAGAGATCATATCACTTTTCCGAATTTTTGCAAGATCATGGTGAGGAGGAGAAAGCAACATTATATGGATAGATTTCTTCTATCTATCTTGGATGGGTCCCCTACATATTCAGCCAGGGCTTGGGTGGAAAAGATAGACACCTTTCTGTAGCAGCATCAGATTTATGAAGATGAGGCCATCAGAGTAGAAGTGCTACACTTTGGAGGTAAGGTCTATGCATGGTGGTTATTTGAGTCCTTTACTTTAAAGAATGTAAATACTTCTTCCTATGCAAGGTTCATTAAAACTTTGATGGAAAAATTTGGTAGGAAGAATTCTGAAACACATGTGGAGGAAACAAACACATCTAAAGAAACAAAACCCTTGCATGTGATGGAGGAAACCATAGAACCAAAATCACTTCAGAGAACCATAAAGGAGGCTGATATCTTGCATTATACTTTGTTGGAGGCAAGAACTTCATCTTATATTTTTTCACAAGGAGGCAAAGAGATCCCTTTTCCAAAAGAGGATCCAATTAGTGGAGGATTGCCCATTCATGCTGAGGAGACTGAGGGCAACAACGCTGTCATTTCTAGAGTTGATCTAGCACCTCATGCAGAGGAAGGAGGAGCTCATGCTCTAAGAAGAAGGATTCTTGCATCCTTGCAAGAAGTTCCCCAGGATCTCATACATGGAGGTCCAAGCACAATTAGCGAGCAGCATGATTGTGCAGAATTACAACTGGAAAGAGAAGGTAAGGAGGAAGAGTAGCCTCATGTGATGAGAGGCACACACCCTTCTCTATTTCAGAGAGCTAGTACAAAAAGGAGGCAGACTGCATTGCGCTATGAAGGCAAGGTCAAGGTTTCCTAATCATATGTACAACCCCCTCTTGAGAGTGATGTCTCACTACATGGAGGCATTCCACCAGGGAGGCCACCAGATCTAGCATTGATGGAAGACATCTTGTCTTTGGATTCACCGCTCTTAGATTTTGGAGAGGTGAAGAGTTTGGAGGAGAAATTTGGCATGAGGGATGTCAAAGTAGCAGGCAGCAGCATGAGTAGAGCTTCACATGCCAGATCACCAGCACTGCCCCTTAGGAGGATTGATCCTTACTGGAGATCTCAACTCTTGGTAGAGTACTCCAAGGATCTAGGTGCATGTATGATACTTGATGACCCATATAGATATGATGAGTATATGGTGGATGATGTGGTCATCTATTCCTATGGCAGAGTCTTCTTGACTGGAGCTTCTAATCTCAAGGAGAAGCTACTTCATGCAACACATGAGGACTTCCTTTCCATGCATTATGATGCATATATTTCCTTGGCATAGGAGTTCACTTGGGAGGGCATCTAGCATGACATATTTCAGCATATGGAGAGATGCATAGCCCGGATGGTGATAGAGAGGAGGTCACAACCACTTCCCTACTCTTTGGAGGTGAGGGAGAATTTCTGGTTGAGCCATTTTAGCTCAAGGTCTCAAGTACATGATGGGGGAAGTACAATTTCACTTTATGTTTTGTACTTATTTTCTTTATATGAGTAGCATGTTGTACCAAGAAGGATTTTAAATTCTTGCATATTATATGATGATGTACTTAGAGCCACTTGTGGCACTGAGATTGGTTATTTATTTGGTGGTTTGTGGGGGAAGCCACATGATTCTTGGTGTGCACCATTGGCACCAAATTGTATTTTCATATTTCTATCTTGTAAAATGACTGTGGCAGCAAACAAGTGGCTGGAAAACACTTGTTATTGTTTGATGTGATGCAGGAAAAGGGTGCACTGCGCTGGTTCCATGTGAGGAACCTTGATCCACTTTTCGATTGTCATATGACAACTTGTTTCTATTGGGTTTTGCTTCCATGTATGGTTGATATTGTTATGTTCATGGGGAGCTTTGTCTGGAGAATGGGATATGAGTTGGAGATGCCCATTGGGAGCATGATCCTCCCCACTTTACATGATATACACTTCAGGAGGAGCTATGGGCAAACCATGATTGCCACATTAAATTTTTTCCCTTCTTGTGGGAGGAACCACTTGAAGAACTTGAGGAGGCACTTCATGGATCATATGAAGATGGAGGAGTTATCATAGCAAAATATTTTCCCTTTGAGGAAGAGGGGAGACTCATCTACGAGCCACTCCATTTATATGAGAAAAACATATGGTAAGAGTATTGTTGATTTGCATAGTAGTTTGTATATATGTATGCATCTCTTCATCATATATGTGCAGGGATTTTCTCAAAGGAGGTGTATTCTTCCTTCTAGATTTCATGGTCTACATAAGGCCATTATGGATGATCACTCCCTAAGAGGATATGGTGAGGAGAATTCTTATGGAGAACATACTCACATTGCACATTACATCATTCACTTTCTCCAGGCTTGTGAGGAGATTGGGGTAGCAAGAAAATGGTGGGGAAGCCACCCATCATTTCATTTTCTATGGCAGTTGAGAGTCAAATTGCGTTGGCTACATTTGAGGGACCATTTTCCTTCTCCCTTACTTCACTTGGTAGCCAGCATGATTCTCCTTATGGTTCCCTTGGTTGATATTTCTATTGCTTTTCTTGGGAGCATGATTGGGGGAGAGACACATTGGGTGAATGTGTCCTTGGAGGGAGAAAAATCCTACACTCTTTGCACTACATGTTCTAAAGGGAGCATGGGAGATGGTATGGCCACCATAGCAACACATTTGTTTCCTTATGAGGTGAGCCATATGATGAATGTGATGCCATAAGATGATGACTTCCAACTCATCACATATGAGATGATTTGGGCCAACATGTTTCATAATGTTGGAAGAGGGATCCTTAGAGGTCTAACCTTCATCTTGCCACTTGAGGGAAAAATCATTGCAGCCCAGGATCATCATACACTCTACACGTATCCTAAGTGGAGAGGAGGATAGTGTGGGGTAGGCTATTTTGTCTACCAAGATCATATTTTCAGCCCACCTACAGTGCCAGAGCCAAAGGTGGAAGAGGATTTTCAGCAGTTGACATGTTGGGAGGTAACTCATTTTTCATGGATGATTGCTTGGGGGATGGAGGATCCCCATGAGGAAGATGTTCCTCAGCACATTTTAGACTCCATGCCTTGGGAGGAGGTTTTCCAGTTCTATCCTTGCAGTTTCTTGAGGACAAGCAACATTTGGGAGGGGAGGATTGTAATATTCCCATTTTAGCACACAACTAAATGGAATATTAAAATTTTGTTTTCATCACCTAGCAGCTGAATAAAGGGGTAAGGAAGCCCATGCTTAGTAAAACAGGAATAAAATCCCTCAAATGTGAAAAGGGATAGTCATAAGAACTGGATTTCACACCCCTATGTGTGAAAAGGGACATTTGCATGAAGACAAGGTCAAGTTTGACCAAGTCAACAGCGCTGGGAGAGGAGGGGAAAACACTTTGATAGATAGCGTAGTGTGAATGGGAAGAGGGTTATTTGGTGGAGGAAACCCTAAAGAGTGGGACCCATGGAGAGAGGTCTTTCACTTGTTTAAAAGGAGGGCAAGGCAACCATTTTTTCCCATGTTATGTATTATTCATTTCTTGGTCTATTCAGACTTTGAGCAATCTCTTGCTGTTTAGTAGAGTTGCAGTGCTGCTTAGCACAAGGATTTCCTGTTTAGGAATCCTCCTCCTTTCTTGAGGAACCTATTGAAGGAGTTTTACTGATTTGCCTCACATCTAGGCTTGAGGCCAAACATCCTCCTCCAATACAACGTTATTTCTGTAGCAGGATAATATTGTGTTGCTGGGTGTTGCAGTGAGGGTTCACAACACCACTTCCATCGGTAGATTTTCAGAGGAGGAGTCTCTTTCCCTTTGAGAGATCAGATTGGGAGCCTTCAGAGATTATTGCAGATCTTGGCATTGGGCCAACTCATTCCCTTGCCCCTACAGCGCAGTTTCCTCCAGTAACTGCGTTATTTTTAGTGAGCATTTTCAGCGGGGCTTTTGCAGATTGTTTGGAGGGTGAGATCTTCAGTGTTAGGATCAGACTTGCACTTGAAAGATCCATCAGAGGAGGTCTCCTCATTAGATGCATCATCTTCAGCCTTCTCCACTTATTTCTAGTTCTTGAGTTGCTGCTGCTACCCAACAACTCCGGCATTTTGCAGATTTTGTATATTACAGCCAATCCTTCCAGGATTGACCTGAGGTAGTGATTAGGAGGCTAGATCTTCACTCGCAATGTTGTATGGGCCATATATTTGTATATCCATGTATTTGACATATGTTAGCATGTAGTTTCTCTTACAAAACTGCGCAGTAATAGCTTGGGCACACTTGTGTAGTAGTGTTTTATCATGATTTATGTACTTGTCTCTTGAGGCTGAGTATTGCCTATCTTGAGTAACATTTTCCTCAAGATCTTGTATTCATTTGTTGCTGCTATTATTTAATAAGATGGCTATGGATATTTCTCACATTTCTATGAGTTGAGTGTCACTGCTACTCCATTATTGTATTTGCATATTTCTGGGTCTCCAATTTGGGAATATTATAAGATATTCCTAACATTGTAGATTTTCCTAATTTTGGGATATTACACTATTCCTGAATTGAAAATCAAGCCACCAAAGGGATTCGTTCACAAATCGACATATAATCCTTGAGCAAGAGCTGCTCAAAATTATAATATAGTTTAATATTTGGCTCAATCCCCTTCAGCTATGTCAACGCTTGAGGTATTACAATATTTTCCCTCCCAGAAACAGGATTTGTTGTCGGCAATTGGTGGAATTGATCCGACTGATTCTAATCTCGTAGTCTTTAATCATATGGGCTATGTGCCGCAATTACGAGCAGAATTGGAATTCTCCATCCAAGTAAATGTTCTCAATCACCTTTTTCAAGGTACTATTATTGATGAGGGAGCATCTACGTGCATTATGTCTCTAAACTATTGGATGTCACTTGGCTCGTCGTGCCTATCTCAATCACCAACGACATTTAAATCTTTTGACAGACATACATATAAGCCTTGTGGTATTATCAATAACCTGCATGTTGAACTAGGGGGGAAAATAGTGAATTTTGAATTTTAGGTCGTTGACAGACCCCTTGACTACAATATTTTACTTGGAAGGCCATGGGTATATGTTATGACTGCAATAATTTCTACATATTTTAGAATGATAGCCTTTCCACATAAAGGTGTCATCACAGCCATCAATTAGCTATTCTTCTTTGCCTCCAGTTCCCAGGTAACTAGAAGTGTTCCGTTAGTTCACGCACCCCAACTCGCACTTCACAACATTGGTGTAGGACTCTTAAAGGAATCCACTCTCATGGGAACCTTTGCATTACTGCCGCCTGCGACGTCAACAAATATTGCAATTATAGAGACCTGCTACATGATATATTCCACTCCATCTAGCTTAAGGAAGATTACAGGTGATTATGAAATTGTTATGTTGGATGACTTTTTGCCGCCCTGCCCAATTGAGCTGGCATAGAAATCAATCTACATGGCTTGGGCAGTGAATCCGAAATCATCGTCACCAGTCATTTGGGTTGATCATTCATTAGATTTTGGTACTCCATTTGATCCTTTTTCCTCAACTTTCTTGACATATGAGAATATTTTGGAAACCATGATGTCAGAAGGAGAACCATGGGAAGATCATCATCATCGCTCCCATCTTCAGGATTATGAAGAAGATAATCTTAGTGAACTATATCACCCATCGATCAAAACATTATTTTCAAATTATTTTCCTATTAATGCAATCAATTTCGAGCGAAATTTGTCAAATATTGAAGAAACCATTTCTATCGATATTTCGACCAAACATGATGTTGTAGAAAACATTCATGTCGACGTGTCTTGTTCTCCATCAGAACTCAAAACATATCGTTCTCTCTTACGTGAATTTCGTGATGTATTTTCTTGGTCTTATGAGGAAATTCCAAGCATAGATACTAGTATCATTGAACACACCATTAAAATATACCATGATGACAATCCAGTACGTCAACGCCTTTGTCCTATTCATCCAAAGAAGGTCGTTGCCATTAAAGCAGAAGTTGAAATTTTTTTGCGAGCTGGTTTCATTTACCCTATTTTGCTAACTGAGTGGGTTTCAAACATTGTTCCTGTTATGAAAAAAATGAACCATCAGAGTGTGCGTCGATTATCGGGATGTCAATCTTGCTTGTCCAAAAGACAACTATCCTACTCCCTTTATCGACCAGATTATTGATGATTGTGCTAGATGTGAAATCTTTTCGTTCATGGATGGTTTTTCTGGCTACAATCAAATCAATATCCGCCCATAAGACCAATAAAAGAAAGCATTCATCTGTCCCTGGGGCACATTCGCTTATCGAAAGCTCTCGTTTGGTTTAAATAATGTTGGGGAAACGTTTCAGAGAACAATGGATTATGCTTTCAATGACATCACACAGATTTTTCAACCCTATCTAGACGGTTTACCCATGCATTCATGAAATTGGACTGATCACCCGATCCATTTGAGAGCTATCTTTTTATGCTGCTGACACTACAAAATATGCCTCAATCCACAAAAATGTGTGTTTTGTGTTGGTTCTGGTCGTTTGCTAAGATTCGTCATCTCAAAAGAAGGAATTCTAATAGACCCACTGAAGGTCCAGGCCATTCTTGATTTTTCTGCGCCACCAAATTTTCTTCAGTTACAAAAAATTTAGCGAAAGGCTAACTTCCTAAGGAGGTTCATACCCAACTACGTCGAAATAGCTAAAGGATTTACTCAGCTCTTGAAAAAGGGGATTCCCTTCCATTGGGACCAAGTTGCGCAAGCTTCTTTTGATGTTGTCAAGGATACACTTGTCCGAGCATCATTAATGTATCCCCACAATTATCAGAGTGATTATTTCTTATATATCGTTGTGGCTAATACGACCATTCCTATGGTATTGGTCCAAGTAGAAAATGGGATAGAAAATACGATCTATTATTTGATTCGTAATCTCAATGATACGAAAGTGAAGTATTCATACGTATAAAATCTTGCCTTGGCGGCTATTCAAGTTGTCCAAAGATTTTGCCGCTACATCCTGTTCCGGAAGACCATTTTCATTTCGGATTGCAACCCCATGACTTACATCTTATCACGTAAATTGATGGGGGGAAAGTATTCAAAATGGATTGTCATTTTGGATGAATTTGATTTGGAATTCATCAAATCCAAGTCAAAGAAGTCTTTAGTTTTGGCTGAACTTCTCTGTGACCTTCCCTCTGATAATACTGCCACTACATCGAAACCATCTATTCCTGATGAGTCTCTATTTCTGATTAGATCATCTGATCCTTAGTATGGGGATTTTATCATTTATCTCCAAACCCAAACTTTTCGTCCTAATACCTCTCGCTCTGAACAACGACGTATTCGATACCAAGCCAAATATTATCTGATCGTCGGAGATACACTTTATCATCGTGGTGTGAATACAATTTTAAGAAGGTGCCTCACTCATGAGGAGGCCGAAAAGGTTTTAAATGATTTTCATGTTGGGGCTTGTGGTGAAGATTTGTCTGGATATGCTACCATGCAAAAGATACTCTGATAGGTGCACACAACCTACCATGTTCGTGTTGCATCCTCGCAGGTGAGAAGTTGTGTACCTGCAGAATGTTGATCATAAAATCTGCATGCTGCTAGCACCAATGCATCATGTCGTCATTTTTGGACCATTTGCAAAATGGGGCATTGACTTCATAACCTGCAACCCTTGTTCAGAAACGGGGCATGGTTATACTATTGTCGCAGTCGACTACTTTATCAAGTGGGGCAAAGCAATGCCTACATTCAATAACATAGGAAAAACAACTTCATTTTTCTTTCTCAATCATGTCGTCTCATGGTTTGGTGTACCACAAGCTATAGTTACAGATCACGGTTCGTGTTTTGTAACCATATGATGAATAAATTGACTACCAAATTAGGTACATCACCGCAGTAGTTCTACATCATATCATCCACTTGCAAGGACAAGTTAAGGCATTAGAGATTCTTAAACGAATGCTTCAACGAATAATAGAATTTCATAAACGAAATTGGCATTTAATCCTGTACTCAGCCTTGTGGGCATACCAAACCTCAGTGAGAAATGCAACCGGATTAACCCCCTTTCAATTGGTGTATGGTTTGGAAGCTATCTTTCCAATCCAATGTGAAATATCGTCGTTAAAACTTGCAATCGACTTGTTACCTGACACCTCTGCTGAAGAAGCACGTATTTTTAACCTTATCCATCTTGATGAAATGCGTCATGAAGCCCAATTGGCCAACAAAGCACATAAGAGACGTATAAAGGTGCAATATGACAAGCATGTCCAACCTTGTATTTTCTCATAGGGTGACCTGGTCCTTCTTTATGATCAGGAAGATGAGTAATAGGTATAGGGAAATTTGAGCCATTATGGCATGGAACCTATATTATCAAAAGAGTTCTTGCTAAGGGTGTCTATGATTTGGTAGATTACGATGGAATTCCGTTGGCACAACCCCGAAATGGGTTGTATTTGAAAAATTACTATTCTTACTCATGAGCGTAGTAATTTTTTGTATTATATTGTATATATGTTGTTGATTTGCATTTACTGTCTTAGTTTGTTTTTCTAGATTTTTCTTGAAATTAGTAATCCACTTTACATTTCATTGCAGATGTTTGAATATTTGGAACCATTTGTTAGGTTTTTAGATGGTGCTGTGTGCTACGGAATCTGTCTGTCTGTGTTGTGAGCCATTTAGCTCAAGCAGCAGGTTAGTGAGTTTTCAAAGGTTATGTGATTGATCTACAAACGATATCATGATGTGCAACGTTGATGAAACTTCTCTTTGATGCCATTTCATTTGTTATTTTGTGTCATTATAAAGTTGAACTCACAACTTGTTGGTATTACAAATTACTAGTGTTTGAACTTTTAAGTATTCTGCATTTGTATGTTCCTGAGTTTGAATTTTGAAAGAAATTTTGATTTTATTCAATATCAACACATTTCCAGAAACTTGAACACATTAACTGATTCATTAGCGAATTATGTTATAAACATACATTTGCAAAACATGTAAATATACATTCACATAATTGAATAGGATTGCACAATAAACATAGGAAAACATTGGAATCAAATAGATAGATAGTTATAGGTTTTTACAAAATTTGTGCCCAATAAACATTGGTCATTTGACCTCAAAATGTATGCAACATGTCAAAAGTAAACTAGTGGTGCTCATGATAACATGCTACCGATCTAGCTATCCTACGTAGTAATCACATCCAGTAGTTAAGAACGCCAATAGTGTGGCACTGCAGTCACATGGGTAACTCTTCGATTCGGTAATCCAGAATCCCGAAGTTCAACCCTTGTATGTGCTGTTGAAGCTCAGCAAGAGACTCAGCCATATCAAAATCCTAAAGGACTACTCTCCTGACATCCCTCTCTTCTGGCTCATCCGATCCATGCTCTGGTTCTCCCACTGGTTGAACTCGACCCACATCTATATTACATCAAAAATTTAGTTTAGTCTTGGGAAAAAATTAAAATACAAAAACATGTATAAACCTTAGAAAAATAAAAAACATGGTCAAAAAATTCTTACCAATTGCATCCCATTGAGCACCTTTTGGTAAATCTAAGTCTGGATCTCCTCGGAAGTCTGGAAGTCGACACCTGCATATGCATAGTCATCGATGGTGATAATATGTTGCCTGAACTAGGCGAAGAATGCAGTCGAGAACATGATGGATGATTAGCCTGCATGTCTACCCATCAGTTCTACCCATCTCTACATCTTTTGATCTCCGGGGTTAGATATACGCAATGTCACATGCTGAGGCTGCATCAGTGGAATCTTCTCTAAGGCAAAAGAAATGAGGATCAAAACATAGTTGAATTTTTTCTTCCTTCCTCCCTTTGCCTTGCTTAGTTGTTCTTTCATTTGAGAAAGTACGACTTCAACCCAATTAAAAATTGTTGGTTACACACACTCTAGCGTATACTGCATATAATATCAGTTTGCTACATGGAGTGTAGCAGTACCAGCAAGTTTTCTGATCGTGAATAAAATGGTTCTCAATGGAAAATCACAAACATCGCAGATGTTTATTTTCCTATCCTTGTTAGGCTCTGCTCCTGGATTGAAATACTAAAATATATAGTCTCTCACCGTCTCTCCTCCGAGAGCAGACCCTGAGAGGAAATTGGGTAGCTCTCTCCTTGACAAGCCTGTCAGAAAATAGATATCCTCCACTAAAATTGGGACTACTTTGTTACCAATATGGACTACTTTGTTACCAATATGGAATGCCTCAATTGCCGGATCCTAACCATGAACAAGGAACTCCAACAGTTCCATCTGCTACCTTATACCTGATAGATGGAAGTACTTCAATAACCCATAGTCTCTGAGGGCTATTACAGTACCCATATCATTAAGGGAAAACATGTTTTTTTCTTCATGCTCTCTTTCCCTCCAAGTAATTGTCATTTTAGTCTAATGAATCCCTGAAATACAACCATAAGACTCATTAGGACCTTTTTCATGCAAAAAAAAGGTAAAATTTGGGTACAATGCAACAAAAGAAAATGTGAATTGCGCCCAACGCAGCCTTAGACAAGAGACAGTGTGTTGCATATGCACCTAGCCTTTGTTTCAGGTGCATTCTAACGCAGATTTCGACATCCAAGGGTGTGTTTCCCTCTTTTGAAAATAGATTTACCCTAAGGGGGCCAAATCCCTAAAAAAATGCAATGGAATGGAAAAAAAAGACTACTAAAGGAAAGAGGAGGTTTATGCCACCAACCTGGATCCAATGACGAGGAAAACCATCCACATGATTGATCACAATGAACAATTGAAGTTCGGGGGCAAAAACAGGTTCAAAGCTCCAAAATGAAAATGGTAACTTTCAAATGGTAAAAATGAATATTAAAACTCTTTTAATTAGTCATTTGATTATTTGAAAATCATATTGATTGCCATGACTATGGTTTTATTCATTTTTTATCACGAAAAAAGTATTTTTAATCCATTTGATGTTGTTCTGAACGGGTTTGCAACTGACATAGTAGATTAGTTGTTCAAATTTATTTTGAGAATTATTTGGCCACAAAGCATACTTTTATCCTTATTTTTCGAGCTTTGATAAAAACGAAAAAGGAATTGAAGTGCACTTTTATCTCTTTTTTGAGCTTCGATAACAGCGAAAAAGGAACCCCTGGAGTCTTCCTTTAGCTCTTTTCATATTCTGATAATGTGAAAATATTGTCGTGCACTTGTCTTTTAGAGCTCGTAAAAGTAAATGAATTGATATATACTAATTATAAGTTTAACCCTTTTCCGGACCGAGATAGATTATTTACGACAAAGGAAAACCTTAGTCAAACATGGCTAGGAGGTTCTCTCGTATATCATTTTACACTTTTTCAAACATCTCGAGTGACAAATTTATGAAAAATTAATTATGGAGTTTTTCTTTTTGTCTTTTCAAACTCTCTAAATATGAAAGGACCGGTTTTTCACTATCGTTAGGCTCAAGAAAAAGCAAAATATCGACGAGCTTGTCAATCATGGCAAGAATCGAGTTTCATTCATTTCTAGAATCGTTAAATTATTAAATAGCGACATTATTCACTTGAAGCGCCGAATTATATATCAAGCATATGTTATCCTCCTCAAGCTTGTTAAAAAATAAAGAGGTATTGGTCGACAAATGACCGGGGAAAATTTGGGAAAGTGAACAAAACTTTTACGGTAGCAGGTCGCTCTTGAACATGACACTTCACTCCATCATTGTGACTTTTGGGTTGGGTAATATTCTTGATGGTTCATTCATACCTATGGTTCATCATACCTTCACTTCAGTTTTGGTTAAATGCATCCAAATCATCTCAGTGTCATCGATATGTTTAAGAGAAGTCATCCAATGAATACTCATCCTTCTGCAATACTCATACACCTTCATTTTCATGAAATTCATTCTTGAACATCACTATATCAAGTCACATTTTGTCTCTGAAATCAGTAAATCTCATTTCACAATAAAGTGGCTTCCTGTCGACATCAAATCATCATCCAGGAAGTTTACTTAGAAACATCATCTTCTATTCTCATGAGGATTGTTACAACATCAACAATATCCTCACTTTCAGACCTTTGACTGAAATATTTTTTTGGTGTTCGACATCAAATCATCTATTCATGCCTTAAAAACTATACTGTAGTACCTCGAGAGTCATTAAAATCAATGGTGGTTCTCCCGTGTTTGTTAAAATTTCACATCATTGGCTGGTAATCAAATGATGTCTTACCATGTTTGACTACAAATCATATATTCGCATGGCTAGACTTGTACTCGAATGGTCAAGTGAACAAGATAAGAAGACCCCGGATCTAGTTTCAGCCATCCGGGCTGCAATTTCAGGATTTTTGTACATATCATCTATATGGTGACCTTACCTACAGATTGTCATCCGAACATGGGCCTATATCTGTAGACATTTCTGTATTGGAAAACATTCCAATGTAGATGACTTTCTGCACTATGCACATGTTATTAGATATTTTATGTGCTCAACATGGGAATCCCTCCCTCAAAAATTCATGATCAAGATGAAAATATCATGATGTAATTTATTGTAATATTGATGTAGGTCGCCACTCCACTTCAGTTCCAGCTCATCACATCATAAAGCATCTCATTAAAAAATACTATTATAATTTTGAATTCATAATTTAGGGGGTAGTTGTTATAGGTCAATTTGGGCATCATCCTCCATGACCTGGTCAAACTGGACATCATCCCCAGGACCAATGAAATAGGGTCTATCATCCCCTTACATTTCAATTGTTATATGCCCTAAGAGAAGAAAAAACCGTTCATGGCTTCTATTATCATATTTCAAAGGTTTTAAGTATAAATGTTATATCACTTATGAGCTCACCAACGCTGCCTCTCAAGGGACTAACTGTGTTGCATATGCAGCTCCCTCCATTCAAGGGTGCACTGCAATGCACTTCCCGACATTCAAGGGTGCGTTGGTCAAATGGGAGTGAAATTCTCATTGTTCCGGAATCTCCACAATGCCACTACCTTATAGAAGAGTCCACATGTGTCAAAATTTGAATCCATGTGTCCATCTAACACCTCTAAATTTGGAAACATGTCTTGCCTATTATTAGAAAGTCATTGATTGAGAAACTACCTTCAGTTTACCTATAAATTGAGCACAGATGCTAGTGCTAGGGAAGGAAGAATTTTGGTAAAGAAATGTTTTTGGATTCTCAATTGACAGAGTGATAGAAGTGATATGTTGTTGGTGTGTTGTTGGATATGATGAAGCTGGGATGAAGCTAGAGCTGGTGACATCAAATCGATCATTGGTTGTAACCTCGCCCTTCTACTCTTTAATAAATATTATTGTTAATTTTCCCATATATGTATCTGTTTATGTTTCTATTTCTCATGCAATGGACTCTTGAATGATATATATGTTTCATGTTTAATCGATTTAAGTGATTAAGATAACTAGGCATC
The DNA here is from genome assembly GCA_034641835.2 of Pinus albicaulis. Taxonomy (NCBI): domain Eukaryota; kingdom Viridiplantae; phylum Streptophyta; class Pinopsida; order Pinales; family Pinaceae; genus Pinus; species Pinus albicaulis. The sequence goes on along the minus strand of CM076575.1, from coordinate 951,627,271 downwards.
TGTATATTGCAATCTCTTTGTTTTTCTCTGTTTATACTTGCAGGAATCAATCTGGCAATCTAAGTTGGATTGGAGGCTACAAAAAAAGTGATTGAAGGAGAATAGGACGCGCTTGGATCACAAGTAGGTTCTTCAATCTTTCTGTATGTCTATTTATTCTTAGAGAAAGTGATAGAAAAGTCTTTAATCTGTTGTTCTAAGTGCCTAACACCCCACTTAGGGAATTTGATTTATCCATAAATCATAATTTTGCATAACACTTTCCCACCTGGGTCCTCATTCCTCCACTAGGTCTGATGAGCACCATCATTAATTATATTTTAAGGGGTTAATTGTCATCTTTTTATCCTTATTAGTCTCTCTTTATCACATTTAATTACATTATGGTCATAGGTTGCTTAGTGTAGATGATGAATTAAGGGTTATCATACTTTTAATGCTTAATATGGTTTAAATGTAGGATAATCACGAAGATATGCCATTTTTGCTGAAGATTGTGCAATCAAAGCCTGGAGTAGACAACAGGGAATGATTATAGGGGGTTGACCATCTCCTTAACTCCTAAAGGTGGCCAAGTGATCCTCAAGATTCTCCTCCAACAACTCGAAATCAAAGGCATCCAAGAAAGTGGAAGATTAAGGGAATCAAATCTCCACTTCTCTCAAAGTTGAAGGGGACAAATCACCTAATTTTTAGGGAGTTATTGGTAGCTACCCTTTAGGATAAATAGGGTAGAGCAAGAGATCATTAGGATTCAATTTTTGGAGATAGCTAGAGAAATATTAGCTCTTGTAATATACATGTGTGACTTTCATACGCTATGTAATGAGCTTAGTTATTCAATAAAATGAGTAATCAGTTTCTCCTTCACTGATTTAGTTTGAGAGAGATGAGCTTGTGGGTTAGGGCCCAATCTATTGGGCTCAGTCTCTCTTATGTATTTGTGTTTCCTTTCCATGCCATTGTAGTTAGTTTATTTCATGTGTTGTAGTTAGTTTTCTTATATTTCATCTTGTTATGTTTAGTTTGCTTCCATTTAATGTTGTTGTAGTTAGACTCTTGTAGGTCATAGTACAATAGAATATAAAACTCAAAATTTGTGTGTTAAAGCCTCCCTGTTTGTATTTTTGTTTCCTTTCCATGAAATTGTAGTTAGTTCATTTCATGTGTTGTAGTTATTTTTCTTATATTTCATCTTGTTATGTTTAGTTTTATTCCATTTAGTGTTGTTGTAGTTAGACTCTTCTAGGTCATAGTACAATAGCATATAAAACTCCAAAGCTGTGTGTTAAAGCCTCCTTGGAGCTTGAGGAGGGTAGATCGCCACCACAGGCCCAAATTGCTTTTAGTTTATGATTTCTTGGAAATAATAGATAGGTTGCTTTGTTTACCATGAACATGTTGTGAATGTTGAGTTATTTTTCTGTTTCAAATGAATAAGTAGGTTTTCTTAAATTCAACTCATCTTTTTCATCATTCTCATCATAGATTTGTCATGATAAATGCATGAAAATGTAGTTTCATTGTAGCTATGAGTAGAGCAGTAGAGGAGGACTCTACCAACATCCTTAGCTTCAGTTTCCACCCTTCACCAACCAACTTTCAACCAAATTGCTTTCAACTCTGTTTTTTTTAGATCTTCACCATAACACCGAGAGCCACCCCAGGGGTGCAAGATGGGCTTTGTAAGAAGTTATGAGCTTTTCCAAAGGGTTGGCTACCTTCCATCCACCTAGGCCCACCTTCATTCCACATTTCCTACCCCTTTCCTCGCCATTTCTAGACTCAAACTACCCTCGACCTGTTTCCTGTAGCATTTCAAGACATCTTGTAGCACTAAATGAAATCATGTACCGATGCTAGTCAACCACTTATTCAGCCCAAAACCTCTCTTTCACCTCACCTATACCTGGCACAACCTCCAAGACACCTTCAACTCTGAAACCATGAGTCCAAGACCTTTTTAAGCCACCTCAACACCTCCTTATTTTGCTGCAAAACAGAGTATTTACATGCATGATTAGCTCATTATAGATGCATCGTTAATAATAACAGTCAAGCATGAAGTAGCTAGAGTTTAATCAGCCATTTGGCCCACTATGTGCTTAGATTAGTTTTTCTTTTTGCAAGTTAAATTCAGCAATTTACTTTATGAATTCCACTTAGTTTAACTCTATTTCTTGCATTAGCCTAATTGTGGATTTCCTTTCTTGAAAATAGCTAGATGAGTCTTTATGCTCTAGAATATTTTATTTCTTGTTGATAGAGTAATGATCATGAGTTATTTTTAGTCTTAGGTTTCATTCAGAAGTGTGACAAATTTCATTCCCTAGAAGCAACCCTAGCAGTAGTACCCCATCATAGGAATGAGAAGAGGATGGCATGAGTAGAATGAATACATAGATGCCAGTGACGAAGGGTCAACCTGCACTCTGTAAAGGTTCCATCTATCGATCATCAAATTGTATGTTCGACAGTTGTGCTCATTGTGTCCCACCGAAGAGAAAAATCTGCACCACTATTGCTTCGGTTCTGGGACATAGGTGCTTAACCATGGGTAGTGGTCTGTATCATGCCACCCAGCCACCTGATAATCGGCACACCATAGTGTGGGGGTACTAGGCCCAGCAATATCCCTTGGGCATAGTAGACTCAGTCCCCCAGCTTGCATATAATCCGATAGTAGAGGGCACTGATCTTTGGTGGGGCCAGATACCATGCAACATATGCACGAGACATCTGTGCTAGATTCTTTACCCAAATATCTTTGTAAATTCTAAATTTCTATGTGCATCACCTCTAATTGGCTATGAATCTGCAACGCTCTAAATTGAGCATCATCCCTCGGTGCAACTTCTAACTTCATGGAAATTTCTAGGGTTTCTTCTTGCGAATCAATCTTCTACTGACCCATGGGCCCACAAAGATGTGGAAACAACATGGAAATGAACCATTCCTTATGTTTCTTATCATCGTAAGAAAATCCCCCTGTTGGTGATGACCTTCTTTAGTTGTTGTTTAGCTTCCCAAACTAATTCCGTAGGCCCTTTTTTAATATCTTTTTGTTCTACTGTGAATTGAGAATAAGATTTAGGCTTTCGAAATTGTTGCTTCAGGTCATCCTTGATCTCCTTCACTATGTTATTTTCATGTTGAGTATTCTATCCTTGATCACCAACAACACGAAGGTCTTCGGACGCACGCTCAAGCATGATAATTCTTTATTCTAAAGGTTGGGTGTGAGGGAAAAGTTCGACGGCTAAGTGAAGGGAGGGGATTTTACAGTCGATCGGTAAGACTGCCTCCTCGCCAAAAACAAGGTGGAAAGGAGTAAACTTGGTGGTGGTTTTAACAGAATTTCTATAGGCCCACAAAGTAGGGAAGAGAATAAGGTGCCAGTTGGTTTTTTTCTTGTTCACCGTTAGTTGAAGCATAGTTTTAAGGATTTTATTAACCGCTTCAACTTGAACATTACCTTGGGGGTAATAGGACTATGAATATTGGTGCTCAAAACCCAACAGAGAGGATATATCATGCCAAATATCATCTTCGAAATGTCGGCCATGGTCAGAGACAAATTGTTTTGGAACTCTGAATCAAGTGATAACATGGTTAAAGAAAAAGAGGGTTGCAGTAGCTGCTGTGTTATTGAACGTTGGCATGGCCTCAGCCCATTTAGTGAAATAATCAACTGCCACAATGATATACTTGTGGTTACTAGCATATGGAGGTAGACACTCCATAAAATCAATGGCCCACTTGTAGAATGGACTGGCTGAGATGACAGGATGGAGGGGAGTCAGAGGAGCTCGTGCCTTTGGGGCTAAAAGTTGGCAGTTGGAACAATGTTTAACTAATTCAATGCAATCACCGAAGAGGGAAGGAAAAAAATACCCAGCGCGCATGACTTTCTGAGCAGTGCCCAAACCAGAGAGGTGGCCACCAAAAGCACAGCTATGGAAAGCATTAAGGACTTTCTCAGGTTTAGTGTGCGTGAGACATTGAAGGAGGACATAATCAACACCTCGCTGATAAGATCATCACCAATGAGAAGACAATGAGGGGATTGGTGTCATATACATCATTGATCATCATGATCAATATGGGGAGAAAACTTTTGGGTTCACAGATAGGTAAGGATGTCGCCATACCAAGGGTCATCTGAAGTAATAACGAACAAATGTTCATCGGGTAAATCATCATTAACCGACGGATCTTGCGTACCAGTAGGCAATTCAAAAATGAGTTCAGCAAGGTCTAAACCTTTCTTACTATTGGGTGTGACAAAATCGATATTGAACTCCTGAAGGATAACGATCCAACGAGAGTACTTCTAATTGATGATCCGCCTACTCAATAGAAAATCCATAGGGTTGGAATTGGTCACGACCTTGGTGGAATGCATAATGATATAATGACGAAGTTTTTTGGACCGAGAACACAACGGCCAGTGCCAAATTTTGTTCATGCGAGTAGGACACAGGGGGGCCTACAAGATTCTTACTGATATAATAGATAACATGTTCATTTCCGGTGTCATCTTCTTGGATAAGGACCCCAACGACCGAATGGGTGGAAGCTGAGATGTATAGGATGAAATCCCTTTCAAATTTAGGAGGACTAATCAAGGGAGTGGAAGTGAGAGCATGTTTTAGGGCATCAAAATACTGTTGAGCATGGTCATCCCAAATGAATGGAATGGTAGATTTAAGGAGTCTTATAAACTCATGCACGGTGGTGGCATAGTCAAGGATGAATCGATGAAGAAAGTTGGCTTTGCCTTGGAGGATTTCTAACTAGCATAAGGTACGAGAAATGGGAAGTTCAAGAATGGCGGTCATGTTGACTTATCATGCAGAGGGAATCCTTAATCACCAACATCTATTTATGTTGCATATTTGTATTTATGGTTATATTTATATTTTGTTGCAATCTTGTCTAAGTTCAGATCAGTGGTATCAAAGCGATATGCTCTTTCTCTTTTTTTCTTTTCATGTCAACAACGAGGTCAAGGTATAAGGGGTTAAGGATCGAACAGGTTAAACCTTTGCAAGACCAGCCTCTAAAACCCCGATGGCATCCCATGGAGGAAGAAAATAAAGATGAGGGAGCAGAAGATCCTTTCAAAATATTGCTCAAAGAATCCCTCGAGAGGCGGAGGAATGTGATGATGGATAACTTTTCCTAGCTCCTTCGGGGAATGCCCATAGGTGACTCATATTCGTCCAGAAAATACTATCAAGGTGCCACTCCCTTAAATATATAGTTCATTCATGATTGGATAGCCGAAATCACTCTAATAGAGCTCCGCAAATTTCTAGGTCTTTCCAATTTCTACCGCATGTTCGTGTTGGGTTCTCTCATATCACTTGGTGAAGCAAAAGAAAAATTATTTTGGTCTGAATCCCAACAAAAGAAATTTTCCAAGTTGAAGAATTTCCTTTGCTCTACACCACTTATCAAATTACTAGACATGCAACAACCATTTGAGATCGAGATAGATGCTTCCGACTATGATATTGGTGCAATTCTTACTCATCAGGGGCATCCAGTGGAATATCACAGTGAGACACTTTCAGACACAGTCTGAAAGTATCACACCTATGAAAAAGATATATATTCCATTATGCAAGTCTACCAACAATGGAAGCATTAAATTATGGGGAATGAAATGGTCATCCACACAAACCATCGACCCATGTAGTTCATACTAACACAAGGGAATTTGTAGAACGATTGCCATAAAAAATGGTCCACATACTTGTTACACTGAAATATGTCACCATGACATTGAGCTGTCTATATGGGTTCATCATTACCTATTTATTTATTTCTGAGAAGTCTAAAAACATAAAATTCCTAAATCAAGTCTTGGAACAGGAGAAAAAGCTCTTAAAAATCCTAAAAGCCTAACTCCGCACTTTTCCTAGTAATTTCCTGGAATACCATGGTTTATTGCCATAGAAGCTGCGGTACATCCCGCATGTTCTGCTCATTAAAACTGTAGACCACCATAAAAGGTAAAATAAAAATAAAATTAAGTTCTAGAAGCTGAACAGGTCGAATATTCTCCTAGCTGGGGCCTTCTAGAAGCGTTATCTGGTCGAGCTTCGCCCCTTCCATTCATGAACCTTTATTCCTTCATATATGGAGCTATCCCTTGGTTTTTGGAGCTAAAATCCCATGATGAGAAGGCTTTATCCCTTCCTTTTTGGAGCTAAAACTACCTCCCTTATGCTATAAATTGAGACCAAGTTTCAGTCTCAAGGATACTTAGAACTTGATAGTTTGGAGGTGAATTGCTAAAGAAATATACTCTCCACATTTTGCATCATTGGCATGAGAGAGATTACATACTCATAGCCATAGTATTATGTTGATAAAGAGAGTGGGAGTCTTGTCAAACTGAGGAAAGCGACTGTTTGGGACCCTTGAAGAACCTGTATGAACATCAAGTCGTTAAGGTTGTAAGGTTTCTTCTTTTATTCAAAGATAATACAAATGGATTCTATTTTCTCATTGAGTTGTTCATCTATTTTTTGAATGATTTAATTCTTAGATTCCTTGATCACTAAGATAGATTATTTCTTTTTAATTATCATATTTGGCAGATGCTCTTGATTTTGTTTACTTGTCTTTGATTGCAGATCTTATATGCTGGATCGATACCTTCTGGAATGACTGGATTGAAGACTGAGCAAGCATTGGACTACAGGTAGGAGTATCTCTCCGTAGTTAATTAATAATTCTTAAGCAAAATGTCTAGAGGAAATGGTCTACATCTGTATGTTTGTTTCTAGATATCCTTAGGATACTAGGTGTAGGAATTTACAGGCTAAGTTCCTTAGATCAAGAACCAAAGGTCACTGCTCACAAAAATATCACAAATCAGTACACCAGTATAATCACGTGGTTAAAACCCTTAAAGAGGGAAACAGTCCATGCCCTGAGCCAATGTGACCACTTCAGGCAATTTATTAATATAAAAAGAAAAGTTACATATGTTTCTCTCATAAACGGTTACTGGACAAATGACCCTCCATTCTCTTTAAATAGAGATCATGGACCAATCGGGTGTTAAGCCATGGATCAAGTGTCGTTAATACCGAGGTGAGAGATAACCGCCAGATCACTACAAATCGTGACCTTCAGATTATAAGTTACAAATGTACATGGTAAAGAAACACACTTTACCTAACTCTACACTAGACTAAGTTATTCTTAACTATGTCCTATGTGTCAGAATATCCTAACATCCCCCCTTGAGAACAACTTGGGATAGGATTGAAGGATTTACAAAAGGTGACACAAAAGGAGCCTATTTCCTATGTGTCAAAATATCCTAACATCCCCCCTTAAGAACAAATTGGGATAGGATTGAAGGATTTACAAAAGTGACACAATAGGAGAAGGAAGGAGGCATTAGAGCCTATCCCCCCTTAATGACAACTTTCCTGAACTCCAAGCATGGATTGAATTTTGGTAAACTTTGCTTCCGTGAGAGCCTTCGTAAAGATATCGGATACTTGATCATTGGTTGGACATTACTACACTTCAAGAACACGATCATGAGTGAGATTTCAGATGAAGTGAATGTGGAGTTCAATGTGTTTCATACGTTGATGCTGAACTGGATCTTTACATAGCTGAATGTCACTCTGATTATCACACCAAAGTGTAGATGGATGCTGCTGATGAAGACGAAATTCAAACAGAATCTGACAAAGCCACATGGCTTCCTTGCTGGCTTCAACTGCACCACGATACTCTGCTTCTGCTGATGAAAGAGAGATGGCACTTTGTTTCTTACAAGACCAAGTAATAGGTCCTGAACCAAGAGTGAATACATATCCCGCAGTAGACTTTCGATCATCAAGGTCACCAGCCCAATCAGAATCAATGAAACCAATCAACAATGGAGAAGCTCCTACACTGTAATGAATCCCGAACTGAACTGTACCTCAAATATATCGAAGTATTCTTTTAGCTGCTTTCCAGTGACTTTCATGAGGTTGGTGCATAAACCGAGCGACAAGACCAACGGCAAAGGAAAGGTCAAGACGAGTTTGGGTTAGATACAGAAGTTTACCAACAAGTTGACAATATAAGGTAGCATCAACTTCAGGGGTAGTACAAGTGACTGAAAGCTTGACTCCAGACTGAAAGGGAGAAGGGGCTGGCTTACAGTCTTCCATGTGAAAGTGGTGTAGAAGATCACATGCATACTTGGACTAAGAGAGGGTAATGCCTTCCTTGGATTGTAAGACTTGAAGACCAAGGAAATAATGAAAGTGTCCTAAGTCTGTCATTTAAAACTTCTTTTTGAGGCTAGAATTCACATGATTTATATGGTTTGGATCACTACTAGAAAGGATAAGATCATAAACATAAATAACAAGGATGGTGAAGGGCTTACCCACTTTCTTGGTGTAGACAGTGTTGTCAGAATTACACCTAGAAAAGCCATTATCTAATAGAAATCTATCCATTTTGGCATACCAAGCCCGAGGAGCTTGTTTGAGACCATAGAGAGACTTCCTAAGGTGACAAACAAGGCTAGAGTCATTTTGGATAAAGCCAGGGTTTCAGTATAGTCAATGTCTTCAACTTGTGAAAATCCTTTAGTGACAATACGAGCTTTATTTCTATCCAATTTTCCATCTGGTCCAAACTTTGTTTTGTAAACCCATCTATATTTGACAAGTTTTCTTCCTTTTGGAAGAGGAACAAGATCCCAAGTATCATTCACCAATAAGGAGCGATATTCTTCATTCATAGCTTCATCCCAAACTGGATGATTGGAGGCTTCTTCAAAGGTTTCTAGATTATGATTTTTTGGAACTTGAGCCAATAAGGAAGAAGCTATTTCGAACTGAGAATGTGTACGTCGTTGATCGGTAGGGTCACCTGCAAGAGAACCTGCTGCATCCCGAGTAGAGTGGACCCATCTTGGAAGCAATGGAGTATAAGGAACAATTTCAAGAGGTGGAGGAGGATTTTCATCCTCGCTGTCATCATCTGAACTAGAATGAATGCTATTAAAAATAGAAGAGAGAGAGAGAGGTGGCACATATGCTGAATCAGGCTCACAAGCCAAAGGTGGCACACCCGCCAAACTAGGCTCGCAGGCCGATATATTTTCATCAAACTTTACATCTCTTCTAATGATTATATTTTTGGATTTTTTTTGAAGAAGTCTATATCCTTTGAAATATTCAGAATATCGAACGAAAATACATTTTTTACTCTTAGGTTCTAAGGCTTTATGTTTCGCATATGGAATATGGGCCCAAGCATCACTTCCAAAAACACGTAAGTGACTTACATCTGGTTTGACTGAGCTCCAAGCTTCTTTTGGAGTCATATTCTTTAAAACCTTAGTAGGAGTGAAATTTACTATGTAATTTTCACAATTAATGCCTTCTGCCCAAAAATTGAGACCAAGTCCTTTAGATTGAAGCATACAATTAGCCATTTCTTTTAAGGTGTGATTCTTCCTTTCAGCTACACCATTTTTTTGTGGAGTATATGGAACAATATGTTGCAATTGAATGCCATGCTCAGTGCAGAAGTTGATAAATTTGTTGTTAACATATTCTCCGCCATTGTATGATCTTAACTTAAGAATTTGATGTCCAGATTGTTTCTCAACAAAGGCCTTAAAGGCCAAGAACATGTTAAAAACTTCACTCTTGAGTTTTAAGAAATATACCCAAGTGCGTCTAGAAAAATCATCAATGAAAGTTAAGAAGTACTTGCAACCAGAAAAAGAAATAGTAGGAAGTGGACCACATAAATCACTGTGCACAAGCTGTAAAGGGGCTGAAGCGTGCCAAGAGGCACGTTTGTCAAAACTATCCCGATGACATTTTTCGAGTACACATCCGGAGCAAAAACCATCTCGGCAAGATACCATAGGAAGGCTCGTCACCATATTTTCCTTGCATAGATTTTGAAGAGAGTGATAGTTTAAGTGACCAAATCGCTCATGCCAAAGTTTGCTCACATCATCATTATGAGCAACAAAAACAGAGGGAAGACATGATGACCCAAAGTTGTCAAAATTATACAACCTTGTGGAACTATCAGCAATGCCAGTAGCTAAAAAATGTTTAGGATCTTTGAGTTCCTTGATTACAACATCATGAGGTGAGAATTCTACTATTTTCGCTTCACCTGAATGAGTTATTTGATAAACAGATAGAAGGTTGCATGACAAGGTAGGAACACATAGTACATCATTAAACTGACCATTATCTAGATGAATGGTTCCAGATCCTACAACACTAAGAGATCTATCATCACCAACATAAATATGTTTGGTGTTACAATCATTTAAAGAAGAAAACATAGATTTATTTTTAGCCATGTGGTAAGAAGCTCCAGAATCAATGAGCCACTCATGAGAAGGAGAAGAAGAAGATACATTTAATGCATAACCAGATCTTGATGCTTGACAACCACAAGCAAAAAGTGCCATGCCTGAAGATGAAGGTGAACAGTGCTCCAAATTGATGTTTTTCTTCTTCATTGCTACTTCTAAGGCTTCCATATTCTTAAAACATTTGGACTCTATATGGCCACCCCGATTGCAAAAGTTGCAATGTCTATCTGTCTTCTTCCCTTTGTTTTGATTTGCCTTATTATTTTGGTGATTTGATTTTTCAATTTGTGGCTGAAATTTCTTAGGGCCCTTGTTTGGTTTAGGACCATATTTTTTAGGATGCTGCTTCTTGGGATTATTTTGATATGGTTGTTGTTAGGATACTAATGCTTTCTTAGAAGAATTTCCAACAGTGATAAGACCAAGGTGTAAAATTTTTTCTTGTTCCCTTATCAAAGAATCACAAAAGGAATCAAAAGAGGGATTATTGTAGGTGGTTCCTGAAGAAATGATGGCTTCTCTAGTGGAATGGAAGGAAGAAACAAATACAGAGTATGCAGGGAAAAGCTTAGCAAGAATACAATAGATGAGGCTACCATCATCCTTTTTGATCTTACAACCTTCTAAAAGAATTCTGAGGGTCTTAAATTTGGACAAAAAATCTTCAATGGAGAAGAAATTATTGGGGTCCAAAGTAAGCAACTCATTTTCACGCTAGTGGGCATTTGATTTTGAATGTCAAAAATAGTTTTTAGCTTTTCCAGGGCTTCATCAGAGGTGTCAATGTCAAGGATATGAAATCGAAGATCTTGAGCAATGGGAATTCTTATCAACCCTCATGCTTGATCTTGTTTATTTTCCCATTTAATAGCTTTATCATCATCAAAAGGTTTAGTTTCTAGTCCTGTGGCTATTCTATAAAGCCCTTCACTTCTAAGTATATCTACCATGTGAGGTAGCCATTGGAAATAATTAGTGCTGTTAAGAAAAACTAGGCATGAACTTTCCATTTAAAAAAAAAATGAAGCTGAGAAAAGCTGAAACTAACTGCTCCAATGGAAATATCTCAAAACATTAGGCCATTTCAAAAAAATCAGCTCAAAAAATGGCTTCCGGACGAAGAAGTTATACCTTTTGAAAAATCTGAGTTGTAGATGTTGAATAGTGACGGGAACGGGATGCAGTGCGGCTTTTTAAAAAAAAATTCCACCCCTTTTAACAAATTTTTTTTACAAAAGAAGCTTGAGAAGGAGACTTGAACCCAAGACCTCTATTCTCATAAAATAACCCCTCACCAAGTGAGATAGTAAAAGGATCACATTATTGTATGAATGGAAGAAGTTTTTTTTGTTGTTGTTTTGTTTTAATTAACTCTTCGGTGTGTGTTCCTTTTCTTGCACAAAAAAACACAAAAAACCGAAAAAAAAAATGATATGCAAAGCCTTACGAGATAATGTTAGATTTTCGGTTAGCCTTACCGAAAACTATCACTTTTTTCACTATTTCTGATTTCCCGAGATCACACAAAGACGCAGGGAACGAGCATACGTAGCAAAAAAAAATCCCTTTTCCCTATTTTTGATTTGTCGAGATTGCACGCAGCGCATAGCTAAGAGCATACAAAGAGAAGAGGGTATATATCTGGCAAATAAATAAAACCTAAAAACGAAAAATGAAAAGAGGGAACCGAAATAACCAGAACTATTAACAAATATAATTGCAAAACAGACGCTTTATACCTCCAGATCTAAACTGTCATAAGTTGGGCAACCGGAAACCTTTTTGCATGAAACGAAAGGCGTTCCTCACTATAAAATATGCTCTGGACACAACCAAGTAGTTCTCCAAGCCCAAAATTTTTCATAAATAGTAGATCTACAAAAATTCATTCGCATGCAGTCAAACTGGCTTCGGATTTTGATCAAAAATGGACGCGGCCCTCAAAATAGCTCCGATACCATGTAGGAATTTACAGGGTAAGTTCCTTAGATCAAGAACCAAAGGTCACCGCTCACAAAAATATCACAAATTAGTACAGCAGTATGATCACGTGGTTAAAACCCTCAAAGAGGGAAACAATCCACGGCCTGAGCCAACGCGGCCACTTCAGGCAATTTATTAATATAAAAAGAAAAGTTACATATGTTTCTCTCATAAACAGTTACTGGAAAAATGACCCTCCATGCTCTTTAAATAGAGATCATAGACCAATTGGGTGTTAAGCCATGGATCAAGTGTCGTTAATACCAAGGTGAGAGATAACCGTCGGATCACAACAAATCGTGACCGTCAGATTATAAGTTACAAATGTACATGGTAAAAAAACACACTTTACCTAACTCTACACTAGACTAAGGTATTCTTAACTATTTCCTATGTGTCGAAATATCCTAACACTAGGGAGATCACTCTTGTCCACAAGAGGGATTTGTCCGTCTAACAAATTGGCGACTCTGCTGGGGAAATAAAATCTAAACTTAGTTTTTCTTATTGATTTTTAGTTTGATTTTTGAGATTTCTTTGAGATTTATTTGACATTGATTAGCGTAAAACTGGGTTGGGTACAAAAATCAATAGGATTCTTGATTGGAAATCTGCATTTTTAATTTTTTCTGTAATTTTCAGCCTTCTGCATTTTTTGTTTAAAAATAGAGCAGTAGACTCAGCTGATTTTAGTGAAATAAAGTGTGGTACCGCACCTTGTTCCATTAGAAACTTCGGACTTCTGGAAAATTTTGAAAAAATAAGAGTTTTGCTTTCTAAAATCCCATCTCTTGATTTTTGTTATTATCCCAATATGTTTTGACTCTCAAAGATCTTTGTCAAGGTTTCTTTCAGCAATTTCTGTGTTGAAGTGATCTATTCAGTTAGTTTGCATTTTATGAGTAAAAGTCTGCTTAGTCCTCCTGTTTCTCTAAATCAGAAACTTTTGTATACCTCAATTACTTGGTATTTCATTGCTTTTCTATTGAGCCATTGAACTTGATGCAATTGTTACTCTTATGAAAATTTGATTTTATTTTCATTTGCAAACTTACAAAACCTTTTGGATTGATAAGGTCTGAATTTCATTTTAATGCCATTATTGGATGCTTTAGTTTCTTACTGGAATAAGCAGAAAGTTCTTGGTTAGATTACAAACCAAACTTAAACATCCTCCAATTTTTAGATAGAATTTGAGATTAGAGTTTTCTTTTAGTTTTGAATTTTATAATTTTAAGAGTCTTAGCTTTCTTTTGGAAGAAGTTTGATTATTGTTTCCGATCTAAATGATATAGGGAATTTCTTTTTTGAGCAAAGATCTTTCTGAAATTGAGTTCTCCAAATTGTCTTCTTTTCAAAATTTCTCGTGAAGGAAAGAAAGAATTGATATTTTGAAAATTATTGAAGTCTCTCAAATCTTTCCTCTAGTTATATTTCATTGAAAAGAAATGAGTTGTTTATCATATAGACACATTGTAGCATATTTTGAGTCAGGTCATTAAAACATCATCGAAGTTTCATTTCCGTACCCATTGTCCTAAGAAACTGCCAACTAAAAGTATCGCTTAATTAAAATCAATCTAGAAATTTTATATTTTCTAGGGCTCTTTTCCACCAACATAGCTCAGGCTAGTGTCTTGGAATAGGTTTTAGTTAAATTTCCAAGACATTAAAAACAAACAAGTAGTCGATCTTGCGGTAGGAAAATCCAATTGTAGCATGTATGCTCTGAGAAGCTCCTCCTAAAGGAGTCAAGCACAATATCATGTCTGAACCAGTGAGGTAATCATACCTATCTCATTGGGAATGATATAATATGTGCACGTATTAAAAACGGTAAACCTCGGATAGACCATTGTCGAGGAGCCTGGGGTCACTTGTCAGTAAACCTTGGATTATGTCAAGAAGCCTTCAAGGGGATTGAGCTTGTTACTCTGCCCTTGCATGTATATCAGATCGTAGACTATTCCAAGAGGTATATGTGTTCCCATTGGTGACCTTAGTGGCCATAAAATTTAGGATTCTTTCCCAAGGTGACGGTGGAGGGGAGTTCCCACTGTACCTGGAGCAAACGTCAGCTAGACTCACTTGGACTCTTTGGACGGTTATCTTCACTCGAGATGGTTTAAGTGGAGAAACTTGCACCAATCTATTTCATTAAGCAGGTTATTAGGGTAACTGTTCCAACCGCCATTTCTGCATTAAAATTCTATGATGTTGGATTTCATCACCAACTAGTGTTTTTAGTGCAGGGATACACTGTTTGTGTGTGGATTGATCTTTTAGATTTTTATAGGCGTATAATTCGTTTGATTGTTTCCTTAGCGACTTTAGGGTTTTTGATTGAAATTTTCTTTGATTGCGTGTGTTAAAGGTTTTAATCATGGTTGAATTACCAAGACAATCACGTAGAATGCAGGGGAAACCCCCTAAATATACACCGAGCCAATTAGAAAAATGAAAAGTGAAAGAGGACAAACATCAGGAACTAGATCAACTGAGTAGGAAGAAACATCCATTGTTATTCATCCTGATTACGAAGTAGACCAACCATAAATAGGAGAAGTTACTCCTCAAAAATTTTTTGTTTCTGAACTAGTTGAATTTGCATCTATGCCAGAAACTAAGTCTGCTACATCTGAACCTACTTTAGAATTCACTACTCAAACTCCTGGTTATCTTGATTCACCCAGAGTGAGGGATCGGATTATAGAATATCTTCCTCCTGGTCTTGTTAGTATTGAAGAAGTCACTGACACAGAGGACGAAATTGTTCTTCCTTCAACTCAGGAAACTTTATAACTTAGAGAACGTGAATCAATTTTTTATAGTCCTTTTAGACAAGACGCTTGGTATTCTTCATTAACAGACTTTCTACAAAATGTTGGTCTGAATTATTCGCCACACCGAATTCCTTATTACTCTACACCAATTGCTTATAGACCTCCGTTAAACATGTCTAGTGAGTCATCTATGTTTACTGAATCGCCAGAAACATTTTTATATGATGGTCCACCTGTTCCCACAGGCTATCAGTCGCTCTCTGGTACCTTCTCAGGGGCATCTCCTTTTCCCAACAAACCAATGTCATCATTTGGCCCAAATGAATCAAATACTCAAACTTTGAACAATGAGAAAGTTTATATGATGTCTGGAAATATTCTAAACCTCGGACCTCAAGGTAGTAATTTACCACCTGGGGGGAAACCTCAAAGTAGTCAAATACAGCTTGGGGGGCAACCCCAAGGACCGTACATACCTCAGGGTCAATATCAACCTCAGGGACAGTATATGCCTCAAAGACAATACATACCTTAGGGTTAATATCAACCTCAGGGACAGTATATGCCTCAAGGTCAATATCAACCTCAAGGGCAGTACCCAGCTCATGGATTGCAACCTCCTTTAGGACAACAATTCTATCAAGAACAGAAAATGTTATGAGGAGGCGAAAATTATCCAGCTAATTATCAGCCATATGTTCAACCTACTTATGGTCTGTCTCATGCACAACCTTCAATGGGACCTTCATATCCCGGAATGGTGTGGGATCCATCCAAAGCCCAATAGAATTTACAACCAAATGTGAAAATACCTTATTATCAAGCTAGACAACAAGTTGGTTATAATTAACCCCAACAACCAGTCCAACCTACAATTCAAATACCTGCATCTGGTCCTGTTCAGCAGCCTGGTCTGAGTACACCTAGGACTCTGCCACAAACTGCTACTCAGACTTTTGTTCAACTTACCACACCTATTCCTGGAGTGTCTATAGATCCTATTACTTCTACCTTGGAAATATTGGTACAGATTCCTCAAGTTTCTATTCCACAGTCTGGACCTACAATTCAGACTACTGTTGAGATGCCTACATGACAACCTGGTACAAGTACAATTATAACAATTCAACCTCAGTTTACTTATCAACCGTATCAAGGGTCGTATCAATATGGACCTGTTCCACAAAATCCAGTTTACCCGCAACAATCGTATCCTAGGTATACATATCAGACACCTATTCAAACCCAATATGGTCTAGTTATTCCTGGGTATCCAAGAGGCATTCTGATTCCAAATACACAGGCTATTCCAAGATATCCTGGGTATCCTCCTCTTGGAACTGGTTTAGTTTCACAAGGTTATCAGCAAGACCCTACCCGTCGATTTCCATTCATAGCAACTTTGGATTTACCTAATTTATCCCACCTCTTGAATGATCCCATTTATTATCATTTGTATTGGCTGCCAATGCCAAATAAGTTGCCCATTGATATCTTGAAGTTTGAAGGAAAATCAAGAGTGGATCCTTTTAACCATGTTATGACCTACAACCTTTGGTGTGCATCCAACTCATTAATCGACAATTCAATTAGACTTAGACTTTTTCAGAGAACGTTAATAAGATTAGCTACCAAGTGGTACATTGAATTGCCACGAGGCTCATTTAGCAATTTCAACGCTCTAGCAACTGCTTTCTTAACTCATTTTCAATTTCCAGTCAGATACGACAATGGCACGAGATTATTAACTTCACTAAAACAATCCACGTCTATGTACATATTAGATCATATGCATGAATGGAGACGTATAAGACGTTTGGTAAAAGTTTTTATCCCGGATCAAATATTGGAAGAAAGGTTTATCAAATCATTGCTACCTAAAATCACTGAAGATGTAACCAAATGAGGAGTTTTTACGGAAGAACAAGTCATCGCCCAAGCTCAGTATCTTGACTTAGTATATACTTAGTTTGGTACTTTGTATGAGAAAATTCTTGATTTACCACGTCCTGGTCAGATAACAACAACTCCTTCAAGGTCTCATGCCGTTGATGGTTTAATCAGTTCAATTAGTACGAGTAAGAGTAAGAAGAAATCTTCAAAGGTTACTTTTCCTATTATAACTTTACCTGATTCACCGAAAGGAGAATCTTCCTTGGAAACTTCTGCCAATATTCACATTGTAGATTCATCTACTACAAAATCAAAATCCGGAAACAAGAAGAAAGGGAAGAACAAAAGTAAACAGACTTCATCTCCCAAAGAAAAAACTAATAAAACTGAAACGACTGATGATAAATGGAATTCTCGTTATCCCACTACTACATTTGGCAGAAATTCCGACACTTGGTTCCGACGCTTTTGACCAAATGTCGGAAATTTTCCCAAATTTTTTCCATCTCGCCCGAAACCGTCGCTATACCGACGTCTATAGAAAAGTGTCGCAATACCGACACTTAAAAACATGTCGCAATTGTGACGTTTGGAGGAAGACGTCGTAATTGTGACACCATGGCCCAAAGCGTCGCAATTGAGACGACTCCAAACGTCGCAACTGCGACACAATGTCTAGGTGTCGCCATTGCGACGTTTGGAGGCACCCGTCGTAATAGCGACACCTTTTCCGCCATCGGTATAACGACACTTATATGAGCGCTACATAAAAATACGAAACGTATATGCGCGCTACATAAAAATTCGAAACTTATATGCGCGCTACATAAAAATTCGAAACTTATATGCGCGCTACATAAAAATTATTTTATTGTTTCGTATTCGTCGCAATAGCTACATTAACGTCTGATATCACGCGCGCATTCGCCCTCCGCTCTTGCAGAACATCATTCACCCTCAGCTCTTGCAGAACAACATTTGCCCTCAGCATTCGCCCTTAGCATTCACCCTCAGCTCTTGCAGAACAGCATTCGCCCTCAGCTCTTGCAAAATGGTAAGTTCTTACTGCAGGCCCTTCCTCCTATAATAGGGTTGACTCTATTTGGGTTTTTTTGGTCAATTCCATTGGATTGTGTTAGGCTGTAGGGTTCTCTCTAGATGTCAAGAATCAAGATTCAATACCCTCTATTATCTTCATCACCCAATACAAGATTTAAATTTTTTCCCAAAGAAACGCTTATTAATTTGGCAGCCATTATTTCTCCCTGCTTTAAAAACCCTACATTTAAATGAAAACAAGCATTGCATTTCAACTACAAAAATCTATTAGTGTTCAAATGTACATGTGTGCGTCACTTGTGTAGGGTATTCCTTTTCCACTTTCACATTATCCAAGAATGTGTGTAGTATAGTTCATATTTTTTGTGATTTAGATTATCTTGAAAAAGGAAAGGTAAATTATTTCCCATGGAAAAAGAAGGTTTTCCCTTTTTATAGGTTGTTTGGACTTATGTGGAAAAATTTATGGTATGCCTTTCATATTATGTAGTTTAAATTTGAATTAACAGGTTATTCTACATGAAAATATAATTACCTATGTGATGTCCTTCATCACTAATTAAAATTATCGGGTTTCAATTTCCTAGACTCTAACTCATCTGATACTAAATTCTAGGTTCTCATTGGTGGATCACTCTTCCATTGATTTCCTTTCCCTCTGGATCTTGTCATACTTTAAAAGTCATCAATGATACATATATTATTTCAGGTATCCCAAAAGGCTTTATAGTAGAACATATTGTGAAATTTTTTTGACACTTGAGGATTCTTTTTAGAACTGCAACGCGGTCTATGCTATCGAGTTATATACAAAGCAACTTGTCCTTAATAACCACACTATGAGGTAGGTTCAACCAGTTTGAACTTGTTGGGACATAGCATATGAAGTTGTGTGATGAGTCCATATCATAGGTCTATTATGGTGACAAAAGTGAAGACACGTAATGATAGTTATTATGTTAACATTACTAGAAACATTTTCGAAACTATCCATGCTATCAAGATGTCAAAATTTCAGGCATTAGGTGTCAATACTCGTAGCTAATAGATAATAATAATAATATAAAAAAATCACAACTTTATTCTTGAAATATGATTGTTACACATTGGTAACCTAGTTCATGAGTTACTATCACCCAAAGATCGCAAAACAAACTTAAATATAAATTAAACCAACATGAGAATCCAACTAAGGGTTTCTCGACAAAATCATGCCATAACCTGGCATTTTGAAACCCAAATTTGAATCCATCATAAGTAATACAATGCAAACTCAGATGGATTTTCAATGCATGTTTGCATGCTACACTTATTCTCTGCCTAGATATCATTTTTTAAATGGAACCATTAGTCAAGCCCACAGTCCTTTTTATGTGAAAAATTTCAGCTCTATTTGAGCTCTTTTTTTCTCCACCACCTCCATAAACATATGCAAACATATATCATGATCTTGGAATTCCATTACATATGTATGTGCCAATGTTCCATAATCATGCCCCATCATCAATTTAAGAAATTTCCACTGAATATCAAATTATGGAGGGGGGGAACTTTTTGCTGCAACATTTGGCTCAAAATCAGGGACCATCTCCGTATGAGGTGAATGAGAACTATAGATATTTGAAGAAGTAGATTAGTGCCTTTTCCTCTGGCCATGGAGTCATATACAGTCATCCATCACAAAAATTTGTCTTTGTTCATTTTCACCTTGAAAGTTGCAAAAAATCATGCCCTAATTGAAATGACACTAAATTTGAAAGATATAATAAAAATGCAAGCTAGAAGTGCCCTATTAATACAAAGGGAAAACCTTCCTACCTACCCTAACTGAGATAAATTTTGATTGAATAGGAAACATGATATTGCCAATGGAGCTGATCCAACAACTTGTTAAATGTATGGGACTAAATCATGCATTTGATTTCCAGGGAAACATGCGCATGAAGAGAAAAAGTGCAGAATTAATGGAAAATCCATACATGCCACTTATAAAAACTACACCGAAAGGTCAAAAAATACTTAAGGCCTTAACTTAATTTGAATCTAAAAATGACAAAACAAGATTAGTGAAAACACGAGAGTGGTGTGGGTGAACAACATAAATAAAAAGTGAAGATACCTTTCCCCAAGATGCCTTTGTCATCGTTGTATGAAAACATGTTTTCCTCTCCCTTTATACATGCAAGTGAATGCATTATAGGTATGGTGTTTTCCCAGAATAGGAGAAGCCTACTTAAATATATCATTCGTGGAGTGAATGTTTGGGTGCCTTAATGGGCAATGACATGTTTCCAGGACTGAATTCAATGCAAGGCATATTTGAAACTCTAACTTTGTCTTCCGGTGTCTTATTAGAAATTATTTCAGTTTTCATTTTATGTTTTCAAGTTAGATATTGTTTTCAAGTTTTTAGATTTATAATTTTATTGCAATGTGGTAGACTAATCAGAGCAGTGCAAGAACAACCTCGAGACGGGATGATCACGGAAAGAGGCCAGCGAAAGAACATGTAAAGTGCCAGCATTGCTCTATCTTCAGGTATTTTAGTTATTTACATAATTGAAATAATATTAATTTTTTTCAAATATGCAGACACCTAGCCATGGTACGCCCGATGATTCCCTCTTTGAGGAAGAGCTTTCTTCATCCCTATCTCCAGTGTTCTTGTTGCAAAAAAAGGCACGAGATGCAAGGTCGAAATTTAATACTTTGATAGACGCGCCTCAAACACCTGAAACAGAAGAGAGGATACAACATCTTATGAGGCAGCTAGAAAGATATCAGGTAATAATAAAAAGTCAAAAGGATATTTTTTTTGTTCTGCATGAGATGAATTGTGATATTTTGATTTTTAATTTTTACATTGACTAAACTAACAAAAAGTTCTTTTGTATGTAGCGTTTTCTGGCATTTTCTGAACCCAGTGTTGGTGGTAGTGGGACACAAGGGCAAGATATTTCCCAACAACCCTCTCGTACACCTTCTACTCCTTTAGGTGCCAACCCTCTCGTACACCTTCTACTCCTTTAGGTGCTAGCCAAGAAACACACCCTGCCCAAGCAGACACCCAGCCAACCGCTGAACGTGTTGGCAATGATGAGGCCGATATGGCCAACTACATTATTGCGTTTCCTGGAGCTACACGTGTCAGCTCCACAGGGACCATTAATGGCACGTTGTTGGTGAATGATGAAGGTGTCCCTATAAAGCACGTACAAATCCCAGGTAAATTTTAATATTTTAACTATTTCATGTACTTTATCTAAAACATATTTATCATGATTTTTATTTTTAAATTAATGATAATATCTTCTTCTTTTTTTCTTTTCTATGTAGGAAAAAATGAGTTCTACAGGATTCTGGAGAGCCATGCGTTGGTAATTTTTAGCCCAACCATACGTACAGGGTGGAATTCCCAGAATTCCAACCTGAAAAAAGAACTTCTAGATTATCTAGAAGCCCTTTTTGGGGTCGGCACATTTGACAGAACAGCGGTGGCTCAGGTAGCCGGCAAATATTTGAAATATACCAGGGAAACCTATAGGACACAATTGCAATTTAACCCTAGATATGAGCGTCCTCTCGCAGTTTCAGAGAGTGAGTGGAGAGCACTCATCCATGACGGAAAAGAGAAAAGGGTAAAGAAAGAAGGAAAAATGCCAACTGGACCCGCAAGGTAAATTACAACTTTAATTCAATAGCTTTAATTTTTTCTATGTCTAAAATAAAAGTGTGCTACGTCATATCTGACTTCAATCTTTTGATGCTAGGTTTCCTGACACCTCAAAGGCAACCAAAGCTAGGATTGAAAAAAAGGGCCATCACAAGCTAGGCCAGGGCGGCTACTTGAAATTAGCCGTAAGAATTGTAATTAAGTAGCTAAACATCTTATAATTAATTGTATCGCCTTCCAACGTTTTTGTAATCCTATCAAATATGATTAAAAATACACAATCATATGTAATGTAGGGTGATGAATTCGGAACAGAAACTATAGAGGAAGATACAAATATCACTTTCCATTTCGGCTATCAAGCCGTAGTTGAACGTCGTAGAAGCTTGGGGCAGGTCCCAAGATCCAGAATGCCTAATAAAGTAAAACATTAACCTTTCAATATGTTTGTTTTCGTCCATAAATTTAATGTCTAACAACTTTGTTTAAATCAGGGGAGCAGCACTACCGACGAGGCAAATAACGTAGTTTTAGAGCCAGATGTAGATGATCCCCACGTGCAACCTGATCATTGTAGTGGGGACCAGGCCGACAATGCTACTATCATTGAGGGCCGTGACGGTGATTAATCTCCACTTATATTTTTTTCTAATTATACCTTGATGGTTGTCCTTATAACGTTTTTTGTTTAAATGACAGAGAATGTTTCCCTTGAGGATCTTACCACCAGAGAGGAAGACAGGGCAACAGTCCCAACGGCGACAACTGGTGCACCAGGTAAATAATCTCATTGTAATTTTTTTTATTAATATTACCGAACTAGTTCAATGATATTTAAAAAATGACAATTAAAATTTAATATTATCTGTTTTTGTAGGCGATGCCCCGTCACCGGATGAGACCAGACATCGTGACTACACAACTAGGTCAGCGCTGACAACTGGTGCACCAGGTAAATAATCTTATTGCAATTTTTTTTATTAATATTACCGAACTAGTTCAATGATATTTAAAAACTGACAATTAAAATTTAATATTATCTGTTTTTGTAGGCGATGCCCCGTCACTGGATGAGACCAGACATCATGACTATGCAACTAGGTCAGCGGTGACAACTAGTGCACCAGATAAATAATCTCATTGCAATTTTTTTAATTAATATTACCGAACTAGTTCAATGATATTTAAAAACTGACAATTAAAATTTAATATTATCTTTTTTTGTAGGCGATGCCCCGTCACTGGATGAGACCAAACATCGTGACTACGCAACTAGGTCAGCAGTGCGGGTCGAAAGGCACGAAACAGGAGCAGAGCACGATGATATTGATGATGTAATTAGGAGCTTAGAAATAGAAAGAAGAAAAAGAAAATTTGATAATGTAAAATATTGTATTATTATAAGACAAACGTTACCATACTTGGAACGTTTTTTGCATTATATAAAAAACTCATTTATCATACTATTTTTATGTCAAGCATTAATTGCAATGTTTCCTTGCATACTTTTTGTTGAATTGTTTTTTTATTAGTTATTGAATTTTTTTTTTTATGCTCATGAAAGTAAAAAGTGAAATATATATTGGGTATTGGGGAATTTAGAGTGATGTGAGGGGGGGGGGGGTGGCCATAAGAGCTTCCACCTTCACGTGGTTGGCCCTGTTTAGTAGAGAATAATTTATTGGAGTGATTTAATCTTGGAGAAAACCTCCCTCGATCTAGCATAGCAACAAAAAAGTCAATGTTGACTTAGTTGCTACTCTTTCAGATCGTGGGAGGCTTGTTCCAAGTTCATGCGACTCCAATAAATTGTTATTGAAACAAAGAGGAGCTTATTCAGGTATGTTTTGACATTTTCAACATATGTTCTAACATTATCATAAGAATGCATCTTAGAGTAAAAAATACTACACAATTACTTGTATTTATTGTATAGATAATGATGGATTTTGATTGACTTGGCAGTGCAGGTACAAATCCTCTTGCATCATGAGCAATACAACTTGTCAACCAAGGTCATGTCCAGGATATTTTTGCTTGTGCACTTGACCAGGTTTGTAATGTCACATTTTGTAAGTTCCTTTACAGTTCATAATTCAATATTAAGCTTGTTCATGATTATTATCTAGGTTTTTTGTATGTTTTTTTTCATCTATTTGATTGTAAGCAACTCTGCATGTTTCCTGTTTTTCACTATGATTTCTCCCATTACCACTCCCAGGATGAATCCAAATTTGTTGTTACATAGGTTACTTTATTGTTACTATGATTTCTCCATTTACGATTTCATAGGTTACATCATGTAAAGTTGTCAATCTCAGGTTGGTGATGAGCTTTATTTCTCCAGATTTGGGGCTTTTCTAATATTTTCTCCCTCATGTCATTCCTGCATCACCTCGTTGTTTGAGCATGCCAATTGTCTACCACTTGTACCAATTGGCACATGTCAATCTCTAAGTGGTGCCACATTTCACCTATTTTCAGTGAGAGTTTAGGGTTTCTCTAACATAGCTTCAGAAATCCGATTCAGTGCCTGCTTGAATATTGTCACATAATACTTATGGTTTGGATTGATGAGCATGTTCCGAATGGTTGGTTGATTCATAAGAACCACCCATATAGTCATCTTGAGATATTTCAGAAGGTTTCTCGGGTTTCCTTTTTCACCGTTTCTAGTGGGTGGGATGGTGGTGGGTGATCCATCAATACTGGTGCTCTTGTAGTAGGGAATTTGTTTTTGGGGATATAAAGGAGAATTTGATGTAGATATCCCATTGGATGCATTCATAGATGGGAACGAGAGGTCAAGAATTTAAATTAAAAATATGCAACCTCTAGCATGGCAACCTGAAGGCCGCAAGAGACACTGGTTAAAGATTGTTTTGTGGTGGCCTTAATATAGTCGTGATTTCTTTCTATTATCTTAATGCAAATATATAGTCCGGTCTCATTAAAATGAGGATTGTGGTTGTATTTCTCTTTGTTTGTTTCTCTCTTAATGCTCCAGAAGTTGCCAAAAGTTGTGATAGTTGTTTAGTTTGCCTGTTACAACTTAAAAGTGGTTTTTAGCAATGGAAGTCATGTTTTTTAAGGTTCATACTAATATGAAGATATTGTAATTCTATATTAAGCATAAGAGAAGATGGCATCTTCTTTGGGAAGTATGACAACAATTGCCACATCTACCTCATTGGGTAACAATGGAAAGGGGAAGAAGTTGGGTGCAATGTTTGATAATTATGGCAGAAAATTGTCTTCTCTTTCAGTTTTTTCACCCATTTCCTTTAATCGCTCAAGCAGAAGAGGGACTCTGAGATTACGCAACAGAGAGAAGGTATTTAATACAAGAGCTATGGAAAAGGAGTTGTACTTCAACAAGGATGGCTCAGTGACAAAAAAATTGCAGGTCAGAGAAAAAATTATGTTTAAAGGAAGGTCACCTGCATGTGAAACTTCACTGCGGTGGATCTTTCCTTGTCCACTTATATTCGATTTTAATGTGTAATTTAAATTTCTCATGGAGGGTTGTTTTGGCATATGGTCTGGCATTCAATTGCACACTTACTGAAACCATTGTCAATTTGTCTTACAGGCGGTGTGAAAAAACTTGCTGATCTTTTTGGAGTCACCCTTGGGGTGAAGGGAAAAATGTTGTCCTCGAGAGCAAGCATGGTTCTCCGAAAATAGTTAATGATGGTGTGACAGTAGCTAAGGAGGTAATTTGTAGATGTGTGCTCTAGTTTTCTTTTTAACATTGTATTAGTTCCCCCTCTTAAATGCCTTAGATTTGGTAGGCATAATTTGAAAACTCAAAGGTGAAAGGAAACATATTTGTTACCCAGTGGTCTACTTGGCCTATGTACTAGCCACATTAGAGTAATGCATAAATATTTTCACAACAATAAAAGGAAAGGGTTATGGCTGAGTCAAATTTTATTTTTATTGACAGTGTAATGAAATGTATCTCAATGCTATGGTTTTGGCCTTTTTATTGGTTGAATTAGAGGACCCAGTTGAAAATATTGGGGCCAAGTTGGTAAGGCAAGCTACGGCAAAGACAAATGATTTAGTTGGGGATGGAACCACAACATCTATTGTTCTTGCACATGTTGTAATATTGAAAAATTCCAGAACAATGAATGGAGAATAAATCTCCCTTCCTCTAACACAGAGAAAATAAAAATTTCTTTGACAGGAGATAGAGTTTCAATACTTTGAAAACAAACTTCTATTCCCTTAAATAACTCAAAAAAAAACTATTACACTTCTTCCTCACTGAGAGGGATTACAAAATTATGACTGCTGCAAAACGCAGTGCATAAAACCAACTCACTGTCTGTTCAAAAAAAACATACTTTGTCTCTAAAACACTCTGCTGTGTTTTTCACTTTCACACTGTTGTGCATACACACTTAAAAAGTTACACTCAGTATTTCACTTTTTACACACTGCTGTGTAATAAAACATTTACGTACTGTCTATAAAAAAAATACCAAGCTTTTTTGTCCTTTTTATTTTTATGTCGTAACATATAAAACATATTATAATAAACCCTCTTTAAAAAAAAAAAAAATTAAAACTAAATTCTATGGCCCACCTTTCATTTCGCATATGATATATATCTATAACATATGTTTAAAACATATGTATATATTAAAGCATACATAAAATTAAACTATCAAAACATTAAAGAACCCTTTCCGTCGGACTTCAAAAGTCTGAATAGATTGAATTTCAAACCAAATTCGCGTTCCAAAATGGGATGTTGACGTCTGCCTAATTTGTAACGCGAATTCTCAATCCAATGTGCCTTATAAAAATTTCGGGTCCGGTTTTCAGGTTTTCAGATTCCCTTCAATTTCATGCGATCCAATATTAATGCTCCACATGTCCTCCTTTTGAATTTACAAAACTGGGGGGTAAATTTCTGTTTGTTTAATTTCTGGTTGGTGAATTGCGTTAATGTTGGTTGTTGTGTTTAAATACAATCCTATACAGAAATATGGCTGTGGCCGTCTACAAAAAAAACTTGCAGGAATTTTAAATGCTGAATTAAATTTCTGGATGGCATGCAAGCAACCTCCAAAAAAAAATGTTGCTGCTGCATCCGTCCTTCTGCTGCAGCAGTTGAAGTTAAAATTCAACAACACAGGGTTTAATAAGTGAGGGTGTAAAGGTAACTTTTTGTCGATAGTACTGTATTAAGATCATCTATTCATTTTTGTAGGGTCTTATGGTGTTTGGTTTTTTAGTTTTGGGTTGGGCTTATTGAGTCTAAGATAATTTTTGAGTGAAAAAATTTCTATCAGGTATTAAAAAAAATTGGTTCTTTTGTCCAAATTTATGAGCTTGTTAGGAAATACAAAACTGAAAATGGTTGTATCTTAAATTTGTGGAAAATAATTTGAAATGAAACCTTTTTGTTTAGGTTGTTGCAGCAGGTGCAAACCCCGTTCAAATTACTAGGGGCATTGACAAGACAATAAAGGCCCTTGTTTCGAAACTCAAAATTTTGTCAAAGGAGGTAAACACTTAGCTTTTGAGTAGGTTGGTTTTCCTTTTTGCTGATGGTTTGGTGTATCTAATTGAATTAGTTGCCTAAGGTATTTTTGGTTGCAAACTCCTTTTCATTTTTCATACAGTATTGGCCTTGTGGAATACATTTGATTGTGTGGTCTTGTTAGATCTACAACATTTGTAGTTGTTTAGTCTTATGGCCGTAGTGCACTTTTATTATGGAAATAGTTGATGCAATATTGTCATTTAATCCTTACTACAGGGTAGCATGTTGAGAAGTTTCTTGTGAAACATTTGGTATTCAAAATGACACTTGATCCTATACAACATCATGCACTTGACTTCAAAATTCATATTCAAAGTGTGCTAGAAAATTCTTGCAAAATTTCAAACATTTATGTTGTTTTAAACCATTATCTTTTTCATGTATTGGATGTTGAAAATGTGAAAAAGAATTTGGTATGAAACCAACTGGTGAATAATTTCCAGCAAAAAAACCACTTCCAAGACATGATTTAGAAGTAGAAAAAATGTGCTTATGAAGCATAGAAAGATATCCTTGATGCATTGTCAATGTTTGGCTAGGGTTATTTCTGGAGAAAATAACTCCTTATTCCTAGAATAGTGATCTTCAATACAAGTAAATGCCAGAGAAGAGAGATCATCTTGTGGCATAAAAAAACTGAAATTGGACCCCCAAATGAGCTGGTGTGTCTACAATCGCTTTGTCAGCATTTTCCCTTGGTTTACCCCGTTCTTTTCCTCCAGCCTAAGTCTTAATTGACTTCTTCTTTCTTCGGGTTTATTTATCAAATTCGTAGAATTTGATAAATAAATACTATCCACAATGGTTGGACTTTAATTTATATTCCCGACTTTATATTATCTCCAAGCCTTATAACCAATGTTTAACTTTGAACACTTTGTATTTATACTCCACATTTCTTTTTAAATAAATAAATTGTAATGAACTTTCGGCTCTATATTTCACCACCCAGCCTTACAACAATCACGCTCCAGACTTATGCTAATTATCCGCCAATTGTTTAATTAAACAATTTCATTATACTTCGGCCCCACCTATATATATCAATAACCAATCAAACACTCGTATCGTACCTGGCTATCCTCCGCACACCTTAGTTAACCTCCGGGCAAGTTCAACGTGCGACCACCGTCCGATGGCCCCTCTCCAAATCAACGACTCTTGGCAATTTCGCTCGGCTTCCAACGTCGGGCTTTAACGTGCGATGGCGTGGGTTAAACGGTTGTTTTCCGGGGTCACTTCGCCACGTGTCGCATTCCCTATGGAATCGCTCGCGAATAGGAAATACCGCCTACTCCGCAAAAGCGGTGCGATATGGGCAACTCGCTTTTGTGATTCCGCTCGTGGTTTTGGTAGAGGGCTTGACCACGGGTGCAAGTCTGGTTCCGCTATCCTTTTGTTTGTTAACTCATGTCCAATCCTCGGGTCAGGTTCTGAAAGCACAACAATTTTGTCTCTTTATTAAGCGGGATTTTTATATTTGAACAGCTTTCACGACCCCGGTTCTCTACACAGACCTCGCCTTGGATATTTTTACATAAAAATTATTGTTCTCAATAATTATTTATATAACTTTTCCACATGTTTAGTGTGGTATTCCCATGATTTATTATAAATATGTGTATTATCAAAGAAAACCAACACACATTTTATAAGATGGGATCAAACAAAATTGTTCTTAAGTCGAGCCCACCGGACTTCAAACGACGATAAACCATAATTCAAACCAAATTCGCGTTCCAAAATAGCCTGCTGACGTCGGCCAATTTTGTGACGCGAAAACCAAATGAATTCCGCCCTAATCTTTTTCGGGTCCGAAGTTGGGCTGGCGTACGGAGGGAGAGTTGTGACACGAATTTCTTATCAAATTCGCCCTAATATTTTTCGGGTCCGGATTTCCACTGCGCGAGCGGCCCAAACAAAGATCCACTCCAATCAATTTCTGCCACGTGTCCTCAATAAAAACTTGCCCTGCTCCCGGCTGCGGGTGCATTCGATGGCGTTTAAGGTGATGGGACATGGATATGGCGATTTCATATCATTCGCATTAACATTTAACGTTGTTCAATTAAGCTTTCACATCAAATCTACATTAATTAATTTTTAACACTGTTCAAGATCGGACCTCCACTCCTCTGAGCGATTCTGCACGCTCCAATTTGATCCGGCCTTCGGCTCTCATTATTAATGATCAGAGATTAATTATGATGGGCGTCCTTTGATTGCATTGCAGACGGGTCGAAAAAATGGCGTTTAGCCATGGTTTTTCAGACAAGCCGGTTGCTGGATTACACTGCCTGCTAACTGTGACGATAAGGAGAAGTGGCCAGCTGAACTGCTGCCCAGACCTTGCTGCATATTTGCATTTCTCTCGGTTCTGTCTCTGTCTGTCTTCCTCTGTTAATTGGAATTCTGCTTCTCCGTCTCCTCTTGTGCCCACTATGCCTGAGATTGCACCCATGCCTCGCGTGCGTCAAAGGATGCGTTGTCGCAGGGGGAGCACTAGAGGTCAACCCCTGCGCGCTCCCTCCAGCCCCTCAACAGAGTCGACTTCTGGCCAGTCCATTGATTATTACGCAGGTCGATATCCAAATACTAGGAGTGGGCGGGGTCGGGTTGTAGGATCTGGCCACCGTATGGATTCCCCTGCTCCTCACTTCCCCACCTCTAGTTCACCTTCTCCCACGACGCGCACTGCGCAATTTTCCTTTAATTGCTCTCTCAACCGCCCGCGAATCACGGCTTTAGTCACTGTGGTCTTCCACGAGGAGGCCCAAACGGAGGAAGAATGCACCCGTCCGGCGGGTCTGAGCTCGGAAAAAGCCGGCCAGCATTCGGGCCTTCAGGAGGGGAGCCGTGGCATGCATGTGGAGGTAGCACCTAGCGATCCTGGACCTTCCAAAGGATGGTGCCGAATCGTGGAGGAACCACCGGAGGAGTAGTTTGGTTAATTTGTTTTTCTTGCTTAGCAGGCCCACTTAATTGGGCTGCTTTTAGATTATTTTACTGTGCTGGACCTTTGTAATATTTTTGAATTCTGTAAATTAAACGTTCAAGACTGGTTTCCCCGTATGAGGGCAGCCTTCTTAATTTTTTGATTTTTTGATGACAAATTTGCCATGAGTATGGCCAGGCAATGTTTTTGACTTCGGTGTAATTTTATTCGCAATGTTAATAGATTAACTTTACTTTGAATTCTCACATGATTAGCGTTTTTCTTGATCTGCTCAAGGATTTTGGGTACTTTAATTTGTATTTGGAACAATGGACGTCGGTACTCTATCTATTGCTTTACTGTTCTACATACTACTATTTCACTTTCTTATAGATGCCTCGGGCATATTTGAATGCTTTCTTAGATTGTCGATAATCTCCATGTGGACCGTTACTGGATTTTATATCATGTCCCTGTATGTGACATGGGGTATTTTTCTATCATTGTCTGGGGTGGGACTTCCACTTTTCTGGATGGATATTTGGGTTCCAATCTTCAGATTTGAAAATGTAATGACTTCATGGACTGTTTTACTTCATATAATATATTCAAAACAACATTTTTTCTCTTGTGAAAAAAAAATGATTAATGTTTATCACTCCGCCTTCAAAACTAGCGATGCTGGTCTATGTTGCTGGTTTATTGATATGGTCTGATGGTCTTTTTATATTTTGGACATATCACACTCCTCACATGATTAGCGTTTTTCTCTGTTCAAGGATTTTGGGTACTTTAATTTATATTTGGAACAATGGACGTTGGTACTCTATCTGTTGATTTACTATTCTACATACTGCTATTTCACTTTCTTATAGATGCCTCGGGCATATTTGGATGCTTTCTCAGATTGTCGATAATCTCCATGTGGACCGTTACCGGGTTTTATATCAAGTCCCTATATGTGACATGGGGTATTTTTCTATCACTGTCTGGGGTGGGACTTCCACTTTTCTGGATGGATATTTGGGTTCCAATCTTCAGATGTGAAAATGTAATAACTTTATGGACTGTTTTACTTCATATAATATATTCAAAACAACGTTTTTTCTCTTGTGAAAAAAAAATGATTAATCTTTATCACTCTGCCTTCAAAACTAGCGATGTTGGTCTATGTTGATGGTTTATTGATATGGTCTGATGGTCTTTTTATATTTTGGACATATCACACTCCTCACGTGATTAGAGTTTTTCTCTGTTGCAGGATTTTGGGTACTTTAATTTGTATTTGGAACAATGGACGTCGATACTCTATCTGTTGCTTTACTATTCTACATACTGCTATTTCACTTTCTTATAGATGCCTCGGGCATATTTGGATGCTTTCTCAGATTGTCGATAATGTCCATGTTGACCGTTACTGGGTTTTATATCAAGTCCCTGTATGTGACATGGGGTATTTTTCTATCACTGTCTGGGGTGGGACTTCCACTTTTCTGGATGGATATTTGGGTTCCAATCTTCAGATGTGAAAATGTAATCATGGACTGTTTTACTTCATATAATATATTCAAAACAACATTTTTTCTCTTGTGAAAAAAAATGATTAATGTTTATCACTCTGCCTTCAAAACTAGCGATGCTGGTCTATGCTGCTGGTTTATTGATATGGTCTGATGGTCTTTTTATATTTTGGACATATCACACTCCTCACATGATTAGCGTTTTTCTCTGTTCAAGGATTTTTGGTACTTTAATTTGTATTTGGAACAATGGACGTCGGTACTCTATCTGTTGCTTTACTATTCTACATACTGCTATTTCACTTTCTTATAGATGCCTCGGGCATATTTGGATGCTTTCTCAGATTGTCGATAATCTCCATGTGGACCATTACCGGGTTTTATATCATGTCCCTGTATGTGACATGGGGTATTTTTCTATCATTGTCTGGGGTGGGACTTCCACTTTTCTGGATGGATATTTGGGTTCCAATCTTCAGATGTGAAAATGTAATGACTTCATGGACTGTTTTACTTCATATAATATATTCAAAACAACGTTTTTTCTCTTGTGAAAAAAATGATTAATGTTTATCACTCTGCCTTCAAAACTAGCGATGCTGGTCTATGTTGCTGGTTTATTGATATGGTCTGATGGTCTTTTTATATTTTGGACATATCACACTCCTCACATGATTAGCATTTTTCTCTGTTGCAGGGTTTTGGGTACTTTAATTTGTATTTAGAACAATGGATGTCGGTACTCTATCTGTTGCTTTACTATTCTACATACTGCTATTTCACTTTATTATAGATGCCTCGGGCATATTTGGATGCTTTCTCAGATTTGTAGATAATCTCCATGTGGACCGTTACTGGGTTTTATATCATGTCCCTGTATGTGACATGGGGTATTTTTCTATCATTGTCTAGGGTGGGACTTCCACTTTTCTGGATGGATATTTGGGTTCCAATCTTCAAATGTGAAAATGTAATGACTTCATGGACTTTTTTACTTCATATAATATATTCAAAATAACGTTTCTCGTCTTTCAAAGTTTCATTTTTTTTTTAAAATTGAACCCTCCGTCGGTCTACCAATGCCTCGTAGACGTCAGAACTGCGACAACCCAGACACATCGGAAGAGAGACAGTATAAAAACGTCGGACCACAATTCGTCGGAATTGCGACGGCTTACAAATGTCGGAAGAGCGACATTCCAAACGTCGGACCACATTTCGTCGGAATTGCAACATCTTACAGACGTCAGAAGAGCGACGTCAAAAACATCAGATCACGTTGCGTCGGAATTGCGACCGTTTACAAACGTTGGAAGAGCGACGTTCAAAACGTTGGACCACATTTCCTCGGAAGTGTGACAGTTTACAAACGTCGGAGGCGTGACGGTTTGTGAGACGTCGAAAGAGTGACGCTTGTTCGGAAGCGACGGAAGAAGTGTCGATAGTGCGACACTTTTTACATGCATCGGAACTGCGACGGCATGACAAACCACGTTTTTTCCACCCTCGAACTGTCGCTCTTGCGACGACTATGTGTCGAAATAGCGACGAATTGGCCGTCGGAATTTCCGCCAAATTTTCTAGTGGCCACTCATGAATGTGATCAGAAATGTGAGTGGCTTTGTCCTGCTTCAAAGAAGTCAGGAGGTGCGTCCCGGCTTCATAGTGAACCGGTAACTGAAAGTGCGTTAGAAAAGCCATGGCTAAGGAATTGAAATCTTGGAAGATGCCATGAGATAACTCGATGTACCACTTAGCAGCAGCTCCAGTAAAAGTGCGCTGGAGGAGGCGCAGATGAATTGAATCATCGACCCAAGAGTTAGACGAACACCAAAGATGATACGTCATCACATGCGCTTGGGGGTCCTCCCCAGCTTTACATTTAAACTTGGGGCAATCACCTGGTATCTTGGTAGGAACCAGAGGCCAATAAGGATTATGCAAAATCAGATCATTG
The DNA here is from genome assembly GCA_034641835.2 of Pinus albicaulis. Lineage (NCBI taxonomy): Eukaryota > Viridiplantae > Streptophyta > Pinopsida > Pinales > Pinaceae > Pinus > Pinus albicaulis. The sequence goes on along the minus strand of CM076575.1, from coordinate 951,593,521 downwards.
GTCAATTTTGAAACATCTGGCAACTCCAAGGTGGCCAGGAACGGCAATGGAGGATTGACCGGCATGCCAGTCCCGGGATGAGGACCGGTACCTCTACTCCACACTGGTTGTGAATATCCTTGCCCCCATGGGTTCTGTCCCATAGGATTCTGACTGTAGGGGGTGTAGGTCATATAACCAGACTGATTTGGCTGCTGGTAACCAGTGTGTGGGGCTTGATAACTAGAGTACGGATCCTGATTATATGTCGGCCCAGTGTAAGCAGCATTTGGATTTGGCTGCTGAGTATAGGTGGAACCGGGTTGATGAGGATAATATTGAGAGCCTCGAGGCTGGTTATAATTTGGTTGAGATTGACCATGAGGATAATAACCGCCCTGGGGGTGAGTCGGCTACTGATAAGTGGAACCCTGTGGAGCCTGATAACTAGGGAGCAGCTGTTGATTTGGCTGCGGCATCGAATAGATCAGCTGATGGGCAGGGTTAATCGAATGAGCGGGTTGCCCTGAGTGACCAGGTTGACCCGGCTGAGCGGGCTGCCCTGAGTGAACAGGTTGACCCGGATAGACAGGCTGCGTCGGTTGTGCAGGTTGACCCGGCTGTAAAGGAGCCCCAGGTTGTGCCGGATGGGCCGGTTGGCCTGGAGGTGGAACACCAGGTTATACTGGATGGGCCGGTTGGCCTGGTGGAGGAATAGAGCCAGGTGGTTGCTGGTAACCGGTTTGACCTGGAGCAGGACCATAGGATGGTCCCGGCTGATATGCAACGTTGGAAACAATAGGATACTGCGGTTACATAGGTGGAGAAGGCTGGATTTCCCCCCCAGGACCATAGACCAGTCCCAGTTGGTACCCCGACTTAGGTTGCACAGGTTGACCGGAAGGGTTGTAATATTGTCCTTGCGGACCGTACGATGGCCCTTGCTGGCTCGCAAGATAGCCTTGCATGGGCTGCCCCTGTGGGTCATAAGGATATCCAGGTTGGCCCGAAGGTTGGCCTTGGAAAGGTTTCCCTTGCGGGTTATAAGCCTGGTTATAAGGTAAACCTTGAGCATGGAGGTGAGCCTCAGGAGCGGGTAGACGTAAAATGTCCCCGTGCTCATCGTACTGATCTAGAAAAGCATACACGGGTGTACCATCCTGTGCATAGTGGGAAAAATAAGAGCGGTTAGGGTCTTGGGAGGATGGTCCAACCTCGGGGTTCATCTGTTGTAGGGACAACCAATACTCCTTCGGAGAGATGTTCTTCGGTATAGCAGTCGCTAAATAAACGTCTTCAGGAGGTGGCATAGCCCTCGCAGAGGGTGCCGTGACAATGGGTGTAGAGGCGGCCACACAGACAGTGGGCCGAGAGGGTACAGAAGTGACAGGTGTCCGAGGAGACACCCCCAATGAAGGAGCAACCGGCCTTGTAGAAGGAGCTGATACTCCCATAGAGGCTGCGACGGAAATGATCTGACCCAAGGATCTATACCCTGCTGGCAATGAGAGACCGGATGACGATGTAATAGCAAGTTCAGAGTCGTCTCCTGGAAATAATCTCCGAGGAAATAACTGGTAATCTTCACCGGACGTCGGGATTTCCTCACTGGAATCACTCATGTTTGAGCTTGTCGCTAGATCTTGTAATAGACGGTGAGGACTAGGAGGAAAAACAACAGCTATAAAAGGCGAACCCGATGTAAGAGAAAGGAAATCAGCTCCTAATCTCGATTCAGAAAAAGGGTCAGAAAAGGGCCAATTGAACTCAACTGGTCCCCCAAAGGGTTGCTCAGAAAGAACCGGTCCCCCTTCAGGAAACTCGAAAACAATGGGTTGTTGTGGTTCAGCAGAGGATTAGGAAACCTCTGATGAATCGTCCATATAAGGACTACCATTAGACGAAACCGAAGGTTCTGCCACTGTGGTAGCAATGATAAGAGAAAAAGATCAAACACACACACGGGCTAAAAAAGAGTCAAGACACACGATCAAACGGTCAACAAGCAGAATCTAACAAGGCGTGTGATCGTGGGTGATTAATTTTTACCACGTTGAAAAATAATAAACTTCACCGTTTCATGTTTTAAGAGTCGAGAAACGGTCGAAAAGGTGACTCTATCTCTTTCAGATTTGACACAAGCATGAAAGGAAAAGCGCTTGGTGATCCTTTCAAATTTAGGGAGTCAGAAAAGATCAAATGACTACTCAGGAATACTAGGAAAAAGGGTGTACCAAATAACCGTGAACTGCAATATACACCTTGGTTCCAATAATGAAAGAGAAATCAACCAAGGACTTTCCGTACGTGTAGGCAATCTCCCCGAATGCTGTTTCCGGTGTATCATGGGTATAGGGCGGCAGACTCAGCTTCCTATGGATAAAGGATTGAAACCTAGTGGGGTCTCCCTTTATATACGCGATGGTACGGGGAGCACAAGTCCGTGCTAGTGCTGTCTAAAGCCAAGAGGCGAACGACAGCTACTAGGTTTTAGGACGCCGGAACACATCTCTAGCCTAGACCTCTAAATGTGTTTCGTTAGATTTCAATGTTGCCTTAGTGTAAATTGAGTAAATTTTAAAGTTTATCTTCAATTACGTTTCAGTTTTCAGGCCCTAACGAATGTGATGTCTCAAAAATCTCTTAAATGCAAAACTACATGCCACAGCATATCATTTTGTTCGATGAAAGCTAGCTACAGAAGAGTTAAGAGATTTTTACACAAACAAAATGATCGGAGGACAACCAGTGATATCTCTAATGCAACTAATGAAACTAAAAACTTTTCTTTCAAAGTCACTAATTACCGAAAAGATTTTAATTTGCACTAATCAATCAAAAGAAAAAGAGATTTTTTTTTATATATATTTTCAATGTTTGATAGCTAGATGCACTAAACAAACCGAAAACAAATGAGAAGCAATTAGAGAAATGATATTAAGAGAGCAAAAAAAAGCAGATTTCACTCAATGGCACAAACAATCAGATCTCAAATCGACCAAAAGTATCTCAAAACCAAGAAAATTCCCAAAGACACCAATGAGCCATGTAATCTAGGCCCAAAATGAAGCAAAGCAAAATTCGAATGAAAACAAAATTAGTCACTCAAAAAGTGCAATAAGATGATAGACAACTGTCAAACGAATGCAAGGAAGCAATCCCAAAGTCGACTCAACGAACGAAAACCAAAAACTCCCAAGGGAGGCTCGACTCACAAAAGCACCTAGATGCCCTAGGGCTCGTATGCAAAATCGAAAGAAATAGGCAAACAACCAAAGGATGGAGGTTACAATTAGTCAAACTAGTCTCCAGTGCACTCAAATAGCCAAAAAAACAAGATCAAAATCACAAGTCAGTCCCAGAAAGCATGAAACACAGCAAACCCTAATAGCTCACAGGATTGGCGCGACTGTAGCTTGAAATTAGCACCAGAAAGGCAATGGCGCGGGTGATACACAGGAAACCTGTGCCAATGGGCGTGACTATCACACTGAAAAGCGTGCCATCTGAGTTTACTATGGGAAAATGAAAAACAAGAAATCTCAGACACAGACAAGTGATAACAAGGCTAAAACAAATCCAAACAAACAGAACAAAACAGTCCAAAGAGCTGACCAAGCAAGCAAGGCCAAGAAATTGACCGAAAAGAGAAGACAATACTCCAAGTTGTTTAGTCCGTAAACTAAACCGGAGATTGACTGAAGTAGCGTTGATCTACTCCGCTAATGCAGAGCAAAAGCCTTTCGAAGACTATCTGGCTGCACTTCAGGCTCCGTCTATAGCTTACAAATCAAACAACAAGCTGAGTCCCCAGTGGATTCGCCAAATTGTTGAAGAGGTTAATCCCCTCTGCGGACAGAGTTGATCCCTACTAGCCCAGATCGGGTCTAGCAACAATCAAACACGCTACAGTGCAGGTTCCTAATTGCAAATAAACCGAGTTGCGATGAAGGCTTACCTGGAATCCAACGCTGTCATCTGTAGAAGAGGTGGTGCTCCCATTCCTTTGCCCTGGCAGATCACAATCCTCATGATATCTGTGATCGGACACTTGCACATGCAAGAAACAACACAAACGCAAGCAAAAAATCCAGTATATACAACTATATGTCAGTCGAAGAGGACATAACTCATGAACATAATCAAGAACAAGAGTGGAACCATAACCGATAGTCGCTTATCATTAATGAGTCAAAATAAGAATACAACCATAGCTTCGACGCAGCACTCTCCTTTGGCGGGTCGTCAACACAACATGTCTCGAAAAAGCCTGTCAAGGATGAGACAAGCCTCTCTCTCCGGATACTTGGCAATAGTCTCCTTGCTTGGATTTGGCCTTAAGGGAATCAATAAGGCTCTTGCAGCATAAGGATGTGAAAGCTCTTGGGAACTAGCTTGCAAAGGAGATGAACAAGCTTTTATAGATGGAGGAAGGGGAGTTGGGATCCCTATAATTATGGGATTGGCCCTGTCATCAAGGAAGCTTCCATGAGAGGTGGCAAACCACTTCCTCTCTATGGAAATCTGTAGCCAAACCTCCCAACTCAAGATAGATATCAGTCTAGGAGTTTGTTAGGACGAAACTTCCGCCATTTATTTTTAAAAAACACCTCTTAATATGGTTGGCGCGGGTGCGGCGTTATGACAGAGCGCCAATTGGTGTGCCCTCTTTGGAGGATTTTCCCCCCTGGGCGCGAGGGCTGAACTGTGGAACCGAGCCAATGGAAAAAGAGCTATTTTTAGGGTTTTTTGTAGGGAGATGTCTTTAGGGAAATGAAAGCTCATCTTTAGAGGGATGCAATGAAAGTATTTTCAAGTCTTTTCTCTGCTCATAGGTCACGGAATGAGCCCTCCAATGTGCAGGATGGGGAATGGCAGGGACGGTGACAAATTTTTGTGTAATAGCCACTCCTCCAAGACAACATTGTTGATTTGGTCATGGTTGACCCAGTCAAAAGATTCATCCCCTTTCACACCTAAGGGTGCTAATTTAAATAGCCCAGATTTATCCTTGTTCACATGTGGCATTGATTTATTTATTGTTTAGGTATTTTATTGATCCTCCTTTACACATTTATTCATGAAACAAAAAAATAAAACCAAAATTAAAATTCCCATTCACTTAGGACTAATTGGGAATATTACAGTCCTCCCCTCCAAAAATTTTCTTGTCCTCAAGTAACTGATAAGGTGAGTGTTGCAACTCTTCTCATCCTCCATTGGTGACACCATCATCATGTGTTAAGCTTCCTCCATAAGCTAAGTGTTCACCAATCCAACCCTCCATGAATTGTTCCTCCAAAGTTCTCATGAGATGTAAATAGTCCATCCCACAAGGAGTCAATAACTCAAATGAAACAAACATGGCTGAACCAATGCTCACCTTGAAACATGTATCATAAGACACATAGATATTCTCCATCCCATGTGGTACATACATGCCTCCCATCCTCCCTCCATACATTCCCATAAAAAGTACAAGTATATCATCAATGTATGGGAGCAAAACTACATACATACAAACATAAATTGGAGCATGTGGAGGTGGATCATAGTCCCACATATGGAACCAGCGCAGTGCATCTCCTTCTTGCATCAGATCAAGATATGGTACGTGGTTTTCCCACCACTTACTTGCTGCCCATTTTATCACACTATGGCTGAAAGTGTGAGGTACGTTTGGTGCTTTAGGAAAGCACTCATCATGATAGAAAATCTCCCTTTGCTCATCAATGGAGTGGCCAGATTCAGAAATTTTTGTGGCCCATTGTTGGCCATGAGATTTACAAGATGTATTGCTCCTCCTTGGAGCCATGGCCTGCATAAACATGGTGAAATAATATATACAATCAAAAAATAAAACATGCTTTACATGATCAAATTATTCACCAACAATACTCCTTATACAAATGGAGTGGTGCATGGATCTATCTCCTCTCTCAAAAGAAGGAAGAGATGGCTGGAATAGCTCCTTCATAGAGTCATGTAGCTGCCCAAAATCCACATAGTTCATGCATTCTTGAAAATGATGATGTAGTTCTTCATTCAAGCCTTCCCAATCAAAGCTCCTCATGATGATGTTGTAGATCTTCATGGAATACATGTGGCTGAAACAAAACTCCCCATAGGATCTTTGTAGCAACTTCTCCTTGAGCTTGGAGGCTCTAGACAAGAATACCCTACCATGATGATATATGACTCCCCCTTGGACTAAATAGCCCTCTTCATGCAGCTGGTTATCAAGTATCATACAAGTGTGAAGATATTTGGAATAATCCACCAACAGTTGGGATTTCCAATATATATCTAAAATTCTCAACAATGACAGTGTTGATGGTGTATCAACAAAAATTTCTATCATGTTTCTACTCTTCTCCTTGACATTTCCCATGCCAAAGGTGTGTGTTGGAAGGCCCTTCCTCCCATTCTTCTCCTCCCACAGTGCAAACTAGAAATGAGAGTGGGTGATGATGATAAGGGAAGAATATTTCCCTCCTCCTTGAGCTTACACAAGACTCCCAGCATTGTAGCTTTGTTTTCTAGTGCTCCAATCCCTCTTGGATCTAAGTTTGGAGCATCATGTTGTGAGGTCTTCGCCAAAAAATCTGAATCATATGGCCTCCCAGGTGGTTTTCCACTAGATAAGAGTGTCCCATGCAGAAATATCATGAACATGATAGATGGGACTGTAAATTCCTTGCTTCCACTGCACAAATACATCTCTAATTTCTTTGTAGAAGTGGTATGTGAGGGGTATGTATGCATGCCTTTGATCATTTGAGATTCACCACTCTTCTTGTCCACCCATTCCATTTGTAAAGCCTCCCAATCAGTGGTGATTTTCCCCAATGTAATCAACCATTGAACACCCAAAATCACATTGGTGTCTGGTATGTCAACCACAAAGAAGTGATCAACCAAAGTGTAAGTTCCCATGGTGAATAAAAGTGATGGGACATCATGCATGCATTGCATTTTTCTCTCTCCTAGGACCAAAATAGATAATCCCTCAAAAGTATCAGTGGGTATTGCCCTCCTTTGTACAATATGAGAATCAATGAAGTTGTGGGTGGCCCCACTATCAATCAATATAGAAACCCTCTAATTCAAGATTTAACCTTGAACTCTTAAGGTCAAGTATTTAGGTACTCCCCTCAAAGATGTAAGAGTCCATATAATGGGAGAAAATTCTCCATTCCCATCTCCTGATGGTGTTGGATCTCCTCCAGTAGTGTCAGCGCTGTGACCTCTTCTTGGTTCATCTTCTTCCTCCTCCTCAATATCTGAGAATACCTCTATGTAATGTGATTTTCCAGTAGCACATCTATGTCTAGGTGCCCATGCTTCTTGGAAAGTGCAGCATAGCTTCTTCTTCCTTAGATCTCTCTGGACTTCATTGTTAAGAGGCTTCTTGTATGAGCTCTTCTTTGAAGGAGAAGCTTTCTCTTCTTTTCGTTTAGAAGGGAAAGAGGGCTTGTGCTGAAATTTTTCCTTTGCTTTTGACAAGGCATCTTGAAGGTCTCTAGCCCTTTTAATAGCATCATGAAGAGTAGTGGGCTTGGTAGACTTTACCAACCCATGAAGAGGTTCATCTAAGCCATCTATGAACATGTACGCCCTTATTGTTGTAGACAAATTAGGAACCATAACAAATAATCTTAAAAATCCAGAAATGTAAGATATGTATTACCTGATTGTTTTAACTTTTCAAGGCTCATGAATAGTGCCTCTGGATCTCTTCTATCAAATCTTTCCACCAGCCTTCTACTGAACTCTGAATAAGCAGTCACATTGGCATGACCCAATGTAGAAAAGCCATGGAACCACAAGTCATGTGCTTCGCCTTCAAAGTGCAGCGCTACAATCTTGATAACTTCCATCTCTAGAAACTTGTTCAGCTGGAACTAGATGTCAAGTTTTTCTACCCATGCTTTAGCAGAACATTTGGATGACCCATCAAAATTGGGTAATAATAATCTTCCCATAGAGTGATGTCGATCATGATTCTGAGTAAATCCACCATCTCTATGATGATGCCTTGGTCTTCTTTTATCCTTGAGGTGACAAAACTCTTGAAAAATCAAGTGATATTTGAATATTTGATTTTGAGACTCATATTCTTCAAAATGGTCTTCAAGGGATTCTTTGTCTTGAAACTCTTCATTTCCCACAGCCAAAAAGGTACACATGGTAAAGCGTTGGGAAACTTGTGGCCGATGCACTGGTTGATCATTACAATGGTGAGACATGCCAGAGATTTCTCCAAGATGAAATCTCTTAGGATATTCTTTGATTCTGTCTAATCTAATCTTGTTTATCTCTCTAGCAAGATCTTGCATGGCTCTCAAAAGGATCTTGGTAAAATCCCTTTCTTCTTCTTCACTTCCAAATTTAGGGGCTTTACCCTTGTCTTTATCATCATTTGTGTAATCAAATTTCTTTTGTCTTCTCTTTAGATACCTCTTCTCTCTGTCAGTAAGAGGCTTTTCTTCTTCTGAAGACATATTGGCTTCTTATAAAGCGTAGGTTGTGCCAAGATGATACTGTGATACCACTGTAATATCCCAAAATGGGGAAGCAACAATAGATAAAAAGTTATGCAGAGAAAATTGTAGGTTTTAACCCTGAACAGAAATTATCTACACATGAATCTTATAACAGAAAATAAACAATAGCGACAGCATAAAACATAAATCAGATAAACACAGAGATTTTCCCCTGGATCCCAAATTGGGATGACCAGCTTGATTTTTCATTATATTCCTTTTAGTGTTACAACACATATATATACATGCCGAAGCATACATAAACCCCAATCCATTTACCCTAGATTAGAACATAACCGTAGTTCCCTTGACCGGATCTACAAAATACCAGGGGCCGAAAACCATCGTACCCCAAAACCATGTGCAAAATCATGCACAAAACATGGGTGGGTCCGCCTATGAGTGGGTCCGCACACCAAAAAAATTTTCGTCGGGGCGCTGCCCCGGACCCCAACAATGGGGGATGCCTCCCCCCTTGTGACCCCCTGTTGCGCCCGTCGTAACGTACAACACGTGGGGCTAGTCGTGGAAAGAATATAACACATATCCAACATTCTCCCACTTGTTGTTTTCTTTCCACAGGGGGCCACAAGAGAGCTTAGTCATAGGGCCAATTCTTCAACACCCATTGTTTCTCTACACCAAGAGAACTTCTGAGTGCTCACAGACTTCGTCAATGCATCTGCAAAATTCTTCAAAGTGTCCACCTTTACCAGCAACACCCTTTTAGCCTCAACCATATCTCTAACAAAGTGATATTGAACATCAATGTGCTTTGTCTTTGAATGGTAAGCAGGGTTCTTAGCCAAGAAAATTGTAATTTGGCTATCACAGTCTATCCTTATAGCTTGTTGTACCAAACCCATACTTGAACACAATCTTTGCAACCAAACTACTTCCTTGCTTGCATGAGTGGTTGTTATTTATTCTGCCTCTGTAGTTGAAAGATCCACTACAGACTGTCTTTTACTCATCCAACTGACTGCGCCTCCAAATAGGCTAAACACATACCCACTTGTAGATCTTCTTTAGTCCAGATCTCTAGCCCAGTCTACATCAACAAAACCACGAATGTCCAAAATTACTTCCAATCTTGGTCTTCCCTAGTAGCACAAGCCATAATCACTAGTGCCACGTAAATATTTGAAAACCCGCTTCACTGTTGTCCAATGCTCCTTCCCTAGGTTTTACATAAACCTGCTCAATACTCCCACTGCATTTGCAATGTCTGGTCTAGTACAGACCATTGCATACATCAGGCTACCCACTGCACTTGCATATGGAACACGGGACATATCCTCCTCTTCTTCTTGTGTCTTGGGACACTGTTCAGCAGATAGCTTTACACCTATAGGAATAGGAACATTCATCGATTTACTATCCTGCATATTGAACCTCTGCAATATAGTCTCGACATACTTCCTATGGTTTAACCAGAGCTTCCTCTTTGTCCGATCTCTCTTAATTTCCATGCCCAAAATATAGTTTGCAGCACCAAGATCCTTCATGTCGAATTTGGAGAACAGTTGGGTCTTCAAATATTGGATAATTTCTTTGTCATTTCCAATCAACAACATATCATCCACATACAAAACCAAATAAATAACACGGTCACCAATTAATTTAAAATAAACACAGTGATCCTCCTTGCTTCTGGTGAAGCCAAGTCCCCGTATATAGGTATCAAATTTCTGATACCACATCCTTAGTGACTGTTTTAACCCATACAGAGACTTCTTCAACCTGCATACCAGTTCTTTCTTACCCTTCACCATAAAGCCTTCAGGTTGCTTCATGTATATCTCCTCTTCTAGATCCCCGTGAAGAAATGTTGTCTTCACATCCATCTGTTCTATCTCAAAATCAAATGCAGCAGCAACAGATAAAAGTAATCTAATAGAAGTAACTTTGGCAACAGGAGAAAAAATATCACCAAAATCAATTTCCGACACCTGGGAATAACCTTTTGCTACCAACCGAGCTTTGTATTTCTCCACCTTGCCTTCTACATTCATCTTCTTTTTAAACACCCATTTTCTCCCGATGGGCTTCCTTCCAACCGACAACTCCACCAGATCCCATGCCTCATTTTTGTGCAAGGATGCCATTTCATCAACCATGGCCTCCTTCCAGATTTTTCCATCCTCTGAATCTACTTCCTCCCTAACAGTTATGGGATCATCATCAGTTATAGTTAAGGAAAAACCTGAACAAAAAGTAGATGGACTATACCTTTCTGGTTTCCTTCTTTCTCGAGTTGATCTTCTCAGAGATGGAGTTTGTGGTTCTTTCTATTCTGAGTCTTCTTTTGTTGTAGAGTATGATTCATCCTCCTTTAGCTCAAACTCTATCTTCTCAGGTTCCTTTGGTAGGACTTCATGTGTAACAACATCTTTCACCTCTCTAAACAACACATCTCGGCTGTACACAACCTTCCTTGTTTCTGGGTTCCAAAGCTTGTAACCCTTTAAACCATAGTTATACCCAATAAAGATGCACCTTTCAGATTTATTATCCAACTTGGTCCTTTTCTCCTTTGGAACATGTACATGTGCATCACATTCAAATACCCTTAGATGTGAAAGAGAGGGTTTCTTACCAGCCCATACCTCATGTGGAGTCTTATCCTCCAACGTTGATGAAGGTGATCTGTTAACTAAGTAACATGCAGTCTCCACTACCTCTGCCCATAATTCTTGTCCTAACCCGGTACCACTGAGCATGCTTCTTACCTTTTCCATTAGCGTTATGTTCATGCTTTCTGCAATTCCATTTTTCTGAGGTGTGTATGGAGTATTCTTCTGTCGTGCTATACCACACTTCTTACAAAACTCTTCAAATTCCTTCTTGCAGAACTCCCCACCATTATTTGTCCTCAACGCCTTTATCTTCTTCTCTATATGTTTTTACACCAAAGCCTTAAATTCTTTAAATCTGTCAAAGACTTCAGATTTCTTCCTCAAGAAATATATCCATGTATTCCTTGAGAAGTCATCTATGAATGAAACATAGTACACAGACTTTCCCAGTGATGGAACTAACACAGGTCCAAACACATCACTGTGCACAAATTCTAATATCTTGTTTGCCCTCTTAGCACCAGAAGGAAAACTCACCCGATTCTGCTTCCCATATACACAATGTTCACAGAAATCAAAATCTAGAGGGAAATTATACATACCTTCTACCATACCATTTCTATGCAGTATCTGAAGGCCCTTCTCTCCAATATGTCCAAGCCTTTGATGCCATAGCATGGTCTTTTCTCCAGAGACAGCTAGGCTTTCCGCTCCACTTTCAGGAACCATAGAACTGTTACACCCATCAATAACAGTGCTACCTTGTATCTTGTACAGAGTTCCAGTCCAAACTCCCCGCATTAATACTAGTGCTCCCCGAACCATCTTGCAGGCATATTTCTCGAACACTGTTTTTACACCTGCATCATCCATCTTGCTTACATAAATCATATTTTTGGCCAATGCAGGAATATGCAGAACACCGGGAAGTGTTCTAATCCTTCCACCTTGCATCTTTAGCTTTACCTTTCCACGTCTGATGATTCTGTCCTTCCTACCATCCCCTAGGAAGACATCACCACCATCATATTTCTCATACTCGCAGAACCACTCCCGATGGGGAGTGAAGTGAAAGGATGCACCTGAGTCAATCAACCATGACTCATGATCTACATGTGTATTTGAAGAAGAAGCCAACACAAACTTCCACCTTCATCCAAGGTGTTTTTTCCTCCTCAGCATGAGCCACCATCGTATCCCTTCCTTTCAAAGAGCTTTAGATCCGCAGTCCCTTTTGTAGTCTTCCTTCTGATTTCAAGAAGATACTCATACAAACTTTCCAGGAGATTTAGATCTCCCTCTAGATTTGGATCTCCCACTCGAAACCTTATTCTTGTTTCTATTTTGGGACCTTCCTTGTACAGATAAGGCATCTCCATTCTGGCCATCCATATTTCTCCGTCTCATTTCCTCCAACAACAAGGCTGAGACAATTTCATCAAAATTCAAGGTAGTTGTATTGCTACCTATTGAAATAACCAGAATGTCCCACGAATCTGGTAGAGAACAAAACAAACTGATGCACTTATCTTCATCTTATATTTTAATATCAATAGATTACAACTGACTTACCACAGTATTGAAGGCGTTCAGATGCTCTGTCACCAAGTCTCCATCCTTCATCCTCAGGTTATACAGCTTTTTCCTCAGGAACAACTTATTCACCAGAGACTTAGATTGGTACAAAGTCCCAAGTTTTTCCCAAAAATTCTTTGCCGTAGCTTCCCCAGATACATTCAACAATACTGAATCTGAGACACACAACCATATTTTGCTCTTAGCCTTCCGATCCAGTTTCTTCCAGTCTTCATCTGACATTGTCGTTGGTTTAGTACCTAGATCTAGTGCGATCCACTGATATTTATCCACCAGCAGATCCTCCATCTTGAGCTTTCATAACTCAAAACTCTAACCATTAAATTTCTCGATCTCTATCTTTCTGACGCTTGCCATCTTCTTTCACCGCAAGAATTGATCCCGCAGATCTCCCACTGAACAGAGTCTACCTCAGGCCCGAGAAAAAAACCCTCAGAAGCAAAGGCGTTCCCTTGAAGCCGAAACGGATATGATACCAAATGTAGGTTTTAAACATGAACATAAATTATCTACACATGAATCTTATAACAGAAAATAAACAATAGCGAGAGCATAAAACATAAAACAGATAAACACAGATATTTTCCCCTGGATCCCAAATTGGGACGACAATCTTGATTTTTCATTATATTCCTTTTAGTGTTACAACACATATATATACGTGCTGAAGAATACATAAACCCCAATCCATTAACCTTGGATTAGAACATAACCGTAGTTCCCTTGACCGGATCTACAAAACATCAGGGGCCAAAAACCATCATACCCCAAAACCATGTGCAAATTCATGCACAAAACATGGGTGGGTCCGCCTATGAGTGGGTCCGCACACCAAACAAATTTTCGTCAGGGCACTTCCCTGGACCCCAACAGTGGGGGCTGCCTCCCCCCTTGTGACCCCCCTGTTGCACCCGGCGCAACGTACAACGCGTGGGGCTAGTCATGGAAAGAATATAACACATACCCAACAAAAATAACACAAATCATCTAAGTAAGAGCAGGAGGAAAATATGGAGGCCCTTTATTTACATTTACATCAGCAAAATAGATGCATAAGAAAGCCCATGAGATGTACAATAGGAAATAGAATACTTTTATGGAAGAAAATCCTCAAAAAGAGGTGTTGCAACCATGTATTAAGACCGAAAGAGCTTGACAAGATTATTTTATTGGCTGCAACTTCTATCGATTACACTTCAGATCTAGAGCAGATCTGTGTATAAAAAGTTAGATCTATATCATATCCATACACTAGATAGGCTCTTCTTCAAATCCCCCTTAGGGTTTTCAGCAAATCATGAAGTACAAGGAGTATATTTGAGATCTAATGTTGCAGATCTACAGAAATATTAAGAATTTCATGGACATACAGATATTATATAAAATATACAATATGATGATCCCCTACAATGGATCTCAAATGTGAAGGGAAGATCCCCAACACATGAAAACCACTTCTCCAGAAAGTGTGCCAAAAGACCCTGCAACAGTACCCACACAAATAACGTAGTTATGGAAGAAAGACTGCACTGTAGGCTTTAGAACATGTTTGGCCTCATGCCAAGATCTGAAAATGTAACTCCAATGATCCAATACTCTCTTACCAATGGGATAGAATACTTCCCCACTGAAAAGGAGCACTAGAATGGTCTAGATCTGAGTAGATCTAGTCTCCACTTGTTGTAACTTACAAAGACAACCAAACCCTCAATATGATCTGCATTTTATTTGGAAGGAGAATCTTGGCCTTCAGCCTGATAGTGGACAAGAAATGCAAACTCTTCCAAGAGGCCTCTCAAGGAAAGAGGTGGGATTCCCGATCAGGAACACCCAGTGCTAAACAACACTATTCTCAGCTAAACAACCAGAGAATGAGAAATGTCTAGACAAACAATATCCTCAGAAATAACATAATCATCAACAAACTTCTCATGCTTCCATCCTCTTCCTTTTATAATTTGAGAGCTTGCAAAACCTAAACCATCTCAATGAGATAGCTCCTTTCACATGAGCCACCTCCAACTAAAACTATGCTATGCCTCATTGATGGCCACTCCTCCAAAACAACATTGTTTATTTGGTCATGGTTGACCCAGTCAAAAGATTCAACCCCTTTCACACCTAAGGTTTCTTATTTAAATAGCCAAGATTTAGCCTTGTTCACATGTGGATTTGATTTATTTAATGTTTAGGAGTTTTATTGATCCTCCTTTACACATTTATTCATGAAACAGAAAAATAAAACAAAAATAAATATTCCCATTAGCTTAGGACTAATTGGGAATATTATAGAGTGACTAGGAGAAGTGCAAGATTCTTGTATAAGTTTAAGAGTCACTTGGAAGTCCAATAGTCATGAAATAATATCAAGAGTGATGATGATATGAAAGGTCATTCTTCTTGTTATAAATACACCCTCATAACTCAAGCAAATGGCTTTTGGAGGTTTAGGCTTTGGAGAGCTAGTTTTAGCTTCTCTAGCTTAGCATAGGTGAGCAGATAATTCTTTGGAGAAGCAAGTAGTGACTCAATGTTCCAATATTGGAGCTAGTGGCTCACCATTGTAACTATGTACTTGGATCTTTCACCTAATAATCAGAAGCTCGTTGAGCTGACATCGTTTCATGTATGTGTCATGAATATTCTAAGACTATTCTTTTGATGTCTATGGTATATTATATGTTCATATGTACTAAATAAATTCAACTAATTCATTGGATTTTCTACTTATCTTGTTGAATATGTGTTATTTTTTCTTTAATGATAATTGTGTTAATCTAAACTATTTCGCTAGAAACAAGCTCTAAAGAATCATTCCATTGAACTGTTGGGAAAAATACTGAGAGGGGGGGGGTGAATCAGTATTTACTGCATATTCAAAACTTTTTACTTTTTCATTCCTTAAAACCCATACGCTACTTTTATGAATCCAAGTAGCGTACACACACGGATATCCTTCATAAAACTCGCGTATACACAGAGATCTAATTATGCCATTATTTCTTCACTTATATCATTCCATCATTCATTCATTAGATGTTCTATAAACAGTAAACATGTGCAGTAAGAGAAGAATAAACCATCACACAAAGCATCACACATGAACACCAGGATTTTAGGTGGAAACCCAAGTCGGGAGAAAACCACCGCTGCAGTTGCTCAGCCTTCAATATTTTATTATAGAGAAAACATATTACAACATATGTCACATTTATCAAGACGCAGGACCCAATTACATTGCCACTGTACCCCTCTCCTGGAAGGGAGCGACCGACTCATGCCATCAACCTCTCCCGGAAGGGGAGCGACCCGCCGATCTCGCTGCACTGCCACCTCTCCTGGAAGGGAGCTACGACCCCGCGATCTCGTTTACCAGCCTCACCTGGAAGGGAGCTACAACCCCCTGACTGAAGGCTACAACCTTCAGCACCACCTTGGACCACGTTTCATCAATTTTCACACTGGATCCAACAACTTCAAGAGAACAACACTTGCAGGCCACGTTTCATCATATTTTCATACTGGACCCTTTCCATACTTTTAAGCACAAACATACATCACCAACAGATACATATCAACACAGATCAGATAGCAGAAACACAGCAGAACAGATCAGATATTTCATACCCCTTGCTTCAGCAAACCCTAGTTTGCATACGCTCTTTCCCTTTACTGATGTCGCGTATATACGTGCTTCCGTCCACACAAACCAGCGTATACCTCAGTGTATATTTCATTGCGCATACGCGCTTTTACTTCAGCTAAGCCGCGTATATACGCGCTTCCTCCGCGGCGAAGTAGCGTATAGATCTTCAATCATTATAGAGCAGCATACTTCTTCAGATCAGATATTTAGTTCAGATTCAACCCTTTTCATCAGACAGATGCTCGCCTCATCTCAGATCTAATCACTCCATAAACAGATCTAGCAGATACAAATACATTTCATATCTAAAGATCCTGCTTCATCATTTCTTCATAAGTGCTTCATAGATTCAGATCTATCATCAAACCTTTACCCTTTCCATACAGATATACTTCACATAGAAGTATTCATTCTAGCTCAGACATCTTGCTCACACACTCCTGTTTTGCACAATGAATTTCTTCTCCTTATATAGGTTTATCCTTTTTCAATACCATGAGCCCCTTTTTCAATACCATGGGCCAAAGCAATACCATGAGCCCAAAACTATCTGGACGGGGTCAATTAGGCGGATCATTACCCAATACAATGGGTCAATACCATGGTGGTTACCCCTGGTTTTGCACCTTTTGAGCGCTTTAGCCCATACGCAACTTGGCACGTTCTTTTCTGCGTGCATACGCGACTTCACCTAGGAATATCCACGTATACATAGAGACATACTCTTTTCATCATTCTTTGAGCACATTCTGAATTCCTTTCTTCATTGCCTTCTGTACACACTGTAGAAACATCATTTTTCCTTCATCAGGAACATATTCTCTTAAGCACAACTTCATCAAGTAAGTTGTCATCATCTTCATCAAGTGGGTTGCCTTTCATGGACAACACTTAGCATCATATTGTCAACAAACATTATATCACTTCAGATTTACATCATTTACTAAGTCCATCAAGTCAAGCATAACTTCATCAGGTGGATGGAAACCATGATGGTGTTTGGTTACCACATCAGATAGGTACATTAAGAATACAATGACACCATGTCATTCTCCCCATTTTTACCACCATTCTTTCTCTTCATTCAAACACCATATTACTCTCCCCCTTTGACATCAAGGGCAAAGGGCACATCATTATCTTCATTCAAACACCATGTCACTCTCCCCCTTTGACATCAAGGGCAAAGGACAAAACCAGTAGATAAAAACCAACAATGTCACTCTCCCCCTTTGACATCAAGGGCAAAGGACAAAACCATCAGATCAAAACCAACACACTCACCCCCTTTTCTGTTCATGTAGAAGAAGCGTTCTGCAGATCTGATGTATACTGAAGTGACCAAGCTCCCCCTGAGTTCATGCTGAATATTTTTCAATGAAGTACATGACTCTATGAACTTCCTATCACCAAAATACTCATACTTACATCAAATATCCGACCAAGTGGATTTACATATAAGACTCAAGTACCCAACCAAGTGGGTTTACACATTTCAACTCAGCTACCCAACCAAGTGGGTTTACAAAATTTGACTCAGCTACCCAACCAAGTGGGTTTACAAAAATTGACTCAGCTACCCAACCAAGTGGGTTTACAAATTTGACAAGTTCATACATGATTGAATATTACGGATTTTACATCAAGGGTCTCAACATGACCTTTTCATCAAAGTACAAATATGACCATTACATGACCAAACCAAAAGACCTCAAGAGAGATCATATATCAGAACCACCATAATGCCAACAATGCATTATACTCAGCAACGCTAATGCTCCCCCTGAATCTGTGTATCCATGCATCCTTTTCATATGACTAAGGCTCCCCCTTAGTTTGTGCATCCTGAACACTTTCACCAACAAATCATCAAGGCATCTTTATCAAAACATTAGAAACAGAATTATGAGAACAAGAACACCACCAGAGATACCAAACAGTATCAGAGATACCAAACAGCACTGCAGTTGTGCTGAAGAGAGCTGACTCCAAGCAAAAATTGTCAGCAATCAGACATACGCGGTTTTCTGTGCATGAACTCGCGTACATACGCGACTGTGTTTTAGGAAACCCGCGTATCCCAAGCCATCTTCTAAAATTCAACCAGATCTGATTCTCTGTGAGGAAAAGCTAGTGTTCAGCTTCTTTCTGAGATATTTCACTGCTTCCCTGGACCGTGTGAGGGCAGACAGATAGGACAATGTAGTTGTGTCTTCAAGCGTCATCCAATGGTTGTAGCATAATAGTGACCAAGTCTTCAAACTCTTTGCAGCATCAACATATTCTTTCAACATCTTCAAATATGAGTCAGGAAATCATCCATGTGGTCCAATATCACCATGATCTTCAAGATTTAACATGAAGTAACATATGAAGGCAAAAGATCTCAACCATAGTAGCAAACTCTGCATGATCTATTCTTATTTCTGAATCACACGACATCCAACTCATCCATGTGTGAGCACAAAAGATACTTATCAGCAACCAGGGCTCAAAATCTCATCATAACAAACCATGTACCAAGTCATCATCATTTGAGCATGAGTATCACCAAAAACCAAAGAATAAGCAATCATATTGCCAACAATGCAATCATCAACCTGCTACTCCCCCTAGACCAGTGCTCCTTCTTAACTTGTGCAACTTGAAAACGTTCATCAGCAAGTCATCAGCAACATTCACTGCATGATCTGTTCTTATCTCTGAATTATAGGATTTTCATCTCAACAATGACTACTCTTCATCAACAAGCAACCAGGCTTCATCCAAAATCTTCAACACAAGAACCCATGTATCATTTCATTATCATGAGTATAACCAGAATGATGCTAATAGTGCAATCATCAGCAGTCAGACTGATGATCCCCCTGGACCTCTGCTCCAGATCTTCAACTATCAGATAAATTCTCTTATCATCAATGCATACGCGGCTGTGTCAGCTGGAACTAGCGTATATACGCGACTTTGTTTCCTATAACCCGCGTATGGAAAGTGAAGTATAGAAAATTTTCATTTTCATCTTCCTTCATTTCCTCCTGAGTTTGTACCTCATGTATTCGCCTTACATCGACAAAATATTACAAATATAACCGCATTAATCAAATCAACCATGAGAGTCATCATGCATTGTTCTCCGGCTACTTATACACACAAAATCTCATAATGTATCCCACATCATTCCTCTAGTCATAAGAAAGGTCACTTTCTGTGTTTATTGACCTAAAGAGTTTTAATTCCCTAATGCTTCTCGAATTTGTCCTCCTTCTTTTTCCAAATTTGCTTGAGCTTTCCAACTGTGTGCTGAAAATTGTCCACTTTCCCAGATCTGTTCATCCTACATTCTTTTTCTACATGTCCATACTTGTTACAAGCATAACATCTCATGTGGCCATAGAAATAAACATAAGAATCATAATGAGCTTTTCTATTCTTTCTTCTATTACAATCACCAGCTTTGTGACCATACTTGTTGCATGAAAAACAATATCCCTTGAATAAACCAGAATACCTTTCTGAGTAGAATCTGTTTGTTTGAGGCTGAAATGATCTGCTCCTGCAATTTGCTGCAACATGCCCATAATTATGACATTTGAAACATTCAACATTATTGAATGATTTCCTTTGAGATTTCATCATTGTTGGTTGACCTTTTGTCTCTTTCAACTCTTCAGGTTTTGCATTGACTTCCTTAGAATCTTTAGCACTTCCTTGTGAACTAGATTCTCCTTTAACAGTTTCATGGAAACCAAGACCATGTTTGATAGCAGGAGACCTTTGATTACTCAGAATGTTGTCCAAAATGTTAGTACTATCTTGAAACCTCAACAGTTTTACCTTTTCTTCTAATTTTCCTTTGAGAATGTTTACCTCAACCTCCAAAACTTGAAATTGCTTTGTCATGCTTTCTTCTTTCCTTCTTCCATCTTCTACTTGATCCTTCAGATTTAGAATCTCTTCTTTCAGCCAATTTTCGTTTTCTTCACATGTTTGTTCTAGCTCTTCATTCTTCTTATTTGATTTTTCCAGATCTTCTTTGAGAGAGATGATTTCTGCTTCAAGGCCTTCCTTTTCAAATGTTTGTAGAGGTTCCTCAATCTTCTTACTTGATGCTTCAAGATCTGTTTGTAGAGAGATGACTGCAGCTTCAAGTCCTTCATTCTTCTTGTTTGATTTTTCGAGATCTGCATTTAGATCGTTGATTTCTGCTTCTAGTTTTTTAATTCGATTGGATGCATAAGTATGAAACCTTTGATACTTTTCCACCTGTCCATTTAGCATTTCTATTTGATCTTTCATTTGAGAGATCATCTCATTGTAGATAGCTTCGCTTTTATTAAATGATCTTTGTTGATCTTCAATTTTCTTGATAGCTTCCTTTAGATCCAAAACTTTACTTTTACTATCTTCACCATTGCATGCATAGGAAAGTGCATCACAAGAACAACAATCAATACTTGTTTCATCTTCTTCATTTTCTGCTACACATGTTTTCTGAGATATCTCTTTTTCAGTAGCCTTCTTCTTTTGCTTCTTAGCCATGAGCACTTTCAGATCTTGGTCAGAATCTTCTTCATCTTCACTGGACACTTCATCATCATCTTCTTTTGCATAACAAATCTTTCTCTTCTCAAATTGTTTCCCTTTACCATGATTTTCTCTATAAGGACATTTAGCAGCATAATGACCAACTTTTCCACACTCAAAACATTTGAAGGGAAGCTTACCTTTGAATCTTCCAGTACCTAGTTGGAGCTTTCTCACGAAATTCGCTTCTTCTTCATCGGATATATAGCTGGATTCTTTGACAACTTCCTTTTCCTTTCCTTTTGTAGATGCCTTAAAAGCAGTTTCTCTTACTTGAGAAGGGCCTCCTTGTCTCATTTCAAAAGCAGTCAGAGTACCATGTAATTGAACAATAGTAAGAGTTTGCAAATCTTGCCTTTCTTCAATAGTTGAAACTTTAGAGTCAAATTTTGAAGTCAATGATCTTAAGACCTTTTCCACCAGAGTAGTATCAGCTATGGTTTCACCCAAATTTCTCATTCGATTTACAATATCATCCAGACGAAGAAAGAAACTCGCAACACTCTCATCACTATGCATCTTCAAATTTTCATATTCAATTCTAAGAGTTTGGAGTTTTGCACTTTTTACCTTTGTGTCTCCTTCATAGCTTAGAATGATTTTGTCCCATATGTCTTTTTCCGAATGTAGCTGCATCACTTTAGCAAATTCTGATTCAAACATGCTTCCCAATAAGACATTCACTGCTTTGGCATTGATTTCATACTTCTTTCTTTCAGCTGCATCAGTAGGAATACTTGCCGGGTATTGATAACCTTCTTCCACGATTGACCATACATCTGCACCAAGACTTTGCAGATATGCTTTTGTACGTACCTTCCAGAATATCAGATTGCTTCCATTGAATAGAGGTGGCTTTATAGACATTACTCCTTCTTGACTTCCCATTGCGACGCATCTCCTTTAAGCGATCAAGCTTCTGCACAAGGACCCCCTCTGATACCAATTGTTGGGAAAAATACTGAGAGGTAAGAATCAAGACATCGAGGACATTCAAAACTTTACTTTTCATTCTTTAGAACTCCATTCTCCCTTTTTATGAATCCGGGTAAAGGTTGTGCTCCCCATATCTCTTCTTATAAAACTCTCAAGAAATATACACAGATATCTACTTATGTCATTAGTTCTTCACTTAAATCATTCCATCATTCATTCATTAGATGTTCTATAAACAATAAACATGTGCAGTAAGAACAGAATAAACCATCACACAAAGCATCACACATGAACACCAGGATTTTTAGGTGGAAACCCAAGTCGGGAGAAAACCACCGCTGCAGTTGCTCACCCTTCAATATTTTATTATAGAGAAAACATCTTACAACATATGTGCTGGCGCAGACTTGACCAGCACGCAGGCACCCACCTGCGCTCGTTTACCAGCCTCTCCTGGAAGGGAGCTCCAACCCCCTGACTCGTTTACCAGCCTCTCCTGGAAGGGAGCTATGACCCCCTGACTCGTTTACCAGCCTCTCCTGAAAGGGAGCTACGACCCCCCGATCTCGTTTACCAGCCTCACCTGGAAGGGAGCTACGACCCCCTGACTGAAGGCTACAACCCTCAGCACCACCTTGGACCACGTTTCATCAATTTTCACACTGGATCCAACAACTTCAATAGAACAACACTTGCAGGCCACGTTTCATCATATTTTCACACTGGACCCTTTCCATACTTTTAAGCACAAACATACGTCACCAACAGATACATATCAACACAGATCAGATAGCAGAAACACAGCAGAACAGATCAGATATTTCATACCCCTTGCTTCAGCAAACCCTAGTTTGCATACGCGCTTTTACTTCACTGATGTCGCGTATATACGCGCTTCCGTCCACACAAACCAACGTATACCTCAGTGTATATTTTATTGCTCATACGCGCTTTCTCTTCGCTGAAGCCGCGTATATACGCGCTTCCTCCGCGGCGAAGTAGCGTATAGATCTTCAATCTTTACAGAGCAGCATACTTCATCAGATCAGATATTCAGTTCAGATCTACCCTTTTTCTTCAGACAGATGTTCGCCTAGATGTTCGCCTCATCACAGATCTAATCACTCCATAAACAGATCGAGCAAATACAAGTACATTTCAGATCTAAAGATCCCGCTTCATCATTTCTTCATAAGTGCTTCATAGATTCAGATCTATCATCAAACCTTTACCCTTTCCATACAGATATACTTCACAGATAAGTATTCATTCAAGCTCAGACCTCTTGCTCTCACACTCATTTTTTGCACAATGAATTTCTTCTCCTTATATAAGTTTGCCCTTTTTCAATACCATGAGCCCCTTTTTCAATACCATGGGCCGAAGCAATACCATGAGCCCAAAACTACCTGGACAGGGTCAATTAGGTGGATCATTACCCAATACAATGGGTCAATACCATGGTGGTTACCCTTGGTTTTACACTTTTTGAGCGCTTTAGCCCATACGCGACTTGGCACGTTCTTTTCCGCGTGCATACGCGACTTCACCTAGGAATATCCGCGTATACATAGAGACATACTCTTTTCATCATTCTTTGAGTACATTCTGAATTCCTTTCTTCATTGCCTTCTGTACACACTATAGAAACATCATATTTTCTTCATCAGGAACATATTCTCTCAAGCACAACTTCATCAAGTAAGTTGTCATCATCTTCATCAAGTGGGTTGCCTTTCAAGGACAACACTTAGCATCATATTGTCAACAAACATTATATCACATCAGATTTACATCATTTACTAAGTCCATCAAGTCAAGCATAACTTCATCAGGTGGATTGCCATCAAGGACAACACATGTCAACAGTCGCATGTCTTCATCTTCATTTAGTGGGTTGCCATCAAGGACAACACTCTGCATCATATTTCCAACATGAACTCTACCTGATTCTCCTAAGCCCTTGCAAGTCTTTCATGAGCCTCAACCAACCTGCCATTTTCTGCTTTACAACTTCTAATATTTTCCCTCAAGCTCCTCAATGTATCTGATATACCAAGAGAATACTCATCTCCTTACTACCCAACTAATCTGTAGGGAGAGTCATGGTAACTGTAGTCTACCATTTTTCTCGTCGTCTTTGATTATCTTGTTCCTGAAAGTCTACCATATCAGATAAACCAAATAGATTCCAAAATCAAATCCATACCTCATTTATGTTAAGGGGGCACTCAGTCTCATCTACAAGATCAGTTCACATTAGCATGTACATGTATAATGATAAGAATATCCATATAATAACATAAAAACATAAACATCATGCATGACCAAACCAACTATATACCATAACCCCATGCATGAAAACCATTACCTTAAAAACATCAGACTTTACCCAAAGAGAGTGCAACTCACTTTGATACTACCCTATAACCCACTCCTCCTATATTTACCCGCTTTCACTAGTTTACCTGGGGTAAACATGAGCTGAGGGTCACTATGATAAGACTCAACCTCATATACGACCTTAAGGAAATGAAGCCGAAAAATTAATACCTTATTGACTTCCCTTGGGTGCTATAGGACCTATAGGAGAAACCAAACCCCTCCAGGTGTCCAACCCTTGAGATAATTATTTTTTTCACTGAACTAGAGCCTTAGTCGCTCCCTTTCCAAGGCATGCAAGTGACTATAGCCCTCTAGTAGCTCCCATAGGCATCCCTTCTAGTGATTATGGACTTTTCCAGTCATTTTTATTCCATTGAACCTGATTTCTTAGCCATTTTTTCAGGGTGAGAACTCAGGCCTCTGCCCAGAACTCGGTGAGAACTCCATAAATTATGAGTGACATAGAAACAAGTCTTATAAAAAAAAAATTGAACCAATACATGACCATACCTCTCCCAACCGGTACTGGAATTTTGTCAAACACTCGGGAAACATGAAACCTACATGTCATGAATTCATATTTGAACATAAGGCTCTAAAAAATTATCTTAGGCTTAACAAGAAGGACCAATTACCTCTCACATTAGCTATCATAACACCAATTAGGTCTTGCATTCACTATTCATTCAGTTACAAGTAAAAATGTGAAGAGAGCCATGACTAATATTTCTCAAATAACCATGCTTATAACCATCATATAACTAGATAAATAACAATGATAGATAAACCATTAAAGCCACATAATAAAAAGTACATTTACTCATCAAAAGAAAGCCAAACTTTCCATGTACCACCCGACCATATATTGGGTTGAAACAAATATTTATTTCAACCAATCACCTTTGTTCCATATTCCAAGCATGAATGTGGGATCTCATGGAATAAAACAATCCATAAAAAAACAAGGGAATCCAGAGGTTAAACCACCTCCACCCTCACCATACCATGATCTCACCTAAAATGGTGTCGATATCACAAAACCAAACTGAGCTTGGATGCCTTATAATTCCTTCACCCTTCCTTGAGGAATTTTCCTGTCTCCACCCACCTATTGAGGGCTTCCCAAAGAAATCCATATCCACTCCCAACCCTTGGGATTTTTCTGAGACCAACTCACCCAGATCCAAAATCTTCTAGTAATCCAAAGCTCAACCGAGAAAGAATCCCATCACACCATGGCTATCTGAAAATGGAAAGGAAAGGATAAAATCCATTGTTGAAACCCTACAAAAGCCATTTCAATGACAGAAAAAGAACCAAATACCAACATGCACATACCATGCATGTAAAAAGCGGCTGGTAAATCATACATGCAACGTATTACTTGCAAGAATTCCCGCTGAAGCTACTTGATCCAACTTTTCCTTACATGATATTTTCTTTCCTTTGATTTCCTTGTCCTTCCTTAACTTGATTGATTTCCTTCTCCTCTTGGTGCTCTTCTCCTCTCTGAAAACCAATTCCGAAACTAAATTGGAAAAAGGATACCAACTAATGCTCTGAGGTATTTTTATTATTTATGTCTCTAATTTCTTCATTTTCCTTCAATTTTCTCCTCACATGCAACATGTGACCTTTTACATTCCTTTTCTCCTAATTTCCTTTATTTTCATAAAATAAATGCCAAAAATGAAAAACGAGACTACTATAACAACTCATAGATCCATCACAATTATGGAGGCCACTTTCCTAGGATAGCGAGGCTTCCTCTCATGTGTATCGGATAACCACCCACATGACAAACTAAACACCAAACTAAGGATAGACAAATAATGGAAGCTAAACTTGTTTTCTTCAAACTAGGTTGCTAATTCAACATACTCGACATTTCAGGTATCATAAAATATGAAAAGATCTAGTGTCAAAACAAAGACACAGATAAAAAATTTATGCCTATTATGAATTACCCATAGGTGCTTCAAGAATATACCATGTCCATCTGGAGCCTCACTATGTATTAGTTGACCTACGCTTATCCCCCTTCGCCCAACACCTTGTTAAATTGCAGTCTCAGCAGAGCCACCTCTGTGATCAAAATTTCAAGAACAAGACCCTACCATGTATCCCTGGCCGATCAAAAGTGTAGACATGGGCATTGATTCTTAGATTTCTCCACACTAAATTATATACAGGAAAAACAAAATGACATTCATTCCACTACATGTCTCTGGATACTCAAATTCTCATCCCCTCAACCACCAGCCTCACGTATAGTTCATTAACAATATGAATAAGGTTAATTCCATCAATTAGTCTTCAATGATGAATTAAAAAGTACAGATCTAAAGTTTCATTCCAACCACCTATCGGTATGGATCTCGCATTATGTCAAGGTTTAAGGCATAGGGTGACGAGCCCTCGCCACTTGCCCCAATATTCTGCATTTTGTCACCCAATCGGCATAGCTATTATTATTATATATTAAACATGTTTTTATTTTGATTATTTTAGTTTGAAATTATTTTTATTTAGTATGGTTTTATTTATTTTATTATTTTATTATTTTTGTTTACATAACATTAACATTGTTGCCCCCTTCAACTGATAAAAAAAGTCATCAATCCTCGACAATAGATACCTATTCCCGATTTTTACTTTGTTCAAATTCCTATAATCAATGCACATCCTGAGAGTTTCATCCTTCTTCTTTACAAACAACACTAGTGCACCCTAAGGTGATACACTCACCTTAATGTATCCCTTGTCAATCATTTCCTTCAGCTACAACTTCAACGCTACTAACTCTGGTATGCTCTTCATGTGTTAGGATCCTATATTACTAGTATAGTCCCTTATTATTGTTAGTGTAACCCCCTTATTGTTATTATTGTACCCTTGTAACCCCCATTTTTTTATTATTGTGCCCTTAAATTATTATTGTTAGGTCGGCTAGGATTACATTGTGGCCCACTAGGATTACATTATGGTCCCATGGACTCCTATATATAGAAAGGAGGTTTTGTAAATTGTATCATCCAAGAATTCTTCATTTATGTAATGTATTGGAGGTTGCCCCTCGAAGTGGCTTATTTCTAAGGCGCTGATATCTTTTTTCTTCTATTTTTGGAGCTGGTTACACAACATTTGGCATCAGAGGCTTTGGATTCTAGGGTTTTGCTGCTCCAAACAGGTCATCGTGGCATTTGCGCTATAACTTTTTTTCTACGAAGTTTCAAAAGCTGCAATGTTTAGGGTGCGAAGCAGAAATCCTTAGGAATATTGTCTAAAAATTTCAGAGCTTGGTTCGCAATATTTTTGGAGATATCATCTGTGGAATTTAGGTCTTTTTTCAAGATACTAAACAGGTCATCGTGGAATTGTCGCTATAAATTTTTTTCTACGAAGGTTCAGAATCTGAAATTCGTATGGTGCGAAGCTGAAATCCTGAGAAAATTTGTCAAAAAATTTCAGAGCTTGGTTCGCAATATTTTTGGAGATATGATCTCTGGAAGGTAGTGCTTTTTCAGGCTCCTAAATTTCATCTCAAAGAGGTGATTGTGGGAAAAGTTCAATAACTCTCTCTCTAGGCAGTGGATTTGAGTGCCGTAAAAAGTGGTCGCAAGTACACGGACTTTAGTTTCTTGGTTATCAATTTCAAAGACAAAGGATGAAACAGTGACACGTGGAAAGTCCTACAAGTTTTCTCTACTGAACCAGTCCAAAATTAGGTAATTGTGGGAGAATGGACACAACTTTGTCTTGGGGAATCCAAATTAGATCAGACCTAGGGAATTTTCAATAAGCTTCAGAGGGCTATTACAGGGCTGAATTTCAGATATTGAGTATTTTCAATTACAGAGATAATTCAATTTCAATATCGAGCTCCTCAAAGCAAGTAAAAGGTGTGTATTTTTTTTCCGAATTGCATAAGTCTTGTTTGAAGAATCAAGTTGAATTGATTCCAAGGGAATATTGTAGAATAGGTATCAATATTGGATTCTAAAATGGCGCCTAAAAATAATTCAACACCCATTAAGCCTTCAGAAGGCTCTACCATGACTCATGAATATGAAGAATTGCAACATGATATATCAAAATTACAAGAGCAAGTGCAACAAATTTCACTCTCGCAAAGAGCAACAAAAAATGAAATGGAATTTTTGAAGAAAGGCATGGAAGTGAAGATGGACGGTTTGAAGAAAGGCATGAAAGCTAAGATGGATGGCATGGAAGTGAATATGGACGGTTTGAAGAAAGGCGTGGAATCTAAGATGGATGGCGTGGAAGCTAAGATGAATGGCATGGAAGCTGGCATGGAAGCTAAGATGGATGTTCTAAAATCAAACATCGAAGATTTGACAAAGTTGATACAAGAAATTTTTCCTAATGGTGAAAAGATCGTAGAAGAACCTCATGATGAGAACAAAATAAATGTTAATCGTGATTTCATAAACTCTAATGTTGGCGGGAAGAACTACCATATTCCAAAAATGGATATGAGGAAGTTTGATGGAAAGGATCCTGTAACATGGATACTATAGATGGAGCAATATTTTGATCTCCATAATGTGCAAAACACACAAAAGGTACGCATTGCAACTTTGCATTTAGAACAAAATACATTTGTATGGTATCGATGGCTTTGCTCTCGTAAAAAAATTGTCACTTGGTCAATTTTTACGGAGGAAATGATAGCACATTATGAGGATACAAAGAGTAACACCTTCTTTAGCCAATTGATAAATCTCAAACAAAAGGGTTTAGTGGGGCAGCACATTGAGGACTTCCAAAAATTGAATATAAGGGTAACCGATATTCCAGAGGAACACAGGATTGATCTCTTCATAGGCACTTTAAAGGATAACATTCAACATGAAGTTCACGTTCTGGAACCTGATTCATTGGAGAAGGCATTCAGGTTGGCAAGAAAAGTTGAATGTAAAATTATGGCAATAAGGAAGCCTACCACTCAATTCTATAAAGAAGGAAGTGTGGCTACGCCTAGATTTCCACAACCTACAAGGTTGACACCACAACAATTGGAAGAAAAAAGAGCAAAAGGGCTTTGCTACAGTTGTGATAGCAAATACACTAAAGGTCATAAGTGTGTTGAGAAGAAATTATTTTACATAGATTGTGAAGAGGAAGAAGAAAATGAACAAGAAGAGGATATACACCAGGAACCAGCCCTAGAAGAGGAAGAAATGAATCCGACCATATCGTGTAATGCACCGGCAAGAATTACCACTCCTCAAACTCTCAAGATAGAAGGACAAATCAAGAAGAAAAAGGTAATAGTGTTGATTGATTCAGGTAGCACCCATAATTTTATTCATTGTAAAGTAGCCAAGGAATTAAATTGTTTCCTATACCCAGCACCAAAATGTCAAGTGATGGTTGCAAATGGAGGAACTATAAATTGCTCTGGAAAATGCCATAATATTAAGCTAACCATGGGGGAATATGTATTGACTAGTCCAATGCTTTCCATTCCTATGGGAGGTGCTGATGTTGTACTAGAGTACAATGGTTACAATCTTTGGGGATGGTAGCTTTTAATTTTCAAGAACTTTTCTTGAAATTTTTTTCAGAAGGAAAGGAAGTCGAATTACGGGGTATTGAAGGGAAGCCAGGAAGGATAATAAGCTCTAATGTCATGACAAAGCTTCTAAAGAAAAAACAACGAGGTGTAATTGCACAATTATGCTCACTAGAAGTTCCGACATCAAAATCATCTATTTCTGTAGATCTCCAACAAGTCTTGGACAATCATTCCAAGGTGTTTGAAACTCCCAAAGGACTCCCACCTATTCGTGATCATGATCATGCTATTCATTTGATTCCGGGAAGTGTTCCTCCAAACATCAGGCCTTATAGATATCCTTACTTCCAAAAGAGCGAAATTGAACGTATGATTGCAGAAATGTTAGAGGCGGGTATAATTCAACCTAGTCAAAGTTCTTTCTCTGCTCCTGTAGTATTGGTACACAAGAAGGATGGATCATGGCGAATGTGTCTGGATTATAGGGAGCTTAATAAGATCACCATTAAAGATAAATTTCACATTCCTGTGATTGATGAATTATTGGATGAATTACATGGAGCAATTTATTTTACCATGTTGGATCTTCGTTCAGGATATCATCAAATTAGAATGAAGACTGAAGATATTCCAAAAACAGCATTTCGATCTCATGAGGGTCATTATGAATTTTTGGTCATGCCTTTTTGCCTTACCAATGCACCTTCTACATTTCAAGGGTTGATGAATTCCATTTTCAAACCCTTCCTTAGAAAATTTGTGCTAGTATTTTTTGATGATATACTAATCTATAGCAGGTCTTGGAAGGATCATGCTGAACATGTTGACAGGGTGCTCAAACTATTGCAGGAGAAACAATTATATGCAAAAACATCCAAATGTTTCTTTGGAGTACAAGAGGTGGAATATCTGGGTCATATTATATCTCACGAGGGTGTTAAAGTAGACCCTAACAAAATTAAAGCCATTAAGGAATGGAAATTCCCCAAGACAATAAAGTAGTTGCAAGGATTTCTCGGGTTAACAGGCTATTATCGCAAGTTTGTTAAGAATTATGGGAGAATAGCAGCACCTCTAACAACATTATTGAAGAAAGATGCATTTTCATGGACTCCTGAAGCAACTAAGGCCTTTGAACATCTTAAAAAGGCAATGTGCCTAGCACCGGTCTTAGCTACACCAGACTTCACAAAAACCTTTATTGTGGAATGTGATGCCTCAGGAAATGGAATTGGTGCAGTTTTAATGCAGGAAGGAAGACCCATTGCTTTTGAAAGTCGTCCAATCAAAGGAAATAATTTACAGAAACCTATTTATGAGAAGGAAATGTTAGCAATACTGCATGCACTAAAGAAATGGCGAACTTACCCAATGGGAAGACACTTCAAGGTAAAAACTGATCATGATAGTCTTAAACACTTTTTGGAACAAAGACTATCTTCAGAAGAGCAGCAAAAATGGGTCACAAAGATGTTGGGTTATGACTTTGAAATAATCTACAAAAAAGGAAAGCTTAATGTTGTTGCAGATGCATTCTCAAGAAAGAATGAAGAGGTGGAAGCATTTCTTTGTGCCATTTCTATTATCCAACCAGATTGGATAACCGAAGCAAGAGATGAATGGAAGAAGGACAAAGATGTATGGACACTCATTCAAAAGTTGCAGCAAGATCCTAGTACATCCGATACATTTAGTTGGAAAAATGATTCCTTATGGTACAAAGATCGCTTATATCTTTGTAAGAATTCCCAACTAAAACAAAAGATTCTTCTTGAATTGCACACTTCTCCTTTAGGAGGACACTCAGGATTTTTAAAAACTTACCACAGGGTGAAGAAAGAATTTTTTTGGGATGGCCTTAAATCTGATATTCAAAGGTTTGTGGCGGAATGTTTGGTTTGCCAGCAGAATAAAGTGGAGACAATTAAGACCCCGGGACTTCTACAACCTTTATCCATTCCAAGTCAACGTTGGGAGGAGATTTCAATGGATTTTATCACAGGTTTACCGAAGTCCGAATGCAAGAATGTCATCATGGTGGTAGTTGATAGACTTACCAAGTATGCACACTTTTGTGCATTATCTCATCCATTTAAAGCAAGTACAGTTGCTACTACATTTATGGACTTAATTCAAAAGCTACATGGAAGCCCAAGGGTTATTGTGAGCGACAGAGATCCCATTTTTACTGGAAATTTTTGGACGGAGTTATTTTCTCGTTTGGGTACTCAATTAGCTCATAGCTCATCTTATCATCCTCAATCTGATGGTCAAACTGAGATAGTAAATAAATGTTTGGAAGGATATCTTCGTTGTTTTGTATCCGATAAACAAACACAATGGGTCAAGTGGTTACCTCTCGCTGAATGGTGGTATAACACTTCCTTCCATACTGCAGCAAAAATGACCCCATTTATGGTACTTTATGGATATCATCCACCATCCATCACATCATCTTTAAGGGAAAATTCGAAGGTTCAAGCAGTGGAAGATCACATCGAGCATCAGCAAGTAGTTCTCCAACTCTTAAAGGATAACCTGAATTTGGCACAAAATCGAATGAAACAACAGGCAGATCAACATCGTAGCGAGAGAAGTTTTGATGTAGGAGATTAGGTATTTTTACGGCTACAACCATACAAACAAATGTCCCTCAAGCAAGCAAAGAAGGATAATAAATTATCGCCAAAGTACTATGGTCCTTACAAGGTATTGCAAAAGATTGGTACTATGGCATACAAATTGGAGCTTCCTGCTTCTTCACGAGTGCATCCAATTTTCCATGTTTCATGCTTAAAGAAGGTTATAGGTGAAAATCTTCCAGCTCAAACAATATTTCCAGAACTTGATGAGGAAGGAAAAATCATATTGGAACCTGAAGCGGTCACGGAAACAAGAACTCGACAACTACGGAATCGATCAATTTCAGAGTATCTCATCAAGTGGAAGAACTTACCCACCGAAGATTCTACATGGGAGGATGAGAATTTTATACAGAAGCACCCAGAGCTACTCAAGCATTGAGGACAACACTTTTTTGAAGGAGAGGGGCATGTTAGTCCCTATATTACTAGTATAGTCCCTTATTGTTGTTAGTGTAACCCCATTATTGTTATTATGGTACCCTTGTAAACCCCATTTTGTTATTATTGTGCCCTTAAATTATTATTGTTAGGTCGGCTAGGATTACATTGTGGCCCACTAGGATTACATTATGGCCCCATGGACTCCTATATATAGAAAGGAGGTTTTGTAAATTGTATCATCCAAGAATTGTTCATTTATGTAATGTATTGGAGGTTGTCCCCTCGAAGTGGCTTATTTCTAAGGCGTTGATATCTTTTTTCTTCTATTTTTGGAGCTGGTTGCACAACATCATGTAAGGTGCCTTTGATGCTAGTGTTTCCCCTAGTACCAACTCAATAGAAAATTCCACTTCCCTATGAGGAGGTAACTCTGGAATCTATGTTGGAAAAACATCCTAAAATTGATGCACTATGGGATACCTTTGGAATATTTTTGCATCCTCAACATCCTTACCCTTGTCATTGGAAACATGCACTGCAAACATTAGACAACCTTTTTTGAAACTACACTTAGCGTGCATAGTAGTGACCATCCTCACTGATATATGCTTCATATTTCCCTGCAAAAATTTATTTTCTCCATTATCATCAAGGAACTCAATGATCTTGTCATAACAATCTACTTTGTTCCTGTGAAGGTACAACCAATCCATACCCAAAATCATGCTATACAGTCCTAATGGCAGTACATTCAAATGTGTTTCTATAGGCATACCATTTAAATTAAATGCACAAGATCTTACCCAATGGTGAACTCTCTTCTTCATACCTGTATCCAAATGCACCAACCAAGATTTTTCATGCACTTCTTTTCTCAAGCCACACATATCCACCAGGTCAGGATTAACATAACTATAATTAGATCTAGGATTAATAAAAATAGAAATAACTTGATCACAAAGCTTGTCATCCCTCTCAATGATAGATGCTTGGTGATCCACCTCCCTGATGTCCACAACTACATAAATCCAAGGAATGATATGACCAACATCCCCAATTTTATGTTCCTCCCACGTTCCTCCTATGCACTATAGATATGGGGTCTACCACCCTGATACTGTAGAAAATCTCTCTTGCGATGATCCCTACCACATATCCAACAGTGAAACAGTGATCTACCATCACCTCTACTATGTTACTCTCTCGGCTATGATCCATGTCCCTTCTCAATTGTATTGAATTTCTTGTAAGGAATTGCATTTTCTTTCTCACCTAAGGTATTCCTTTATTTGGTGGCCATCTTCCTTTTTCTTTCTCATTTCCTTTCAAGTCACGCTTGGTTTCAACTTTGCGCTTTGATTTCTCATAAAAATGCTTCAATTTTCGAATGGCTTCTTCTAGTGATCTAGGCTCATTGAACTCAATCTGGTCTCTTTATGCTACTAGAATTCCATTGATGGATCTCTAAACCTTTTCCTTCTCCTCCTTGAGGTAAGGCACATATCTCAACAAATCCAAGAACATGATAGTATACTCATCATCTATCATGGAACCCATTTGCAACTCATAAAAATCCTTAGCTTTAGCATCATGGTACCTTTCCAACAAGTAATTTTTCTTGAAGAGCCTTTCAAACTCATCCCAAATCAATTCATCCTCTTAAATACCTTTAACATTATTCACATCCTCCCACCAGATATTTTTTTCCATTTAAGATTGAAAGTGGCTATCTTAGATTTCATGTTCTTTATATAGCTATGTAATCTGAAGAATTATTCATCCCAAGCAACCATGCCTCTGCATCTTTTGACTTCTTCATCTCTCCATCAAATGTAGGTGGCTTTACTTTATTGAACTCCTTAGGAAATTACTCACCCTTCCTATAAGGATGATGACAATGATGACTATGATTATGTCTCTTAGAAGAGAAACTAGAATGATGCCCATACATATCAGTTGTCGTATCAGTTGTGTCCAATGATATTACACCTCTAACTACGTCCCCTTTATCAAACTTGTGTCTGTATTTAGACCCGCTACCATAGGCTCCATTCTTCCTTTCTTCCTTCTCTTGACTGATCCTTATTTTTCCTTGTTTCTGCAACTCTTACAAGCTCTGAAGAATCGCTACATTGACCTCTGTCTGCTTTTCCTGATCCCTTGCAAGTATTTCTTGACCCTCAACAAACCTATCATTATCTTCCTTACAACTTATGATATTTTCCCTCAATATCCTTAGTGTATCTACCACACTAGGAGAATACTCATCTCCTTGCTTCCCAATAGACCTATAGGGAGAGTCACAGGAGCTATAGTCTACCATTTTTCTTGTCATCCTTGATTCTCTTCTTCTTACAAGTATATCACGTAAGGAAAAAAAATATATACCAAAATAAAATCCATAACTTACTACTATTCAGGGGAGGCTTAACTCATATGCAAGATCGGTCCACATTAGCGAGAACATGTATAATCATAAACATATCCAGATAATAAATATATTAACATATGACATCATGTATGACCATACCAATAGTATACCCTGATCCCATGCATGATGAAAATAATCTTGAAAACATCATACTTTTCCCAAAGAGAGCGCAACCACACTCTGATACCACCTGTAACGAGCCCCACCCCTCACATCTACCCACTTTCACCAACTGACCCGGGTAAACATGAGATGATGGCATGTAATGACAAGGCCCAACCTCTTAGGTGACCTTAAGGTAATAGAGTCAACAAAAGACCTTACTAACTTCTCTCAGGTACCACAGGACCATTCAGGAGTAACCCAACCCCTCCAAGCATCCATCCTCGATCTCACCCTGAATTTTAACTGGATTTTACCCCCAGTTGCACCCTTGCCAAGGCATCAATGTGACTGGAACCTCGTAGTTTCTCCCACAGAACTGCATGAGTGCGACTAGGGACTTTTTAATCTAGTGTTATGCCTGCAACAATGGATTAAAAGGGTAGATTTCAGGGCAAGGGCTAGAACTCTACCCAAAAATCCCTATAACTTTTAGAAATCATAAATTACATAAGGATAATGCTTGTAAACCAAAATTGGCACCAGGATTGGGCCTAACCATCCCCAACCAGGACTGACATTCTCTAAACACTTGGCCACAATGAAATCTAAAGGAAATGAGCATAAGACTGAGCATAATGGACTAAAAATTCACATGAAACTTGTCAAGAAGGATCACCAACCTCTACCATTAGTTGTCTTAACATTAATTAGGTCTTGCATCCATTATTATTTCAGATACAAGTAAAAACATGAAATGAACCATGACTATAACCAGTCACTTAACCATGATTATAACCAACATATAACCACATAAATAACCATAATATAACAACCATTAAAGCCACATAATAACAAGTAAAAATGAAAGAGAACTTAACTTTCATTAAACATAAGAAAGAGCCAACCAAGTTCAGGACTTCCACATACCACTTGACCATAAACATGGTTGAATTAAATATTTCTTTCATCCAGTCACCCCTGTGCCATATTCCAAGCACGAATGTGGGATCTCATGGATAAACCAATACAAAAAAACCAAGGGAATCTAGAGGTTAAACCACCTCCACCCTCACCATACCGTGATCTCACCTAAATCGACACCGAGATCACAAAACCGAACCAAGCTTGGAATTCCTCTGAATATCATCACCATCCTTGAGGAATTTTCATTCTCCTTGTATCTAGGCTTACCGCAATCCACACTGGATCACTAGGCCCTATCTGAGACACCGCCCTTAGGATTTACAATGTATCCCACCAAAACCAGTCAAGGGATTCCTAGGACCTTGGAAATGAACTTGAGACCACCTCCGCCCTAGATTCTGAAACCATCCAGAAATTCCAAAGCTCAAAACTGAGAATAATCCCATCACACCATGGTTATCTAGAAAAAGGAAAAGCAAGGTTGAAAACCACTATCAAAACCCAACAATACCATGCATGTCAAAACTAGCAAGGAAATCATACATACAATCTGCTACCTACAAGTATTCTTGTTGAAGCTGCTTGATCCTACTCTTGCTTTCTTCATCTTTCCTTTCCTTTCCTTTCCTTTTCATTCCTTTTCTTTCTTTTCCTTCCTTTGCTTTCTTGATCTCTTTCTCCTCTTAGTGTTATTTTCCTCTCTGAGTGTAATTCTAAAAATGAACTAACAAAAGGATGCCAACTAATGATCTGATACCTTTTTATTGATGATGCCTTTAATTTCTTCAATTTTCCATTATTTTCCTTCAATTTCCTCCTCACATGAAACATGTGACCTTTCACCTTCCTTTTCTCCTAATTTCCTTTATTCTCATAAATAAATGTGCCAAAAATACTTTTTGCCTTTTCAAAGCCTTAGCCCTTGCCTTTGTCAATTTCCCTTAGACATAACATTGATGGCCACAAGGATATATTTGCCGAACATTCAACTCAGAATAAGTGTCCCTTAACCGTGGTCTTATTTTTTCCTTCATTAAATTTTATTACATGAACTTTTAACCCAGATCCATTACAAGATCTATGCTCCTCCTACTCCTTTTCATATTGTTATCGTCATAGGTCCTTTTGAGAAATGGGGTATCGATTTCATGACATGTAACCCTCACTCGTTCGGGGGTCATGGATATATTATTGTAGTGGTAGAGTATTTTACTAAATGGGTTGAGGCAATGCCTACATTTAACAATACTGGTGAAATAACACCATTTTTTTTCTTTAACCATGTCATTGCATGGTTTTGTGTTCCGCAAGCCATAGTTGTGTACCATGGAAAACAATTTTGCAATCACATGATGTCCGAACTAACTGCCAAGCTTGGAATCTCTCATGAAGGTTCTACTCCCTACTACGCTCAGGCTAATGGGGAAGTTGAGGTTATTAATAAATATATCAAAATGATGTCTCAACATATGATAGGGGTCCATCGAGCATATTGGACTTTGATTCTTTATACTGCCTTGTGGGCATACCGAAACTCAATTAGGACTGCTACTAGATTTACACCATTTCAATTGGTTTACTATCTAGAAGTAATCCTTTCGATTGAATGTGAAATTTCGTCACTAAAACTTGTTGTAGAACTTCTTCCTGCTACTTCCATAGAAGAGGAAAGTCTCTTACATCTGACGTACTTAGATGAGACTCATCAAGATGTTTCCATGGCTAATGAAGCTTATATGAAACATGTCAAGGCACAATATGAAAAAAATTTCAAGCCTCATGTCTTCTTGAAAGTCTAAAAAATTGTATTACCCAAAATCCGACTATAGCACTGATGATAAATATCCTATCTATTAATCCCTTTTAAAAAATTATTTACGTTTTTCTACTGTAAACAACGAAATATCATACACTACAACCCTCAAAAATTAAATGCAGAAAAATACAACTGCGGAAACAAAATATGAACAAGAGTAAATCATAGACACATATGACACTTGTTTTTAGATCAACGTCCCTGGAAAAAACCAATGTGGGAAAATAGGTGCCGCAGCTGAGGGTTTATATATTATGAAGTAATTTTCTAAATACAAACTGGATTCCTTGCTATCTATCCTTACAGAGAATCTAAC
This sequence comes from Pinus albicaulis, assembly GCA_034641835.2. Classification (NCBI taxonomy): domain Eukaryota; kingdom Viridiplantae; phylum Streptophyta; class Pinopsida; order Pinales; family Pinaceae; genus Pinus; species Pinus albicaulis. The sequence goes on along the minus strand of CM076575.1, from coordinate 951,555,110 downwards.
TCATAGAGAAGCTTGTGAGATCACCTCACACACTGACACTGGAAGCCCAAATGGCCAAAACACTGGACTAGCAAGCCCTCCACAACCTCTATACATTCACTGCGTAGTCTCTCTATCACTTTGCATGGGGACTACGAAGCTTCTACATTTTAGCTCTTTAGATGGCTAGATATGACCCTTTGGCCCCTTCCAGTCTCACACCCTATATTTTTGGCACTAGATCTGAATGATCCTCAATTGAATCACATACTTCCTCAGGGCTACTGAGTTGCCTCTGTTGGCTCTGTGCAAGCTCTGCATAGATATTAAACTACCTCTGTTGGTAGTGCTCTCTATATTCTATGTTGTGTATTCTCTAGCTCAAGAATATAATTTCCAACTGGAATTACTGCCCCTCTCTACAAATAATCTCTTCATCAATATTTCCTCTGAGTGCTACTCACTTCAGAAATTCGATCTCTGTATCTTTCAAATCAACCTTCAATTCCTTATAATATTCTCGTTGAGACTTCAATGGCTAAGATTAAATTTTGACGTCATATTTGTCTTCTCTAGAAGGTTCAAACTCTGTTTTATTAATACCCTTTAATTATTTTATTTTCCTAAGTTTAGACTTAGGGTCCCTTTAAAAATAACTAATTATTTTAATAAAACACACTCTGAGTGGAATTTTCACAAATGATTTCTAGGTTCTTTGGAATACATGTGCATAAGCCTCCCTACAAATTTTGAGAGTTAGAGCACATCTGATGCTACCCAAATCAACACTTCCTCTTAGCAAGGAATGTGCTCTAGCAATACACCATGTTGAGTACTGCTTTTATTCTACAACATCTCCCTCTACGCTCTTGATGTCAAACACTACTACCCACGAACATTGTGTTGTTGCATCCGTGTTGTTTTTGACCCTGTATGTTACTTATAATTGATGTTGCACTAAAACTATGTTTATTATTGCAACAGAAAAACATCCAAGTATTGAACTAAGTGTTCAGTATTATGCATCTCGTACTGAATATCTAACTACTGCTAGTCTCTGTGTTGTCCCTCTGAATTTGCTGCATTGTTTCTGACTTTGTGTTGTGCCTCCATGCATTGTTCTCAACTCCCCTCTATGCTTCTCAAATTTTGGTGCTCACTAACTACCGCACTGTCACTTATGAACTCCTCTGCACCAACTGGCACTCGTCCATCCTACTACATCTGATTTGGGCTACTGTAGCAAGGTATCAATCTGAGAAGTTGAATCCTCAAGGATCCTCCCCAACTAAAACTCTATTGAGCTACATCTCTAGATCACCCCAACTCTCCCCTGAAAATATGTGAGAAACCATGGATAACTCCTCCTCATCGATCCTTGCAGATGCAACATGTGGATCATGCTTCTCGTCTTTGTCTCTCTTCTTGAGAGGAAATTATGGATCGTAATGTCTCATCTCACCACACCAGAATAACATGATCTTTGAGAAATATTTCTTACGTCTCTAATGCTCTTGTTGCCCCTTTGATGCAAGGGTTGCATTCTCCTCCTCCTTCTTCGTCTTCTTCCCACTGTTGTTGTTGCCCCCAAGTTGGCACTTGAGTAAGTCCCTCCTCATATCTTCCTATTGAAGAGCAGCCCAAATTGCCTCCCATTTTGGAAAATTCTCTCTCCCCAGGATGCTCTATAAAAATACTTGATAGTCTTCGACCACTGAGTTGAGGGCTAATCTGACCATCTCTATGGCCTAAGGATCTACTCCTACAATCTCACCCTTCTGCATCCTTGTAGTCTACAATTTCTCCTCCAAAAACATCTTTTACTGCTTGGAATATCCCTAATATATCTTATCCAGGGCATGCCAAATTTCTCTAGTAGTCCCTTTGCTAGCGATGTGACACACGGAATGATCCCTCACTCCATCGAGGATCAAGCGCTTTGACTTTGCCATATATTTCTTGTATTCTTTTACTGGATATGCATCTACTGGTACAACTACCACACCATTGATGAAGGTTTTGAGATCATGTTCATCCAGCGGGCATATGATCCTTGCCTTCCAGATCACATAGTTAGAGGTTCCCTCCAACCGATCGTGATCTCTCAGCCCGCTTGCTTCCATCTCTGCCAACTGAAAAATAAATAGAACTAGCTCCCTCTATCTCTTCTATCCAACTGATGGCCTGACCTACACACTCCCTGAGGGAGGTAGTAGATATGCCACACAATATTGCTACTCATCTATCTAGAACTAGAATACCTCGGCTAGGAATTCTTCGAGGAATAAAATCCCCCACATGTTGTCAATCTGCTGCCTCTAACTCTCTACACAACTAGCTCTATGTACTCTCTGATAGAGCAAGCCAAATAATTCACGAACTATGTTTCTTTTGTATGAAAAATCATAGTTTCTTTGGCATCAAACACTCTGAGTTCAAAAATCCCCAAAATGTATTCAACTACTCTCTCCTTATGCTTTTTACACCAGAAATCACTTCTTTACAGAAAATTGTGTCACTCCAGCTGTTGATCTACTCTGAAACTATTGCACTACACCCTATGCCTTAGAAAAACTACAATATAGAAAATCCTACCTCTTTGTCGGCTCACTCAGAGATATATTTCCTTGTAGAAAGTAGCCCTCCTGGCATGGACTGCGAAATCACCTGGGAGAGCGATCTTCTACTTACGCAGCTCTTTGATCCCCTGTCTTCTCCTTCAACACTGGATCTACTGGATATGCTCTTTTTCTCCTCCTTCACTTTTCTTAAACAAGCTCTGGTACCATGTGAAAATTCGTATTACCCGAAATCCTACTGCAGCACTGATAAGAAATCTCCTATATGTTAATTCCTTTTAACAAATTATTTACAGTTTTCTACTGTAAATAGCAAAATATCATACACTACATCCCTCACAAATTAATTACGGAAAAATACAAGTGCGGAAACAAAATCTGAAAAAGAGTAAATCATAGACACATCTGACACAGTTGTTTTTAGACCAATGTCCCCAGAAAAACCCAATGCGAGAAAACCAGTGCAACAGCTGAGGGTTTATATATTATGTAGTAATTTTCTGAGTACAAACTGGATGTCTTGTTGGCTATCCTTATAGAGAATCTGACTCACAGAGAAGCTAGTGAGATTACCTCACACACTGACACTAGTCATTAGGGGAATTTTAAGGTCTAAAATGGGCCTCCTACGAAAAAGGTATAAAAAAAATAAACTTTATAGGAACCAATAGGATTCAAGATGATGATGTCAACCATGGGGGATGATTTACCATTTTTCAAGTAAAAGGGTAAAAATATTAAAAAATAATAAAATTACTTTTTCAACTTATCTCCCAAATTTTTTTCTCAAATTTCGAGCGGGAGTACTCATTGGATGAAAATTTTAATTCCGTGTCCAAGGAGTACCAATGTTTCATACTTTTGGTGGACCCTGCTACACTAAAAAGGATAAATACATGAAAAAACGTGATTGCAATAACGTTTTTCATGTATTTTCCATTTTTCGTGTAGCAAGATCCATTGAAAGTATGCAACATGGGTACTCCTTGGATGAGGAATTAAATTTTCATATAATGAGTACTCCCGCTCGAAATTTGAGTAAAACATTTTGTAGATAAGTTGAAAATACGTGTTGAAAAAGTATTTTTTTAAATTTTTTCCCTCTAAAATTTGATGATGTAATCAAATATTATTTTATTATTTCCACTATTATTTTATAATTTCCTTAGGAGGCCCATTTCAGACCTCAAAATTCCCCTAATGAGCCCAACTGGAAAAAACCCCTGAATGAAAATCCCTCCATAGCCTCTGTGTAGTCTCCATGTCACTCTACATGGGGACTTTGTGGCTTCTCTATTCTGGCTCTTTTGATGGTTGGATTTGGCCCTATGGCCACTTCTGGTCTCACACCCCCACTTTCTGACACTAGATCTGAATAATCCTCAGTTGAATCACAAACTTCCTCTAGGTTACTGTGTTGCCTTTCTTGGCTCTGTGCAGGCTCTGTGTAGCTTATATGCTGCCTCTATTGGTACTGCTATTTGTCTTCTCTATTGTGTATTCTTCGGCTTAGAAATAGAATTTCCAACTGGAATTACTACCCCTCTCTACAAAGAATCTTTTGATCAAAATTTCCTCTGAGAACTGCTCACTTCAAAAATTTGATCTCTTGATCCTCTCCATGTATCTTTCAAATGACCCTTCAAGTCCTTCTTATAATCTTCTTGTTGAGAATTCAATGGTCGAGATCAAATCGTTAATCAATGGCTAAGATTAATTTTTGACTTTATTTTCGTCTTCTTTAGAAGATTCAAACTCTTTTTTATTAATACCCTTTAATTATTTCATTTTCCTAAGTTTAGAATTAGGGTCCCTTTAAAAATAATTACTTATTTAATAAAACACACTCTGAGTGGAATTTTCACAAACTATTTATGGGCTCTTTGGAATACATGTTCCTAATCCTCCCCGCAAATTTTGAGACTTAGAGCACATTCAATGCTACCCAAATCAACATGAAGGAGATCTTGTTATTCTATACGACCAAGATAATGATAAATTAGGACCATGAAAGTTCCAACCCATGTGGTTAGGTCTATATATTTTCAAGTGTGTTCTTGCTAAAGGGGCCTATGAGCTAGTTTATTTTTATGGAGTTCCACTAGCACAACCTAGGAATGGGTTGTACCTTAAAAAATACTATGCTTGATTCTTTGCGTAATGCACTGTGTACATGTTGTATATATGTGTGTTGAGTGTGTTTTCAATATGTCTCTTCATATTTTTATAGAGTTTATGTTGATCTCATTTACATTTGGTTTATATATGTTGACATCCTTTGAACCATACGTTGGTTATGTTGATGGCACTAGTCGTAGTACTCGGAAACTATCTTCTGCAGCACGGGCTATATTTTCTCCAAATGGTGAGTTAGTGAATATATAAGGGATTTGTATTGATCGCTCTACCAATAACATCATTGAGTATAACATAGTGGTAAAGCTATTGTCTAATGCTATTTCACGTGGTATCCGTCGTTTAGTCATCAGACTTAACTCGCAACTTTTATTACTACAATTAACTAACATATATCAGTTAGAAGTCCAACTATACTTTGCATTTTCTTAAGGGTTCGCCTTCTAGAAAGACACTTTTATTTCATCCAATATCAAAATAATTTTAGAAATTTAAACACATTGACATATGTACTAGCTAATCATGTTTTAGATATACATTTGCGACATATGTAAATAAATTTCAATGCACCTCACATCCATTAAAATATATAATAGAAACGTATGAAATACTAAAGATAGTTTTATATATATAAAAGTTTGGCTTTAAAAAATTTATACCCAAGACACATATGGTTACACGGCCTATCATATCAAAAAATACATGCAAACATGGCTATAAGCCTCCTAGTAGACTAATCATAATGCTCACGATAACATGTCACTGCACAAGCTATCTTGCGCAGTAGTCGACTGATATAGCTTGGCAATCCAATAGTGTGTTGTTGAAGTCGCATAGGAAGATGGTCGACTATGGTCTCATCTATGGCATGTGTCAACCCCTATATGTGGTGCTTCACCTCTGCTATGTTATCTTCTACATTAAGATTTTGTAACACCCTACTGCAACAACCTTTACTCGTGCTACTTCCTATTGTGGGTCTCTCACACGCTAGATATATGAAGCACCTATAGGTAAAATGGGACCAATACCTGCATGAAAAATTCAATAGTTTATTATTGGATACATAAAAAATAAAACAAAAATTAAAAATTAAAAATTAAAATATCTTACCCATAGCACCCCACTCCTTGCCCTCGGGAAGCACAAGTTCAGGGTCTCCATGAAATTCCATCCCTGCATATGGATAATCATCTATCATAATGAACTTCCTTCGCAACCATTTGAAGAAGGTTGGTGAGAAACTGATTGCCGAAGGACCTACATATCAGGACATAAGTGATCCGGATCTTGGGGAGAGGCCCCAAGATCTGAAAATTTGAAATGCCAAAAAAATGAGAGAACACATAGTAAATAAAGCCACAAAGAAATTTTATTAAAACATAGAATAACTTTAAGGGCCACATTATGGTGGGCAATATTTCCATTTACAAAATGTGACTTGTTACTTATAGTCTTTTTTAGTTACAATAGCACGGGTAAATTCCATGGGTGGGTAAATACCATGAATGAATGTCGTCGGTAGCTACCACTTACAATACCATGGGTGGATACATACCATGGGTAGGTAAATACGGTGAATGAATATCGTAGGTAGATACCATTTACAATACCATGGGTGGATGCCACTTACAATACCATGGGTGGATGAATACCATGGGTGGATGAATACCATGGGTAGATAAATACCTTGGGTAGATTCCACTTTCCATTCGGATCATTCCTCCCTCCTTAAGAAACAATGGTTCCCATTGCGTGAAATTCCCTCATCAGAAGCCTTTGTTAAATATAAAGATCCACTAAAGAGAAGGGTTTTGTGTGGCTAACCCATAACCGTGATGAACGAGATCCGAGGATAGAGATGCCCTATAATGCTTGCGACCAACTATGATACTGACAATGTGTGGCCTAGCAAATAGACTTCAATTAAGTGTTGGTTTGTGGATGACCCATAACCATGACAAATGAATATCTAAGGATAGAGATACATTATAATGCTTGTGACCAATTGGGATACTAATCATGTGCGACATAGAAAATGGACTTCGACGAAATGTGCGCTTGTGGATGACCCAGAACCATGAAAAATGAAGATCTGAGGATAGAGATACCTTGTAATTATTGTGACCAACTGTGATACTAATAGTGTTCGGCCTAGAAAATGGACTTCGATGACAAATATTTTGTGCGGTTGACCCATAACCGTGATGTTGATTGTTGATGAAGTAGAAGGTGCCTGCATAGCCTAGGGTGGGAGGGAACATCTCCAAAGAACCCAAGCCAAATGCATCTATGCTGAAACTGATGAATGTGAAGCAGGTGCCTACTAAAACTTGGTGGGAGGGCACGTCTCCATAGAGAACCCACTCTGAATGGTGCTCCAGATATAAAATCTAATTTAAAATGGGCATAACTCAGTAAATATAGCTCAGAATATTTTTTATAACATGTTTTTGTAAATAGAATAATCATCATGCATCTCCCTATGTGATTTAAATTCCTATTTGGACACTCTGGAAACCTAGATTCGTGTTGCAACTATCCCGCTATCACAAAAGTTCTTAAAAAATAGTTGATTTTAAATCAACGATATCTCCCTCATCTGAACTCTGATTCGACAATTTTTTTTTTTGAAATTTGGTGATTTTTCAAGAGGAGCGCAGATTTTTAATCATTTTTCTAAAATAATACACAAAAATTGCAAAAAATTATAGGATATCCGTCGTCCACGAATTGTCGTCAAAAAAATTTCTACAACACATTACACAACTGATGTTAAATTGGCAATATCTCCCTCATCTTGACTCTGAATCGGCCGATTTTTTTTATTTTTATTTTTTGGTATTTTTTCGAAAGGAATCTAGATATATTATTTTCTTTTGTAAATTTTTCATCAAAAGTTTCAGATATGATTTTCAAACTCGCCACCCAATAACAATTCCTGCAAAAATATAAAAATTCTTCCCGTTTGGCCCAATAAAGTGCACCATGGAGGTTGTGGGACTTGCATGAAGTTTGCTGAAGTTTTATGTAAAATTTTGAAAATGAATTTTTCTTTAAAATCTCATTCCCATGGAGTCGTCACCTGAATATGATAGCACTAATCTCAATCTTGGGGGGAGGTCTCGAAGATCTGAAAAATTGAAATGCCAACAAAATGAGAGAACACACAGTAAATAAACCACAAATAAATTTTATTAAAACATAAAATAACTGTAAGGGCTACATTGTGGTGTAAAATCTGTCCATTTACAAAATGTGACTTGTTACTTATAGTCTTTTTTAGTTAAATTCCATGGGTGAGTAAATACCATGAATGAATATCGTGGGTAGATACCACTTACAATACCATGGGTGGATACATACCATGGGAGGGTAAATACCATGATTGAATACCATGGATAGATAAATACCATGGGTGAATGAATACCATGGGTACATGCCACTTTCCATTTGGATCAATAATATCTATCCATGTCCTCATCTGTGGAACTCTCGGATCTGTTATCACAAAATTGGACCTGATAGGTTGCTTGATCAAACAATCTCATGTAACTATTTCAAACCTAATCTTTTGACTGAGGTTTAGCCTCCTCAGCTTGAGAGGGCTCTCTCAAGGGTTAATGATATGGATAAAAATATAGATGGCTTACTCTATTTAGGAAATAAACTGATAATGATAGTTGTAGGTTGAAGATAACATCAGCATGTATACATTGGGCTTATGGAGTCAAACCATTCAATAATTCAGTGAATCTAGTTAACATGGAAGTTGAGGCATATCAGAGTTTTTAGTGATAAGTCACACACACATGAAACATGTAAAAACACAGTCAGTTCACTTATAAAGGAAGTCAGAGCATCTAATAGATGAATTTTGAGTAATATAGATGAACACCACTACAAATGAGATATATAAGAGATACAGATAGAATAGGAAAACACTAAAACTCCTTCAGAATCTCAGGTTGGTCAAGTAGAAGATCTCTGTATTAGCTGAAAACGGTGCATTCACAACAAGCACAGTTTTTCCAAAAATGTCCAACCCTTGATAGTTTCGAGCCAATGGCCTTTAATAGGCCTCTTACATCATCAGGTGATCTGCCTCTAGGCTAGATACATCAAATTTTTTTCCATTGATACCTTGCATAACCATAAAACATGAAATTTATTACAAAAAGACACCTATCCTACTTGACAGTCTATTTCAAAAAGGACTCAAACCCCTTATTATTATCAATAACAACCTTATCCATTTGAAATTAAATCATTGATAAGTGTAACATCACATAGTCAAATTTGGATAATGATATTCAGTTCTTCATGACCACTTTGTTGACCTCCACAAAAATAGGAAACAATACCTTGTTTTTTAGGCACAACATCTTTTTTCCTTCTTTGAACATTATGACCATCATTTAATCTTAATTTCATGGTCCTTGGCTGTTGGAAGTTATCTTAACATATCTCATCACTCTTTCCTAGCCTCCAGCTATCCAAAACCACTTCAAAAACTTTTCAAAAGGTTGTAATATGTTGCGCCAGAAAAATACAACAGTTTCGTAGTACTTTCTGTAGCGCTACCATTTCAAGCCTTTATTCCCCAAAAACTTGACTCTTTCCTCTTGTATCATTTTAATCACCTTTCAAAACACCCTTCATAGAAATTTCAGCTCTTAACTGATCTTTTAACACCTTAAATACTGACCAAAAGAAGCAAAAATGGCAGCTACAACAATTTCGTAGCGCTTTTCTACTTTTTAAGCCTGGAGGTGCTACGAAGTTGTTGAGTATGCATATTTCTTCACCAATTTTTCAAATGAAAACTGTGTTTGCCCAAAAACTCAAAATAAAACCTGTCCTCATCATCTTGAAAACATACAAACCATAAATCAACTTCATTTTATCTTCCTTGAGGCATTCATTCTTCATTTGCAATTGGTTGAGCTATTGGTTCTTCTATGACTGTCATTTTAATGCCCTTGATATGTAGCTCACCGTGAATTAACTCCAGTTGCTCTTGTAAATCCTTCACCTAGTCTTTAAGTCTTTTGTTAGTAGCTCTCAGATGGCTGTTTATTATTCAAACAAACTTGGCTTCTTTTATTGTTGGACTTGTCCACTTGAGAATTTACTCTGCATTATCTAAATTTTCAGAAACAGAATCAACTTGTCCTTCCCACATTGCCTTCATCCTTTTAAACTGTACTTTCTTAGCACCGTGTTTTCTAGCTCTTTTTTTCATGACAACAATTTCCTGGTTTTCCAACTTTAACTTTTCCTCAAGGCGCTGAAACTCTATTTTCTCTATCACTTTCTCTTTTCCCCTTTTCAATTTGCTGATTGTATGCTTCACTGTGGGTAATTCCATATCAATAATCTATTTAGGTGATTTAGCTATCTCAGCGGGCTCTTGAACTTATTTGTTGCCTTCCATTAATTTCCTAGCATGCCTTGTTATAGGTTTTCTTGCTTGAAAAATGAAACCTGCATCTTCCCCCTCAAAATCTAATCTCTTTGCAGACTTGACCTTTTTCAACTTCTGCTCATCTTCTCTTATGAATTTAGCTTGTACAATAGGTGTTTCCTCTATGTCAATGGCATGAATAATATCCTCTAGATTCCCCTTCGTTACTGGGATGTCTTCTGTACCAACTATATTCCCTTTCAAAGCCACTGCTTGGCTTTTGGTTATTATTTTGGTCCCTTGTTTTCTGATATCTTGTTCCTATTTTGAATCTTTGACAACCTTTGATTTATGTTTTGCAGGTGGGAGAGTTGGTGTACCAATCATTTGCATTTTCTCTGGCCTTTTCTCAGTTTGATTTCTTGGCTTTACTCTTGCAGGTTCCTCTGGTTTTGCAACTATAGGTTGGCTTGGTTCTACTTTTGCTGGTGATGGAACCCTTTTAGCTTTAGGGTTTCTTGCAAGAGTTAGGGTTTCCAACTCAAGACCATTTACAAACAAGAATGATGGCCAATCTCTGCCTATCTTTGGAAGTTCATCTAATATTAATAATTTTACTAAGCCATCATGAAATAATGATGTCTCACTCACCTCAAACTTTTCTTGCACCTTATCAGAAATATTTGCAAGACTTCTATGGAGATAAAAATGTAAGTCAAGTGAAATATTACAAGTGAAGTGTAGAAGCAATTTGAAATGGTATGAATAAACCTTGTGATATCTACCTTCACAAGTAAAATATTTCTGAATGTTGAGCAGTAGTTTTGAATAATTATATTTGATGCAGCTTCTTGGGATAGCATTATTGAGATCCATGTCAATGTGTTCAGGTTTCATGAACTCTTTACACTGCTCCATATTAAATTTGAACACTTTGAACCAAATTCTTGACCTCTTGGAATCTCTGTAACGGCAGCAATGACCTCTGGTGTGATAGAAAAACTTAGCATCACCACTTTGGTGGTTGTTCCATTGAAATTCATAGCAATTTCCTTAGATACTTGTGTGTGACAACCCTACAATTTCTCACAAAACCGTAGGCAACCTGCTCTTCTGAATGCTTCCATCACTGTTGGGTCTTTAGTTATGCCTTCATATCTTTAGGTTCATGCCTTAAGCACTGTCCTCCTCTGTGTATTTTTCTTTCCTCTGCCATATTCTTCAGAGAAACTCTCGGCCTCGCTTGATATAAATCTTTCAGCCTCGCTTGATATAGATGTATCAACCTCGCTTGAATAAATGTGTGAGCAACCTCGCTTGAAATGGATATAATAAAATTTTGTAAGAACTAGCCAGAAGTTTGGCTCGATACTCAGAGCTCAGATATTATGAATGAAAGCAAAAGGAACGAGAATGACTAATTAGGAAAGAACTTGAATTTCAAATGACCTTTCATAATTGAAAATGATGCCTCACTCATAACCTATACTGACCATGATGACTGCAAACGTGGGTATGTACTTCTATTTCATCATTACATGAATCAACAAGCCTCTATCTTACCCTTTACCAATAGTTTCTGACATTTGACAACTCAACTGACAAGACAGTTACAAAATCGTGCATTCGTAGTGCCTGTAGTGTAATTTTCGATGTTTGCGCTACAAAACTATCAGCGCTTTCGTAGCGCAAAGTGGATTTTTTCAATGTGAGGTGCTACGAAACTGTGGTTTCTTGGCTAATTAGGCGGTTTTTATACAAAATATTTGGGAAATGAAATGAATCCTAAAGTGATGAAACACTTGACATGAAAAACCTTAAAAATGAGTTTAGTTAAACACTAGGGTAGGCTCAAACTTAAAAAATTTAACACTTCCCTTGGTCAAACTCAAGAAATGACTCCTAAGACCATATTTTGACCCATGATCATAAGTAATCTTTTCACAATGATGTTTTGAATTTTTTTTATGAGTGATAACAGGATCCATGGGCTCGAGTGTGATATGTTGAGGCTGTAACAATGGGATCCGCTCTAGAGCGAAGGAGATCAAGATCAAACCATAACCAAAAAATGTTAATAATCCATCTCTTGCCTTAGTCAGCTACTCTTTCATGTTGACCAACAATCCCTCACTCTAGTTGAAAATTATTGGCTCTATACATTCTAGTGCATATTTCATGTATGATGTATTGGCTACGTCAAGTGTAGAATTGTCGACTAATCTAGAAATAATGAATAGTATCGTTCTTAAAGGCCATCCGATCATATATTTTATGTTGACTTTCCCATCCCTAATTGGTTGGGCTCGAGGTCTACAATGAGCAACAATATATCCCTTGACTATCTCTCCACCCCTTCTCCCGCCTAGAAAGGAGTCAAGGGAACCTCTCATAGATAAAAAATAAAATTCAAAAAACATATGGACTCTACCTTTATCTCGAGAATATGTGCTCCTATATTGAATTCCTGAGCTTGAACATCCAATGAATGTACAAGATATTCTAGAAACTCCATTTGTTACCTCATACCAGGAAGCCAACAGAATTTTAGTCACCTACAGTTTTTTAGTACTTGAATTGTAGCAGGGTCATTTGCTGCATTCATATCATGTTCTTCATGTTTTCTTTCCCTCCATATTAGGGTCATTTTTTTCCAACGAAGTTCTGAAACATCACAACAAGACTCATTAGAATCCATTCCATGAAAAAAAACTTGACAAATTTTGAAGGGAACTAGCATAACACACTTGAGAATTGTGCCCAAGGCGCCCCCTCAAGGGGATACAGTGCATTGTTACTCTCCCTCCAATGTATTTCAACTAGGATCAATGTTCCTCTTGACTTTAGGAGGTTACGTTGATCCCAGGCTGAAGTATTTGAGCCCTAGGTCTCTCAAAGCCCAAAAAATATGCACAAAATCACTTAATTCCTCCATGAAATGAAAGAGAAATGTTATACCAAAATGGACATACCATGCATGTCAAAACCATCTAGGAAATCATGCATGCAACCTGCTACTTGCAAGTATTCCTACTAAAGCTACATGATCCAACTTTTCTTTTCTTGATATCTTATTTCCTCTGCTTTCCTTGTCCTTCCTTTTCTTTCTTGCTTTCCTTCTCCTCTTGGTGCTTTTCTCCTCTCTGAAAACCAATTCCAAAATGTGAGAAATCCAAATCTAGATTCCTACTGCAACAAATTTGAAATACTTCTCCTATTATTTTTCATAATTATTTCTTTACAGTGAAATATTGAAGTAATTACCGAAGTAGTCTACATAAATAATGGTGCAGAATAAATCTACGTGCTGAAACAAACTGAACAAAATACAATGAAAATCATCCACATTTGACACAATTATTTTTGGAGTAAGTCCCTGGAAAAACCCAACTTGAGAAAACCGGTGCAGCAAATATGAGGTTTTTTTATTATTAAGCAGCAGAATCTTGAGTAGAACTAGGGTGCCAATATCTGGCTCACCCTATTGTGGTTCCTATGTTTTGGCCAGCTTGGCAAGACTAAAATATAAGACAACATCAAACCACTTTGGGATCCTAGGATCTAGCCCTCTTGGATCCAGAGAGGGATCTCTCTATAAATGTAAATAATTATATATATTTAGGCTCAAAATGAGGTATTAGGCTAGGTATGAAGCACGGGGGTTTTTGATTGTTTGTTTGTTTGGTTGGAGATCATTAACTGAGAAGGTTATGGAAGTAAAGAAGGAACTAAATATAAGGATGTTTTGGCATGGGAAGATAGGTCAAGAGAAAGGTTAATCCATTAGGCTATGGAGTCATGAAAGAGGATTACTTGCATAACAACTATCCAAGGTTTTCCATAGGGCAAGTCATCTATACTAAAGGATCTTTTAGATAGATGGTGGAATGGAACATTAAGAGTGGGTGAAAGAAAGAAACCAAAGTGCAATCTAAGATTAGGTAAGATGTCATTTAAATCCAGGCCTTCTTTTGACACACTTCAAAGGGAACTCTCATAAAAGACACAAAGGGTAGCTTAAGATCAGATCAGAGGTCATTTAAATCCAGACCTTCTTTCAACATAATCTCAAAGAATACAATCCAGCAGTCCTCATAACCACTTTCAGAATGGTAGAAACATTAAAGATTAAACAGAGAGTAAGGCTTAAGATTAGAGAAGGACTTTTAACCCCCACTCAAAGGGATCTTAGAAAGGCCAACTGTTAGAAAAGGACCCTAGTGGACAAGGCTAACTCTAAATCCCTAGTATCCCAATTCTTCCAGCTAAAACCAATTAAGAAAATATAAGAAACAAACTCTAAATTCATACATCAGTAAGCATGGACCCTCCAACTTCTATACTAGTTAAATTATGATGGATTTTCTCTTAGATACACTGAATAGAAGAAAAAATCAAAGATAAGAAGAGCAGGAAACATTAGGTTACTTTACAATAGTATATCCTAAGCCAGATTACTGATTCTTATCAGAGAATAATGGATAGTGTGATAAAATATGAAATGAGACAATTGCAGTAAGAGAAACATCACCCGTAATATAGACCAGGATCCTGTGAAATTTTCTTGTTAAATTGATGTGCAAAACCAGTCACATACTCTGATCTCAATGGCTCTTTACATTCCAAACCTCTCTTCCCAGCCTAATATTTACAAACTACTCAGCTACTTCCCCCAACAACAATTCTAACAGTCGATAAAATCCCAACCACCAACAACCCTTACAATGTATTCTTTAGGAGTTCTTATAAGAGAATGAGTAGTAGTAGCAGTAGATGTAAACTTAATTGATTCATTAAGACAGATTGGAGGAATTATTCGAATGCCCACTCTACATAATGGCTTTGCATTAACATGTTTTGTACTCTTTAGGCTGGTATGGAAGTCTTTGTCAGATTGACCATGACTTCAAGTGTGTTCTTTGAAGTACTCTAGCTACATGATACTCTGTTTTTCCTTTTGAAATAAGTAAAGTGGATATACAGTCTGCAGGTTTCCCATACTTCCATAACTGTTGTTTCTATTTTTTGGGGCTTAAGGGATGAGAAAATTGACTTTAGGGTTGTTTCTTGTCTTTATAATAACTCTACTGACAGTTTGAAATAACTGTTTAGCTGTCTTTAGGAAAATAACTTTTGTTCTGGAAATAAATAGGCCTTCTTCGATTTATGTGAGGCTGCAAGTGGCTTTTGGTAGTTGGAGAGGGTTCAATTGGCCTCTAATGTGGCGGTGGAGGCTTTCTTGGACTGATAGATTTTTTGTCTTTACCTTAAAAAAATTTTAATTTGTCTTGATCCTGTGTTTTAGGCTAAATTAGGCCCAATCTCTGTCTTTTGGTATTCATACTATCTCCTCATCCTTTAATCACTGGATTATATCATTAATCTTCAATAATATACCTTTAATCCCTTTAAACTGTCACTGATACTCTTTTATGCTTTCTGCCTTGTTTTGGCACACATACAGGTTTTGGAGGTGCAGGAGGGTTTTAACTAGGGTTAATAACACAGATTATCGATTAAAACATGCTCTGAATCTTCTCTGGTTGTCTCTCCTGCTATCTCTGGCTCTGAAACATGGCATTCTGCGCTCTATATCTCACTGTCTGTGATTGTGAGACTGAGAGTGATTTTCATCATTTGTGACCCTGCAAAACCTAATAAACATGTTAAGAAAATCCTCAGGGAGTGGGAGAGAGTGCTCAGGTGGACCATGGAGATGGTGGCGTGGCGATAAGAATGGTGGTTGCAGACGAAAAAATGGTGAAAAACACGGCAGAATAGTGAAAAACAGAGCTGATGAAGGTTGGGGGCCAAGGTGCATTCTAGACCGTCGGATCAGATCTGACCACGGCAATCAACGGTCGATATTGCGTGATGGAGCTTTTGGAGGATGTATGAAGAAATGAGGGGATGGGGTGAGGTTATATCCTGACCGTCAGATTAAACAAATGAATGGCAGAGATCGTTCAACGGGGTCATAAGGGAGACTAGGTGAAAGGAGAATGAGTGGAGGCGAAAATAAATCCAGGCCATTAGATCAGTTTGATCAATGGCCACGATCAACCTTGAAAAATAAATGCAAAAGGTGGTAAGCAGAAAACCATGGTGGTTATCGCACGAGGTCGAAGGCAGTAAATGGTTTTAACAAAAGTTACGCAATTCCACTCATCGCGCGCCACGTGGCAGACCAAAACCACTTATATCGCGTAATTTCATAGCATTAAAGTTTGGGCATAAAAATAGCACGATATGTTTGTCAACCGTTGGATGATGGGCGGCTATATCTGATGGTGGGAATGCAAGCGCGACGGGGGAAGATGCATGGTTGGATGCGATGATCGGGTTCATTCATGACCGTCAGATCAGAGCGATTGAACGGCTATGATTTGTTGTCGAGCGGAGGTAGTATTGGGTCATTGGGTTTCCTCGCAGCCGTATGATCTCCAAGAAAAGACAGTCACAATCTAAAACTAGAGCAGCAGTGTTTCGGAAAATGGAGTGAGGGGTATGCAATGGAAAGCAGCCAATCATCATTGATTTTCGGAGATTAACGGCTCTCGTTGATTCAGATCATAACGTTGGGGAACAATGAAAACCAAGGGGAAAAGCATTCTGAGGTGGTTTTTTGGTTTATTAAGTGCCTGATGCAGAGTTTTGGTTCCATGGAGGGGGGCTGATCGGAATAAGCCCTCAGGGGCTTATCACTACAATGGAGCAGAGAAAAGGTTATTTAGGCCTTTTAAAGGGTTTTTTTGGAATTTTTAGCGCCCGATTGTGGGCTGCAGTTATATGAATAAGGGGGCTACAGAGTATAAGCCTTCGGGGGCTTAGAATCTATTATAGTGTAAAATAGAGGGTTTTTAGGCCAAAATAATGCTTTTTTAAGCCAAACGAGGGGTTTCGGTAAGGGGAAAAAGGGATTTTTAAACCAGACAGAGGGTAACATGAGGTTTAAAAAGGGTTTTGAGAGGGTTAGAGAGTCAACTGAGGGTGTTTTGGAGGAAATTTAGTGAGGGAAAAAGGGGCGAAAAAAGGGGATTTTGTGGGGATGACATAGGGCAAATCGAGGACTTTTTTGCAGCAGTTTTCTTCACAAACAGTGAGGATTTTCAATGGAAATAGCAGTGAAGATTCTTCAAAGGGAAAAGGACACATGGAGGCTTCAAAGATGAAATATTTTCAAGGGAAATTTTTCTCTTGAAGGCTCAAAAAAATTTTAGCCACCTGTTTGCTATGTCAAAAATTTATAGGTGGCTAACACACCCTTCAGAGAAATCTATACAACTGATGAAATTGTGAGATATACCTTAGTATACATATCCCCGACTAATATGAATAGTGTTGGTGAAGCCCTTCTCTACCTCTACATGATGCCTATGCTAGAACTGCGTAAGCCTGCGTGGGAAATCTATGGAATTGTGTCACCTCTTATCAATAACTGATCTAGACTGATCCGAAACTAGATTTTGGCCCTCCTAGCTTAGAAACCCCATCTCCCAGCTGTCTCCAAATTGGATCAAGGAAACACTGCGTCACTTCTGTGCAATTTCCTTAAAGAACTGCATCACCCCTCTAGGTGACTGCATTGTCTCTCTCTGTGTCACTGCTGCCTCTCTCTGAAATGCACTCCTGGTCCTCCTGAACAATTTCTGCTTCTTCCCCTCTATGGATCTGATCACTGAATCAAAATCACATATCAAACCCTACCCTAGTGATTTGATTCTGATAAAAAGTTGTGTCTCCTCACACAAACTCGAAAAATTCCAAATGCTCAATGTGCTCAAATGTGTTTTCCATAGGCCCCTCACCCTCCTTATATTCTTATGCTGACCCTTCAACAACCAATATTAGAACATAATCAAGGGCTAAGATTAACTTGGAGGTTATCCATGAATTTATCTATAATATTCACACTTAGTTTAATTAATACCCTTTAATTAATCAGTTTCCCTAAGTTTAGACTTAAGAAAACATTAAAAAACAATTAATTAATTTAATTAAACCATCTCTAAGTGGAATTTTCCAAAACCATTTCTGGGTTTTATGGAATACATGTGTCTTAGCCTATATACAAAGTTACAAGGCTAGAGAAAATTTGATGTTACCATAAATCAAAACTCCCTCTTAGCGAGGAAAGTGCTCTAGAAAAACAACTCAATGTGTTGTTGTTCTGACTTCTGGAACATCTACTGTTGTGTTGTTGATGCTGCTCACCAACACTGCACAAGGAAATTATGCATCTGTACTACTGCTGACTCTTCATACTGTTGCCAAATACCACTGTACTGCAACTCCCTCTGAATTTTGCAACCATGTTGTTGCATTGCATGAGCACTTCTCTGCACTGTGTGAGCACTACTCTGCACTGTGATGTACCTCTTATGCGCTATGTTGTTGTTGCTTCTCAACTACTGTTGCCGCTGCACTGTTGCTAATTGCAACATAAAAACATCTGAAATTGGACAAGTAAATTTGCAACTGAAAAATAAGACTGATTGTTGCTAGCTTCTGCACTAGCTCTTTGAAAATACTGCATTGTTGCTATTGTGCACTGCGCTCTTGCTGCGCAACTACTGATGCTACTTCTCCCTCTCTACACTGATCAAGCTCTAGTACTACTGTCTACTGCATTTTCTTCTCATCTTCCGCTACAACTTTCCATCCTGCTACTGTCTTTAGGCTGTCGTAGCTCACATGTGATCCAAGAGTCTGGAAATACTCTAGGATCCTGCCACTTGTATATTTTGGATCTAGAATTCCAATTCATCCCATTTCTCTCCTTTCATAATGTCAGCTAATATATCACAATCTCCTTCTCCCTCAATCTTGGCAGCTCCAACTTGAGGATATTGCTTCTCCTCTTTATCCTTTTCCTTAAAAGGACATTGTGTGGCATAATGTCCCATTTCTCCACACCTAACGCACTTGATCTTAGATAGATATTTCTTCTTCTACCTCTATTTCCCCTTTGATGCAAGGGTTGTGTTTTCTTCCTCCTCCTTTTTTACTTTCGAACTGCTGCTACCATCCTCTATATGGATTTTGAGGAGGTCTCTCCTCAGCTCTTCTTGCTGCAAGGTTGCCCACATCGCCTCCCATCCTGGGAGTCTTTCTCTACCCAAAATTATTTGGAAAAATACCCAATAATCTTATGAAATAGAGTTAAGAGTGAGCCTTACTAGTTTTGAGTCTCTAGGAGTTGACCCCACTGCTGATAGTTGATCTCGGTTTTCCTAAATTCGAGACAAGAAGGAGTCAAAATGCTCTCCCTTCTTCATTATGGTATTACACATATTTTCTTCTAAGTAAATCTTTTGCTACTTGGAAGATCCTTGGTATAGATTTTCTAGCCCTACCCACATTTCTCTAGTAGTGCCCTTTGTTGCTATGTGAGGTATGATGTGATCCTTCACACCATCTAAGATCAATCGTTTGGCTCTTGCCATATTCTTCTTGAATTCTCTCAGATTTGCTGCATCCAAGGGTTCTGCAACTACACTTTCAAAGAGGGCCTTTAGATCATGCTCATCAAGGAGAAACTCAATCCTTGATTTCCAAATAACATAGGTGGAGGCACCCTCCAATCTATCTTGGTCACGCAATCCATTGTTGGCCATCTCCTCAATTTTTGATTTCTTCCTCTAACCCTCTACTCAGCTAGACTTATGCACTCCTTATGGAGTAAGTCATTGCTTCTGCTGCTGCACGGGAGAAACTGAGCTTATTTGAGTAAGAAACTCTTTGAGGTCAAGAAATCCCCAATCTATGTTTTTTAGAGATTTTCTAACGATTATGCACCAGCTCTTAGTGTTGAACAGTAACTGTGTCCTTCAGTTACAATCATTTGCTACGCTGCCTCTTCTGCAACTGAAAAATCTTACCCCTCCATCAACTCTCTCAGAGGGAACCTTTTCTACACTGGATTGCCTTCCTAGCCTGGACAACGTAATATTTGGGAGGGTCTTCTACTACTTCTTACACAACACCCAGTTTCTTCAGCGTTGATCTATTGGTTCTCGTTTGTTTCTCCTACACTTCAACTTGAATAAGCTCTGATACCATGTGAGAAATCCTAAATCTGTATTCCTAGTGCAACAAATATGAATTACTTCTACTATTATTTTTCATAATTATTTCTTTATAGTGAAATATCGAAGTAATTACTTAATTAGTCTACACAAGTAATGTTTCAGAATAAATCTAAGTGCTGAAACAAACTGAACAAAATACAATGAAAAAAAACCACATTTGACACAATTATTTTTGGACTAAGTCCCCTGAAAAACCCAACTTGGGAAAACTGGTGCAACATACCTGAGGGTTTTGTATTATTAAGCAGCAGAATCTTGGGTACAACTAGGGTGCCAATATTTGACTCACCATTAAGATAAATCTATACAACTGATGAAATTGTGAGATATACCTCACTCTAAAAATCCCCAGCTAATTTGCACAGCGCTAGTGAAGCACCTCTGCATCTGCGTGATGCCTACACTAAAACTACATAATCCTGTGTGGGAAATATCTGGAAATACGTCACCTCTGCTCAATAATTTATCTAGACTGATCCGGAACTGGATTTTGACCCTCCTGGCTTAGAAACCCCATCTCTCAGCTATCTCTGGACTGGATCAAGGAAACATTGTGTCACTTCTACGTGAGTTCCTTCAAGAACTGCGTCACCCCTCCAGGTGATTGCATTGTCTCTCTCTGCGTCACTGTTGCCTCTCTCTGAAATTCACTCCTGGTCCTCCTGACCAGTTTCTTCTTCTTCCCCTCTTTGGATCTAATCATTAAATCAAAATCACTTAGCAAACCCTAACCTAGTGATTTGATTATGATCAAAAGTTGTGTCTCCTCACACAAACTTGAAAAATGCCAAATAATCAATGTGCTAAAATGTGTTTTCCATAGGCCCCTCACCCTCATTCTTATATTCTTTCATTGACCCTTCAACGACCAAGATTAGAACATAATCAAGGGCTAAGATTAACTTGGAGGTGATCCAAGACTTTATCTAGAAGATTTACACTTAGTTTAATTAATAAAAAATGAATTAGTGGTTAAAGAGGAAAGTTCCTTTTACTGTGTCAACCTCGTTAAAAAATGAATCAGTGGTTAAAGAGGAAATTTCCTTTTACTGTGTCAACCTCATTAAAAAATGAATCAGTGATTAAAGAGGAAAGTTCGTGTTACTGTGTCAACCTCGTTAAAAAATGAAACATGTCTTAGATGAGGACAATTATTTTCCTGTGTCAACCTCATTAAAAAATGAATCAGTAGGTTATATAGGTATATTTTAGAGAGTAGATATGAGTACGGTTCTTTTCTTGTGTCAACCTCATTAAAAAATGAAACAGGTGTCCTTGAGGAGAGTTATTTTATTGTGTCAACCTCATTAAAAAATGAAACATGTTCATGAGGACGGTTCTTTTCCTGTGTCAACCTCATTAAAAATGAAACATGTGTCCTTGAGGAGAGTTCTTTTACTGTGTCAACCTCATTAAAAAATGAAACATGTTCATGAGGATGGTTCTTTTACTGTGTCAACCTCGTTAAAAAATGAAACAAGTGTCCATGAGGATAGTTCTTTTACTGTGTCAACTTCATTAAAAAATGAAACAAACTTAGAGGATAGTTCTTGTTACTGAGTCAACCTCGTTAAAAAATGAATCACGTATGAGGACAATTATTTTCCTGTGTCAACCTCGTTAAAAAATGAAACAACTTCCCAGAGGATAGTTCATGTTACTAAGTCAACCTCATTAAAAAATGAATTAGGTATGAGGATAGTTCTTTTTCCTGTGTCAACCTCATTAAAAAATGAAACAGGTGCCCATGAGGATAGTTCCTTTTACTGTGTCAACCTTGTTAAAAAATGAAACATGTTGCTGTGAGGATGGTTCCTTTTACTGTGCCAACCTCGTTAAAAAATGAAACAAGTCAATGAGCATAGTTCTTTTTCTTGTGTCAAGCTCATTAAAAAATGAAACAGGTCCCTTTGAGGATAGTTCCTTTTACTGTGTCAACCTCCTTAAAAAATGAATCAGTAGGTTATATAGATAGATTATGAGGATAGTTCTTTTCCTGTGTCAACCTCGTTAAAAAATGAAACAGAGATCCCAGAGGGTATTTCCTGTTACTGTGTCAACCTCGTTAAAAAATGAATCAGCTCATGAGCATAGTTCTCTTCCTGTGTCAAGCTCGTTAAAAAATGAAACAAATCCTCTCCTAATTGAATCGAGTCTTTGATTAGATCTCATAAGTGTTAAGTCGAGTCTTTCATCTGATCTCGTAAATGAACCTTCATTACATCCACCTATTAGTAGCCAGTAGTCTACTTAGTTGAATGAAATGAAACATGGGGGGCATGCGCTCTAGCAACTTACGCTTGGGGGGCATCAAAACTTATCTCAAGCAAAATTTTCTCTTTGTTTCAAGCTTGTGTAAAAATGAAACAAACCCATTCTCAAGCACAGTTTTTCTATGTTTCAAGCTTGTGTAAAAATGAAACCACTTTCAAGCATGATTTTTCTCTTTATTTCAAGCTTGTGTAAAAATGAAACAAACCTATCTCAAGAAAAGTTTTCCTACGTTTCAAGCTTGTGTAAAAATGAAATGAATCTCAAGCACAGTTTTCTTTCTATTTCAAGCTTTTATAAAAATGAAACTTATCTTGAGTCCATTTTGGTTATTATTTTCAAGACTCATTAAACTCATGAAAATCCCGAGTTTATTTTGCTATCTTTCATTCTCGTAAAACACATGAAAATGCTGAGTTCTTTCCATCTTTTCCTGCTCGTAAATTAAAATGAAAGTCAGCGAAATAAGTACACTTTTATCACTTTTTTAGACTCTTGAAAATTACGAAAAAGTGAAACCTTGGAGTTCTCTTTTAAGCACTTTTCAGACTCTATAAACATGAAAATATTGCCGAGTACTTGACTATTCGAACTCATTAAAGGAAATGAATGGTTGTCCCTTCAGTATAAGTTTATCCCTTTTCCAGACTGAAAGGGACTATTTACGAAAAAGGTATACATTGATTAATCATGGTCAATAGAGTTCTCTCATGTATTATTTTATCCTTTTTTGGGCTTGAGAGACCAAATTTACGAAAAAGTACACCCACGGAGTTTTCTTAAGTTTTTCTTCTGACTCCCTAAGACTGAAAAACATCGAATTTCTCCTATGCTGGACTCGTTAAAACTTAACAGTAAAGGACCTATCGATTGCAAACAGGAACAAACCACTGCTTCTTAGGGTTCGATTTTATACTAAGTTAGACTCATCCGAAGGATGATCTTACACAACAAGCAAATTTTATCCTCCTCAAGCTTGTCAAAAATAAAGAGGTAATTGCCAGTAATGGTAGGGGAAAAAGAGAGAAAATGGATCCAGTTGTTAAACTTTGTTTAAAAGCAGTATACCACTCTTGAACATGACATTTTTTGTCACATTTCCACCTGGGTTGGGAAAATCCTTTTCCTATCAGTTAATCAAACCACATTGAAAGTCTTCAGCTAGTTTCTTGGTATTAGCTTTAGGTCAATTGTTACAAAAAAATCTGCATTGTCGTTATGTGTTCAAGATACAGTTCAAATAAACCATTCATTGCAAACATTTGTCTCCATTCACATTGACCATCCCTGAGTCAGTCCTTGCAAAATATTTCTACAAAACTTGATCTAATGGTTTCGTGTCGTGAGCTTTCCTATGATGGGTCACTTTCTATCAACGACAACTCATAATCTAGGAAGTTGATCTAGAATCCTATCAATACCTTTGAATCTGCATGCCCTAATGGCAAATTTCTCACCTTCGATGATAGGTTGCATCATTGACCTTCGATCGAATGATTTCGTGAAGTGTTCGATTTCAAATCATTTATTCACACTTCATGGATTGTATTGAGTGCTTTGAGAGCCATTTTCATTATTGGTGGTTTCTCTCACACTTGTTAACAGTTCACATCATTGACTGGTAATCATGTGGTTCCTACCATGTTCGACTTCGACACAATCAATCGCATGGATAGAATCGTACTAGTTTAGGTAGCGGAAATCAAGACCCTGGATCTAGTTTCCACCATCCAGGCTGCGAGGAGTTTTATTATTCATTATGCAGTAGAATAATTATTATAGATAGTTGCGTCCATGTTGTGTCTACTATTGTTGTAATACTAGATTCATTTCCATATCAGAACATTTTAGTTAGTTTTGATCTGAGTATGGAAATGCCTACCTCAGCAATAATATACATTTATATATGTTTGCATTGAATGTTTTCACAGGTCCCGACCGATGTGTCCATGAGCCGATCCTCGGAATGATAAAGCACTTCGCTCTTTGAATTATCTCAGACTTCGCGCTGTAGGGGGCAATCTGTTACACATTATTTTGTCACCATGACATTTTACTGTCTATATGGGTTCATCAATACCTATATAATGCTCCCTTAGAGGTCTAAAACACTAAATTTCCTAAACCAAGTCTTGGATTTGGAGAAAAGCTGATAAAAATCATAAAAACCCTAGTTCCGCACTTTTCTTAGCCACTACCTGCGGTACCGCACCTTTTGTAAAGAAAAACTGCGGTACCTACTGCACATTTTGTGTATTAAAACTATGAACCCTCGTAAAAGGTAAAATGGAAGAAAAATTAAGTTCTAGAAGCCCAGCTGGTTGAATATTCTCCCAACTAGAAGCTTCTGGAAGGCATTATCTGGGTGAAGCTTCACTCCCTCCTTTCATGAACCTTTATCCCTTCATTAAAAGAGCTTATCTCTTGGTATTTGGAGCTTAATCCCTTTATGAGAGGCATTATACCTTCCATTTTGGAATAGAAACCACTTCCCTTCTGCTATAAATTGAAGCCATGGTTTAGTCTCAAGGGTAGCTACTGATATGTAAAAAAGTACTTTCTTTGTACTTCATATACATTAGAGAATAGAATTGTTGAGGAAACATACTCTTTTTGCTAGCCAGTATCCATACGAGAACGATTACACACTCGTATTTAGGCTGGTTCAAAGAGTGGAAGGGCTTGTCAAGCAAAAGTAAAACACTTTTTCTAGACCCCGGAAGGACCTGTACGACATCAAGGTGAACACGGTTATAAGACTCCTTTCATTTAACGATAATACAAATGGATCTTGTTTTCTCAATAAATTTTTTATGTGTTTACTTGAATGACTTATTTCTTAAATTCCTTGATCATTAAGATAGATTTATGATTTATGAATTAGTATATTGTGCAAGTGATTTTGATTCTCTTCCATGTCTTTGATTGCAGGTCTTAAGAGGTGACTTCTTTGGAGCGATGGGAAGGAAGAATACAACTAGCATTGGATCATAGGTAGGTCCTTTCTTCATCATAGAAAATTCTAAATCATACATAATCTCGAGAAAGTAGTTTACATTTGTCATGTTTGTTTCTAGCTATCCTTGTGATACTAGGGAGATCCTTCTTGTCTGCAAGAACAATTTATTTTCCTAACAGGCTTAGACTTGTTTAAGAATGGTGCCCATGTTTTTTCTTATACTTTATTATTCTTAAAATAATTTTCTCTCTATTGAGCTAGACCTATAACTTGTGCAATTGTATATTTAGAAATATGTATGGTCAAATTACCAACATTGGCACTCTCCCCATCAAAGATATGGGAAAACGCCCTATTCACCTCAACATTGTATCCATGAAATTTAGTGAGAAACCTCAACTATCTTGCACCCTGAAGCACAGTTAAACTTTTAGAGTGTAGCTTTGTAGTTTAAAATTTTGAAAGATTTATTCTCACTTCTATTTATAAACTCTGTATAAACCTTCTGATGAATTTTCAACTGTTAAATTTTGAGTTCTGAAAGAGTTACCTCATCGTGTTTCAAAAATCGGAGAGAAAAAAAGATAAATTGGTATGAAAATGTTTTATAGACTTAAATAACTTTGAAATTGCAAGTTTATTTGGTTTGAGTTATAGATCAGAAATTCGTAGAAGCTAAAAAAGTTTACTAAGAACCAATTTCATCAATTTGTTTTTTGTGGACATTCTTTAAAAATACGTTTTCTTCCTGGAAATTATGAGTGGTGGCATACCTGAGCTGTGCATTGTTTCATTCACAATGCTCTGTTTTTTTTACTAGTAAATGCTATCCATGTTTTCCCTTTCCACATAGGAAACAACCAACTTGGTAACTAGCTCTAGCTCTAGTTTCAAGAAAAACATAGAGGAATTCAATGGGTTTGGATGGAAATTACGTATACACAACAATGGCAACATAAATCAAAATATGAGGGTGGTAGATTATAAGTCAAAACAAGGCTCTTTGAACTTTGAAAACAGATTATAACTTTGAGAGTAAGATGTGACTTTGTAGAGTTCATATGGGCTTTCAATAAAGTCATTTCATGAGTGCAATTGAGGAAGTGTTATGAAATATCCAAAGTGTTGAATAGAGTAATGATAGTTTGTATGGAAGTAGTGTTTAGTGAAGTAGTCAAGGTATATGTAATGATAGGATAGTAAACTAGTGGGTATTGATAAATACAATAGGTAGGATAAGATAGGTTTATTTGCAATAGTAGTAAGTTAGATTTTGATAATAACATATGTAATAAAACAATAACTTTAACTTATTGCAAATGAAAATAGGAGAGGTTTTAATTGGGATTGTAAATCAAATTTGGAAATTTTGAGGTTAACAACTAAAATTTTAGGATACAGGAAATAGATATAAAAAAGTATTAGCATTAACTTTTTATATGAGATTGTTAACAAAATTCCAAACATTGAAAAATGCTTACCATACCTTTTATACCCTATAACTAATATTTCTTTTGGCTTCAAAATGTTTGTGAGCCTTTAATATTTCATTTGTTTATTGATGGTATTCATGTTTTTTTTACGAGCACACATGTGCTCTTTTTGGTTAAAAATGGATGTTGATCACAATTATTGACTTAATCTAGTGTATTTGTAGGAATGAACTTACACTAATTTTGGATTGATCTTGGAATTTGTAGGGATTTATAATCCCTTAGTCTTAATTTCACTTCTAAAATAATTCCTATTTGTAAAGCCCTAATTTTCACCCTTGAATAGATGCCCCCCTCATCTTCATTCTCTTTTATAATACCATGAACTATAGTATTGAATTGTGTAGCATATATTAACATGGTATAATATTTAATATCATAACAAACACTGAAGTACATGGCAAGAAATAAATAGGAAAATAATTGTTTCATTGAGTTGAAATGTTGTCCTCTCGACACTCATGTCAAGAAGCCATTTTGAAAACTACAGAAGTTAATAATTGGTAAGTCAAATAGTTTCTCTTTGACTTAGTTAAATATAGTGAGGCTCATAGGTACAACACAAAATAATCAATTTTGGATTCATTTGGACAATATTTGGACAAGATTTCCACACATTCTGCACAGGTTGAGATCAATTGTCATATAATGACTCCATATAGATTCCCAAGGAATTATGTCTACCAAGTTGGGGAATGTCGATATTGGTCTTAAAACTCGTCTACTTGATGAAAAATGTAGTAGCAGGAAAATGTACAATAAAACAAATGAACATCAAAACTCTATTCATCATCTCATGAAATCCTCCATAATTTTGCAACAACATTGGAAACAGATCATTTAGGATTCAAAATAATTATCTCTACTTTCCTCATAATTTCTCTTCTCTCATAGTGTAAATTTTTTTTATAATAATCTCAATAGAAATGTTAAGATTGATTGCACATTTGAGAGTCATTAGAAATCAAAGTGCAGTTGTAAAACTGCAGGAATTATTGACCCACCTTAGTTAGTGCCATGAGATATTATGCCATGTACTATTGTCGAGCCCTTGTATGTCAAAGAGTTATAGTACCTGTTATCCATTGATTGTCGATTGATAATTTGTTTTCTAATTTTTTTATGAGGGGCAGAAATTTGATTTGATACTATAGCAACAATAGCATCAGGCGATCCCTCCAGAGACCCCTCCATGAGAGGAGGATTATTAGGTACATCGGTTGTTTAGTTATGTCATGTTTTCAAGTAGGTTATATTTATTGTTTGTTGTCAAAAATTGATTAATGTGAATTTTTTTTGTCCTGCACAGGTGGACAAACTCATATGACTCGTGCGCCCATACACCAAATCGAACAAGAAGAGACCCATAGAACTGTTCCCATTCATCCCCAATTTCATAAAGCCCATTCTGAGGGGTATATTATACATGGTGTAGGTACACATTAGATCAATTGCTAGTTAAAATGTTCAAGTTTACGCTATATTCAATGTTGAACATGTGAATTTTTTTTTTCAAATGACATGTGTTTAATGTGAAAACATTATGCTCCATACGTGAAAATTTAGGAGTTGGGGTTGACCCTATTGCTGGTGAGGGACAAAGGAGAACAATGTCTCAACCTGTGGCATCCATCCCACTCTTGAATAGTTCTCGTTCAGGTAAAATCTAAAGGAAAATTTGTTGTTTGTTGTATGTTTAATGTGAAACTTATTGTGTGTCTCATGGACTTGTGTTATAAAACAATTTAATGTTTTGTACAGTGGCTAGTAGAGACCTTAATTCCTCAGAAGGGAAAAATCCTAGTATGAGCGAAGAGGAGGAGATAGTTTTTCCACATGGTATTTTCAAATGAACAAAAAAGTTTTTAATACAATGTTTCCATATAAATTATTTAATTTTTAATATGTGAAATAATTTAAGATGTTACAGGTGGTGGTCGTCACCCTCCTAGGGGGAGAGGTCATAGGGTTCATGATTTTGCACGAAATCTGAGCTATGATCCCCTTTACTCCCATACCAGGGATATTCTTGAGCATATGCCTTGGGAAGATACCATCTGCTTACTTACTGTTGATGGGACGGGGAAGCATTCCACGAGATTGTGCAATGAATTGCAATTTTTCAATCTCTCTGCCCCTAGTTGAGATTGTATACAAATTGTTTTGGACAATTTGGAGATTTTGATAGAGACTTATCGTGGGGTTGGACCATCAACCCAAGTTTCTTTTGACATGATGCGTAGGAGGAGAGCGTCAGTGATTGGTATCCACTCTTACAATGAAGTTAAAATTAGGGTCAGTAAAGAAATGGCCTTGTCACTATTTGAATTATGGCCTGAAAACAAAAAATGTCTGAAGATTGCAAGATTCAATGATCCCAATATTGCACCTTATATTTATGAGAAGTTTCTGTATACATACGGGAAGTTCCCAAATGATGATGAGGTGTCGCAATATTTTGTTAGGATGTTGTATGCTCAATTTTGAGAGCACATGGACCCTAACTATACAGATATAGGGTCCAAATTTTATGGAGTTGGAAAAGGTTGTACATATGAATGACCTGATGCTATGCGAGATGTTGGGTTTGGGCCACCAGCACCTCGTTTAGCACCTCGATCACCTAGGGTAGTTACACTTCCAGAGGAGTTAGCCCTTATCTCTAGTGTTGCATCACATATGAGGAAGAAGATACAAGAACATATTGCAACTACTTTAGGAGGGGTGGAATTCAGCTTAGGGACAAGCCAACTTTCATCTAGCGCATGAGTTCATTCATTTGTGAGTGTTCCAGATGACATGTTGACGGAGATGGAGTGAGATGAGCTTCTGAAGTATGCATCCTCATATAGAGACCATTATGAGCAAGCCATTAGACAACAAATGCACACCATGGGTGAGGTATGTACAAGCATGCGTTGATCTATTTTAAAATACACATTTATAAGATGAGCTAGAGTGCATGTAACATGTTTTTTTGGTGTATATACATTTAGTCTCCAAAAACTTACGCCAATATATTTATTTAATTTATGCAGTTTAAAACATTCTTAGAACAACATTGCTATGCCCCTGACCCTCATTCTGTATATAATAGACATGATCATGTACAAGTGCCACATTCATTACTATCTATCTATATTTTTGTACGTCAAATTGAAAATGAATTTATGTCACATAATTTTATATGGTATGAGTCTTAACATTGTGGAATTTTCAGGTTAGCGCTACACATGGAGGGCTTCCCGAAGATATGATACCTTCATATGTTCCAGTGGTCTCACAGGTATTATCTATCTAGATTTTTACGTTAAATTGCAAGTGACTTTAAGATGAACATAATTTTATATGGCGTGGCTCTTAACATTATTGAATTTTTCAGGTATGTGCTACACATCAAGGGCTGCCTGAAGAGATTATTCCTTCTCAAGTTCCATTCGTGACACAGGTATTGATACTTTTCGTTAAGCATATTTATTATGTTTATATATTTCTTTTAGCAAACTTTTCTATTAACTTTGGTTTCTACTTTTCAGGCTATAGATAATATTGAGATGATGCAAACTGAGCATCAAGGAGATCATGTAGGCTTTGGGTCAGAGAGTCTACATTAAACCATGGTAACCTCTTACCATTTCTTCATTGGTATCATTGCCACATTATAAAAAGGCTATCTATTGAATTTATAGACAGTTGAGAGGTTCCTTTATGTATCTAGTGAATGCTAAAACCAATATTTAATTTTTAGTAAAAACTTTGAGCCATAGTCAATTCAATAGGTTTCTGATAGTATAGGTACTTCATTTGGCTTAGAAGAATATGTAAAACTATGTCATGGAATATATGATGACCTTATTTGACATTTTGTTTCCTTTTTTTATTACTTTTATTTATTTATTTCTTTTTTTGTAGTTGGAGAGTCTTCTTGCTATGGTTGCAAAAGTATGGTCTGATGAACCTAATCTGCAACTTGGAGCAACTACCTAATTCTGAAAGTTTATTTCAATTGGTATTTACATCAAATATTATGTACTAATTTCTAATGAAATACAATTTTATTTGTGTTTGTTTTGCCCATCATGCAACTGACCATTGGTTTTGTTTTTTTTACAGAGCGTAGTCCTCCTATAGAGGAAGTTATTGATGCAAATGCTAGCCCAAGGGATTCTCTCAACCACCTATCAAAAAGGTTTCTAGGCACTTTTTTATTTTGTATACCAATCAGTTTACTAGGGGTGTACCAAATATCAACTCAATTGATTGTACGAAGGAGCAGCTGCTAAGTTAAGATATGATAAGTAATTTTTCCAACTTATTTCATAATGAATGAGTCTTAAAGTTGAAAGAGCAATTATATATCATTACCTCCTATCATAATTACTTTACATCATATTCCCAAATTATAATTCTTCTATCGGAAACCATTAAACTCATCACTCTGCACTAAAATTGGAAACTACCTCCCAAAAATTGTCAAATTTCCATTTTTCTCTTGTAATAGTGATAGTCAAGAGAAAAATAGCTACAGGTACCATGGGAGGTTCGCTTATATATAATGAACCGATTGAAGTAGTGATCCTAGGATCTTTCGACCACGTTCAAGTTAATTTTCAATAGGAAGGATGGATGGAATTTGTGCATAGGTTAAATGGTTATGATGGTGATATAACACTGGAGTTTTCCTTCATTTAGGGACAATTTCTTTTTTAGCTGTTGGAGTTGTTGTATAAGTGAGAGGAGACTCCAAATAAAGTAACTAATCTTCCTCACAAAGTGGAGCAGTGGTACTGAAAGCAAAAATCGAAGCTTGAATTTTTTCAACAAATCCTAGAGCTAGGAAAGAGTTTGGTAACATCATTTGCTGGAGATGTTATGGGATTGTGTACTTTTAGCACATTTGTTTCCTTGACCATCTTAGACACTGTCACAATGTCAATATGTCTTAATTCCTACTCAATTCCCTACAAAATAAGGAATCACATGCACAAAAAGAAAACATACCAAGATATTTCATCTCTCACCATGGCCTTATTAGGTTTCTCATGGTGCAAGCTCTAAACAAAGCAAGAAAATCCTAGGAAGAAGTCATTACAACTCCAATGGTTGCAACTTTGAGCCCAATGTTGTGTGACTCCACCCATTGCAATTGTGAAGGAGGAATAATATATTGTCATGAATCCCTTGGATACAAAGTACCTACTAATTCATATTAAGGAAGAAGAGACAAATTCTATTACACCATAGAAGGAAAGTGATATTGATGTTGAGATAATTAGTAGCAAACCAACCACTGAGAGAATGAGAGGGCATAAAAATAGGCTTCCCTGTGTTCCAAGAAAGAAGAGGACATGATACATTCCTACCACCACCCAAACCCCTGCTACTCCAAAAAAACAAGTAAGGGAAGAAGAAATCCTAGAACACCAGGAAGACACTACCCCTACTGAAACATAAGAAATAGTAGAGTCAGTGACCTAGGGTTGGAATAATTTGGTTTGGTGGCCTTGATACTCCATAATAACCAGCAAGGAGTGCTCTTAGGGAATATTTTTCCACATTTATGGATGATAATTACATTATGAGGCCATGGATATAGTTTCTTCTAATCTCAAGGACATGGCAGTTTCTATTCCCGCAAACATAATTGATGCTACTCTCAAGGGCACAATTGTTTCCACTCCTGTAGGCCAACTGATTGACACTTTTATCGTTGACCATGAAGAAGAAAGCGCTACTTCTCCCATGGGCGCACCTACAACCACTCTTGTAGATACCATTTTCTAAGAAGTGATTGTTTCCATTCCTACAAAGCATAAAATGGTAAGGTGATTGCCCTCTTTACCTCTGTATACCTCACTTATTAGTAAAAATAAGTTACTTAGAATAAAGTTCTAGGAATTTCAATTCAAGACTGATGGAATGAGGAAAAACTTGTATGAATTGAAATACTTGGTTTGGAATGTATCTTCTTGGATGAAAACGACTAGAGGGGGATTTAAAAGGAAGAAGGACGGAAAGAAATGGGAATAGTGGTAAATTTTTCTATCTGAACTTTGTGACAACTATAAATTTTGCCACATGAAGAAAAAAATACAGTCAACATTCATAAAAGGCTTGAATGCAATTCACATTCACATTGGTTTGTACCCCTTTGCTATCCTAGTAATTATTTGGAGGATTCTGCACATTTGAATGATTAGGTCTAGGAGCTTGTGCATTTCATTTTTGAGGTTCTATTTGGGTGTTCACAGTGGGTTTAAAATCTTCTAATTATTAGGAGTATTGTTCTATCTAGCTAGGGTTTGGATGTAGTATGAAAATGTAAAAATTCAAAGCCAAGACATGGATTTTTTCTATTTGATAGGCAAGAACATGGCCTGATCTAAGTTTTATGGCTTAGCTCTCATCACTTAAAGCATAAGATCTTCTTCAACCCTCAGTGAAAGCTTCTATCTAAGTGGCCTTAGTGGCATTATCCTTAATCCTAGATTGGAGTTCCTACCATCTATTCTATTGTGCCAATATTGGAGTCCTAACTCTCATGTTTTATATTCATCGGCTAGGAAATGGTGTTCCATTTTGTTGTAGTTAAAGTATTTGAAAAATTGGATTGGTGGATGAGGTGTCTAAACTAGTAAATGGAGTTAGTATTTATGTTATTAAACCCATTATGGGCATCAGTGGAGATTCCATTCTATCCACTTGGACCTAGTCAAATTGGATTGGAAGGAAAGAACTTAGCCAACACATGATTCATTAGAAATATTTATCAGAACAGAAAACCGATATGTTATTGCATGACTCCTTCGTATGTCAGAATCAACCAGAATCCTATACTTCTCATCCCAAATACAAACTTACTAATTTAGCAAAATCAAAGCAAGATCCATTCCGTCGACATACTGACTATCCTCCAAGAGGCATGATAACAATTGCCTGGTGTAGTGTTAGGTACACTTTCATAATGAATCACAATGAATATATTTCAATGAAGAAACCAGCTTGAAGGTTTATTCATAATGAAAAAGTTGTGGTCTCATTAAGGACTTAATCCTTCATGCCAATACTTAAACATTGTATGCTCAATATGGGCACAATTTTTCACAGCAAGTTCTTAGTTTCATTTTCCACGACATGAGCAGTGGCAGGCCATTCTATTACCATGCAAACCCCAGGAAGATTGACATTTAGTTATCGGATTTTCTCTCCGTCCGATCTTATTAAATTTGAAGGGCCAAATTAGTAGAGATGTCACAGTGTTGCAAACTGGGATCCTTGTGCTCCATTTGTAGTTCATCAATATGTAATAATATCTCCCTACAAGCTTCATTATGCTCTATTAATACATTATTGAGGAGTGATTTCATGTTATAGTATAGCTCGATTATGCATAGATATTAGTTGTAGCGCCCTAAAGTATGGCCTGAATCAATCACCCTCTCAAACATAGAGGCCAAGACCTCCTCATCAACTTGCTCATCATGTTCAACATGAAATTCAATATCAACATAGTTGATTTCATGTTGTATAGGAGCAGGGTTTTGGGAATGATATCTTTGTGCTTCCTTATAATCTTGAAGTGTGCCTTGAGCGCTCCGTTCTACTTGAGAAGAGGACCCTCAACAGGATTTGGCTCTTTGTCGTGGCATTGGAGTTGTCAAGCAGGGGAGTAATAGAGTATGGGTATGCAAAAAGGTGAAGACTTCAAATGGATATAGTCATGTCCAACAGGAAGGAGCTTCAATGGTGTAAACACCAGGTAAGGCTAAGAGTAAATGCATTTAAATTTTGAGAGGAGAAGGTGTAGGGTTGTGGGCACCACCGAAGGAGGTAGGAATAATACTATGCCTCATAGAGGCTTCCCAAGGTGTAAGGGGGACCCAAGTATCTGACTGTGTAAGCAAAAGCCTAAGTTCATAACTTAATTTCCCTACTTTGACAATTGCAAATTTGATTTATTTACAATAAACTATAATAGTGGAATCAGCCAACCATGCATTAAGGAAATTTTCTAGACGCAATACTAAATTATCTTTGAGGGCTCTTAGGATGAATATTTGGGTGTGTGATGGAGACCTTTGGTGCCACCACCTACGAACCCATACTTATTCATGCAATTTTTCCTCACATATTACATGCTTTCGCCACAGGGAAAGTCTACCCCCAGAATGAGCATGTAAAATTAAGGAACCTGGGAAGGTTATGGACCTTGGGAGGATATTTTGCAACTTAGGGCAATGGGTGGCCAACCCCTTCAACCAAGTTAGAAACAAGAGACCTAGAAGGGAAATACAAGTATGGATAACACACAAAAACAGACCAAGAGAGTGGAGAGGTGAGAATAGGTTGAAAGCTTGGGGAATAGGAGGGAAGGGGAGGGGAAAGGTTGATTTTGGTAAGAATGGGAAGCTCCTATGGGGATTTTGACCAGTCTGAAGTAGACCATGGAATAGAGAGATAGTTTATTTGGTTTTTAGGAGAATTTGTGACCAAACTTAATCCACAATGGAATTTATGACCATGGGAGATTCGCGGGAACCATATGAAATTATTGGCGTATGCATGCAAATGATCATTTAAGGCAAAAAAGAGATATGGGATTGCTATTTGAGGAATATCACCTTGGTATTGAAAATGTTGTGTGGTGTGGCCAATGGAATTTACAAGGAGTTTTAGGCCTTGGTCATTTCCAGTAATGTTTCAGGCACTCTTTTGGAATTTTCCAAGCCCACCTAGGTGCCCAAGATGGGCATGAGATGCAAACCCATAGGAAAATATCACCCTGTGAATGCCAATGACCCTTTAAGAGAACATAATTTGGAGGTGTCTCTTATCTCAATAATTATGTCAGGTGCTTTCCTTGCCAAGGTAATTTTGGGAATGAACTGCATTTGTTGTTCAAGTGTTTTTCTTTTGAGTATTTTTTGAGAACATGTAGATTTTGGCACTCGAAAAAAATACGAAATTAATTTTGAAGTCATTATCACAGTTAGTTTGACGTGGATGCATTTTCTGTGACATTTACAAAATTATTTTGAGTTTGAAAAATAAGATTGGATGATCGTTAGTAAAGATGAATTACTAACTGATACCTGATTGGTAAGTATGATTTCACACATGCTTTTGTTTAACAAAGATGGCAAAGTCACTATTAACTAGAAATATTTTTTGTTGGTATTTCTTTTTTTAATTGTGCAAATTGAATTTGTGGGTGGTTATAGGGAGGAATCGTGTATTTGAAAATTGTGCCCTTCAATTAAATTCCTTGTAATCTGTGTTGTTTTTTCTTGAATTTATTTACAGATTATGGGGTTGAATCCTCCATTTGGTGTTAAAGATGCTCTTGCAAACAAATTTATTAACAAAGCCTTGGAGTTCAAGCCAAAGTTGGTCATCCTTATTGTTCCAAAAGAAACACAAAGGTATATTATTTTTCATTATGGAAGGGTATTAAATTGATGAACTCTTTTAATGCAGAACTATAGGTCAATGAAATTAGGTCATCATACATCTTGTAATAAACCCTATTACATTTTAAAGCTGAGAATACTACAAAATATATACATCCTGAATCAATTATGGGGCCAATATTTGTTATGTTTATGTGGTATGACATTTCTTGGTTTGAAACTTTTCCTAAACAGACTTGATGAGAAAACAGGACCAAATAAATATGATCTTATTTGGGAGGATCCAGAGCTTTTAAGAGGCTAGGTGTTTTTATAGACTTCAATAGAAAAAAAATGTGCTTCATTGTGTACACTGATGATAGTTAGGCACAAATAAATTTGATTCTAATAACTTTCGGCAATATATTACGCAAGTTTAGACAATTTTGTTCTCATTTGAAATTCATTCCTTAATAATTATTGTGTTTTTTTACAGTCATTTTTTATTCCCGGTTTTGTTGATTCTGAGGAAAATCTACTAAGCTAGTGGAACTTGGTGGCACCACCACTTTATCTATGGATTCGAGCATATTGTACTGAAACACACAAGACAATCAGAGTTAAATAGAGACATACTGGTAAGGGGACACAAGAGAAAAATATGGTAATAGCTCATAACAATGTTCTATATACAAAGCCTCCCAATGATGGATAAGGAAATGATTTTCAGACGTTTGAAGGGAAAGCCACCTCATAAATACATTCTGAGAAAGATCAGCAAGATTATGGCATTAGCATAAAAAAATTTAACCTGTATGGGGCTCACAACAGAGAAAATGAGAAAGAATCAAAACTTGACTCTCTATCCTTTGTACAAAGAGTAGATGAGCTACATTGGAGAGATGGTTCATATTTCAAAATTAAAGAGGAACACAAGGAATCCCCATACAACTGGCATATTGCAAATAAGGAAAAAGACTTTGATGTTTATGATCCTACCAATGATTGCCCAAGTAAAATTTTGGATCAGAATCATGTAAGGAGACAGGACAAAGGAGGCCGTGATGATGAAAGTGGACGTAAGAAAAATCAGAAGGAAATATTACCATCTAGAGAAAGAATAGATAGACTAGACAAAGAAAAATATAAAAAGGGGTGATATGAGAAAGGTAGGCATGAAATAGACAAACATGATAAAGACATATCTAAAATGAGAGGTCTGACAACGGCCGGTTTGATAAAGAACGAACTGGTACATCACCACCATCAATGAGAATGGAATTTGGGAAGGATCAAGATTCAGATCATTTTCAAGAGTAGGGTTATTTACCTATCAATTCCCTAGAGAGTTTTGGGAGGGTATATGAGTGAGGACCTGGTAATAGGGAAGATCTTGTTAGAGAACATCATATTGGTTCAATTGATTTGGGGCAAGAGTTTATAAGAGGTTACCAGGGAGTGCCACTTAATAATGTTGATGAAGGCTATAGTATGGGTTATCGGATGGTATCTGGTGGTGCAGATGATGCTCTTGGAAGAGGAATGCATAGAGGAGTTTCCAAGGAATATTAAAGAGGGTTGCAACTAGGTCATCCTGGTAATGTTGAAGAGGAATATGCAGTTGGTGAAATAAGTAGAGGTATTCACATGAATTTCCCTAGTAGTTTGGGATCAGAATATTCGGGGTCTCCCACAGATTTGCAAGTGCTCAAAGTGGTGGCAGAGTATACAACAGACAAGGTCAACATGATTTTTATTATGAACGACCAAGGTTGTCTCAAGATGACAGAGGTTCTGAATGGTTGATGGGTGATACTACTGAAAGGGGCATATATTATATTTACCAGGGCACCGATGTAAAAAACATCTACTCCAGAAATTTGGATCTCGTTCCTGATATGCATCGCTCATTAATGCTAGGCCAACAAAATGACAATTCCCCTCAACTCCATTCTAGATTTCCATATCATTCTGATGCTATGAACGCACATGGATGACCTCATCTACAATGGACCATTATGCTCCTCGACTGGATTAACAAATGAACTATACAAGATCAAGTTTGCACCAGAGTGATCAAGCACCTAGGAAAATTTATGGGGATAGGCAAGTACATGGATCCCAAAACTTTCCTTTTGATTCACGGGGTTTTCCACCAGGACGGTAAAATCCTTGCATCAGAACAATGAAAGCTGATTGATGAATAAAATTATACAGATCCTCAAGGATCAAGACATATATTGTTTACATTTTGAAGATGCCTAACATTTTCCAAGATCATATTTGCAGCCTTAATTTTGAAATGCTTGTATTTTTTTTTCTAGTGTATTGGAGACCATAATTAGCTCAGTCACAGTAACATTTTATTACGTTAACTATTCAAAATGTCAAGTCTAATATTTATCACCCATAAAATAGTGTGTCCAAATGCCACAAAGTTTGAAGCCTCAATTAGTTTCTTGTGGTGGGAGTGTGCAGATTATGAGGACAAATGATTACATTGTAGAAGTTGTGTTATTCCACTGATCTGACCGTTGTTCAGTACTGCTCTCTAATATATCAACCATCACTTCATATCAAATTGATGTTATGTTTTCGGTCTTTTCATGCTGTTGAAATGCTAGTTATTGGTTTTACATTTTCACTTTCTATACTAATGATGTGATTTTTGTCTGTATATTATTGAAAGTCTTGTTATCACTTTTACGACAATCATTTAGTTCAGTTACGATTTTCTAGGTAATATTTTTTTTCACGAGAATCATACTAGTTAAATACGTGAGTACCCTTTTTGGGAAACTTAATTCACTATTATTTAGGTTCAATTGTGCAAGCAACCAACGATTCCAATGAACGTAGAACATTAAATTCATAACGCATCATTACCACTAATTTACAAATATCTTAATATTTTGTTTCCTTTTTGGGGTTGTACATTCCATTTTCAGATATCATATCTCATGCTTCTCTTACAATTAAATAATATACAGAGTTAAGTTTATGGAATAAAACTAGTTAAAATGAGTTGCGGTATACACTTGCATTGGTACACCTCTCTCTTCCCATACTCCGCTACAAATATCTTACTATTTTATTTCCATTTTGGGTCGTACCTTCCATTTTTTGTTCTCATATCGTATGTTTCTCTTACAATTGAATAATATACATAGTTAAGTTTATGGAATAAAACTAGTTAAAATTTATGGTATACACATGAATTTGTACACCTCTATCTCTTCCCAGACTCCCTCTATACCCCATCCAAATAACCTCTTTACGAAGGGAAATTGTTGTATCCATTGACCCGCATCTACACCCAAGTGCATATATGTAACTTAGATATTACATCAATATGGGTCCCAAATTGGAACATTGTGAGTTGGGTGGGATTTCCCAGGATCCATGTCCAATTAAGGAGTGGTCAGATTTGCTGTGACCAAAGACCTGCTGGCCTATTTCTATGTGAATTTTTTAGCCAATGGTAGGTGTGCATGCTCCCTTGTGGGTTGTATCCCTACCAAGGGTCTTCTTCAATTAGTATCAGCTTGACCTTCCCTTAGCTTTCCTATGCGGGCAGGGTGAAGGATAGCACTGATTTCCCATATTAACAGAGACAACGAAGTGGAGATTCTCCCTATATGCTCTACTCAAAATTGAGGTGTCAGAAGGCCATACCCACCTGCTTATTCCAAAGGGACTTGCATCTATTGTGTTGATTGATTCTAAAATCTTGAATTTTGGATGCCATAGTTGACTACTTGAAGCAATCCACAAATTAAATGTTACACTAGAGAAATTTTTCTTTACTTTTTGCTTGGGTCTCATTATAAGGAATATTTCTGATTTTCATCAGTTTTTGCATAATTTTCTGGTGCTTCCAAATACCTTCTTTGGACTGATTCTTGTTTGATTATTTAAGTCACTTGCAAGTTGCATGATAGCTAATGATTGGTTTGATTATATGGTATTTGTAAATTCTTGTTCACAGATCTTGCTGCTAAACTTTTTAAAAGTTTAGGTCCATAGAATATGACTATATATTTAATTCTTCTTGAACATTAATTTATGTTTTGAAACGGTTTTAAATTTTACCAAGTATTTAGTAACAATTACAGCATGTTGCAAAGTGTTGGTCCTTTCTGCTATTAACATGTATTTATGTGTTCCTACCATTACTCTCTGTATCATCAATTTCATTAACATGTTGGCCTTTGACATACAGTCACCTTGCAAATGGTCCCATGCTTTGGTCAGTTGGTTTTACCCTAATATTCCTGGGGAAGTTGTCTCACCCAAACACATCTTGGTATTCAGAAAAATATCACTACTGAATGGGAGAAGACCCCCACCACATCATACAACACATTTTTTATGGTTTATAATACTTTTTTGAATAATCTTTTAGCACAGTCCCCAAAAAATGTTACAAAGGAATGGAATTCTATTTAATGGTTGAGGCCAAATCCTTTCAACACATTTGAAATGTTTCTATGATTTAAACATAGAAACATTTCACATTTCACATTAAATTCATTCTTATTCCCTTAGTGATTTTAAACCATATGTTACAGTACCAACAAAATATGTTTCAAATATACAATAATTAGGGGATAAACTGGTGGAATAATACACCATTAACCTTAATCTCTCCTAATTTTAATCTAAATCTGAATTTTCTCACCAATTTTCCTCTTTATTATGCTCTTGCAAGACATGGTAGTATTGAATTTTGGTGAATATGCCTTATTTTTGTCTACATCAATTTGGAATTGATGCTAGAAAGTTTCCTATGGGTAATGGTTGTTTAATCATATGAATGATAATGATCCTAGAGTCATTAATCATAATTTTTGAATTCATTCTTATTCCTTTAGTGATTTTAAACCCTTTTCAAAGTGCATATGCCTCTATTTGTTATGATTCCAAATTTATGCTCCATCAATAAAATATAAAAGAATAAAGCTAATACTTCTTCCAATTTTAAAAATTAGGATACTTTGTTGAAGCTATCAATATCAAGGAAAATTTTAGGGGTTAATATTCGTAGGTGGGCTAATTTTATATACTTTTTCCAAAAAAAATCGCAAATTTCCATTTTTTCTAGAAATAGTTTGCCCAAGTTTTATAGTATGAAATTATTTTACCTTAAAAATCGCGAAGACATTGTATATACTAGAATAATATAATTATTAATATAGATATTTTTACAAAAATGTCATCAAACATTTTACAAATTTTCTATTAGAGATTACTAAGATTCTCCAAGGTTTCTAAACTTTCAAATAGATATCCATCCTTAAAATTTTCCCTGATCAATATGCTCTATAAACTATTTTGAATAAATTTTCTCCTTAAATTTGAAATTTACCAAACCATTTCTCTTCATCTATATTGAAACATTGATGGGAGTTGAGTTGTTTTCCTTTGGAAATAATAATTTCATCTGAAAACTTTTGGATTTATTGCTACAAGGGGTGGGATATCTATCTCTTAATATAAAAGTGTGAAATCCATTACTAGTGAAACTTTCTAACATAAGAATTAATTCATAGCTAAACACGCCTTTATGAATAGTTTTGTATTCATGAAAGTTCCTTTGTAGGATCTATTCCATGTTGTGAACAATATTTTCTAAGAACGTGGAAAATAGAAAAATGTCAAATGAACATAGAAACATTTGACATTTGACATTTGTAGGATACTTTGTTGAAGCTATCAATAGGCTCTATAAACTAGTTTGAATAAATTTTCTCTTTAAATTTGAAATTTACCAAACCATTTCTCTTCATCTATATTGAAACATTGATGAGAGTTGAGTTGTTTTCCTTTGGAAATAATAATTTCATCTAAACACTTTTGGATTTATTGCTACAAGGGGTGGGATACCTATCTCTTAATATAAAAGTTTGAAATCCATTACTAGTGAAACTTTCTAACATAAGAATTAATTCATAGCTAAACACACCTTTATGAATAGTTTTGTATTATTGAATGTTCCTTTGTAGGATGTATTCCATATTGTGAACAATATTTTCCAAGCACATGGAAAATAGAAACATGTCAAATGAACATAGAAACATTTGACATTTGACATTTGTAGGATACTCTGTTGAAGCTATCAATATGCTCTATAAACTAGTTTGAATAAATTTATATGTAATTAAATATTCATTCATCACCATCATATCCATGCAAAAAAAGGGGCGAGTTAAGATCATCTAGGAGTAAACATCATGGACACACTAAATCACCATATCATAGACACATTAAATCACCATAACCTAATTATCTAGCAAAGCACCCTTATCTAGTAGATCATAATATATTGTTCATATCAACACACATCTAACCATCCACATGCCCATTTATTTGAAAGGAATCCACAATATAGTCTTAAACTATAGAAATTCCAATGCATTGTAGCAATTATATGTTCTAACCCTAGAATCAAAGTTCATTGTTCATCTTGAACAATGTGTTCCACTCATATGAAATGTGCTAGTGGAAAATTTTCCAGAATGGCATCATGATCGTCTATCGATAACCTCCATTGTCACTTTTTTTTTCCTACTCTTCACTTGCTTCAACTGCAACCGAGTTTCTATGACCAAGTGACTATATTGGGCATAAATAAACTCTAGCTGGTAATCTTGAAAATTAATATGATCTTTACATTTCTGTACTTCTTCAAAGAAATGTCCCATTAACACCATTGAACCGATTGGGTATGTATAATTTGATGGATCATTATACTCTTGCAACAATGTGGATTTAGACATAGCACATCGTAATAAATAATAATTAACTTTTTCTTGATTATTTTTTGGTGCAATGAAAGTGAAGACATCACCTTCTCTAACCATCAAAAACACGATCATAATGATTGTCAATCACAACTACTTCATTGTCCATTTCCTTGTCAGTCACATTTCCAAATGGGGGCAATGGTGTCAATTCTTCGTGTTTCCATGGTTTAACAAATTTATTAATTTGGTTTTCACAGTCATTGATGGACTTTGTCTGATCAATACATGCACAACAAAAGCAAGAGCACTTTCATTTCTCAATTCAATGTATACTTGTCATGTTCTTACTCGTAATTGAGTGTAAACTTCTTGTTTGAGGGATTCCAAGGCAATGAAATGGCAACGATATATCAACATCACCCATTGCAATATTCCAAAAGTAACTGCTTGAGAAAAACACACACATGTATGAGTCAAATTTTGAACAATATTTAATATTTTTTTTATAACAAAATACACACACATATATGTACATATATCTCTATACATGTATAATATATTGTTAGTTAAATGTGTATGCTTAGCTGTGCACATCAGCCATCCTTGGGTTCGATACATGACTTAAATTGTCTTTGCACCAATTAACAGCATCTAAATAATTTTCAAGTCAGGAAGCTGAGTGATTCAATTGATGCCTCCTAATTGCACGTTTTATGCATGCCCCAACACCATCATGCTCTCCTTTTCCATTCCCTGTCTCAAAGAAATTCCATGTATGTCGGATGTTGGTTCTCTTATGAAGACGAGACAACCAAAAGAACGATCTTGCTGATTTAAATTGACTAGCACAACCATCTGACCATACCCAATGTTCTTTAAAAGTGACTCTTTGTTTCAAAAAATCATTATAAATAACATTAAAAAAATGTTGAACAAAACATGTATCATGTGTTCGATCATCATTGATGTAGAAATGGTACTCCTTAATCACGTCACGATTATTTTCATCGCTATAAAAACCATCGATATGAAGCTCTGCATGTCTATACAAAATATGCACAAATATAGATACTTGGTCCGAATGACAATACTCACTTTGTGTCTCCTTTTGTGGACTAAACATGTAATTCTCAGTGAAATCAACCACTGATAATATTGTTCCTTTTGAGAACACATCACGTGATTGCTTGAATTGTAAATCCTGCCATCGTGCTATATAACAGTTCTTAATATATTTGTATATTTTCACCCTGAACTTCTCCATAA
Organism: Pinus albicaulis; assembly: GCA_034641835.2. Lineage (NCBI taxonomy): Eukaryota > Viridiplantae > Streptophyta > Pinopsida > Pinales > Pinaceae > Pinus > Pinus albicaulis. The sequence continues at coordinate 951,510,794 of CM076575.1, read as the reverse complement.
AAGATGTCACTAAAATTTCGTCATCAAGTAAAGTGATCTTTTTTGATGTTGTGCTTGAATCTGCAACAGGAGTGTAAGTAACATTTTCATATCGCTTCCAATTCAGACTGAGATTTGACAGTTTGGAATCATTAGGATCAATGGGATACTTTTCATCGTAGAGTACCAAATGAGAACATTCTGGGCATTTTCTTCCACAAACACATTATTTTTTATAAAATAATTCATTATTCTCTCGTGCACATAATATCTTCGATAAAAATTCACGAACACTTGAAGGAGGGGGGTCATTTAACCAATATTTTATGCCAAAATTTACAAATGTCTCATAAAATAATTGGAATTCTATATGGCATCGACAACAACATGTGTCTCAAATAGTGATAGGCCTGATATACCATGGTTTAATCTTCACAAATGTGCTAAGGGAAACCTTCACATCAGTATTACTCTCCATAAAGTTCTGGAATAATTCTACTTAACTTACCTATGTTATATGTTTGGCATGATATTCATAAACTCCCTTAGATATATGACGTCGCACAGTGTCCTTTTCATTTGGCGACACACGAGAATTCAAATCCCAAAACTCTTTTACCGTATCCCTCACACCATCAGGAAGTCTATCATGATATGGATGCTTGCAGATATTAGGCCAACATGCAAGTTCATCATTCTCATCTAATTGAATTCTAAATTTTATATTCCTCCATAAAAAATTTCTTGATGTTTTAAACAATTTTGAAGTTGTTGACATCAACCGACTTGATGAAGTTTGTTTTGCGAGTACACCAGTTAAAAGTTCTCTACGAGCGTTCTTTTCAACTTGAGATCGCTTTTTGGCTAGTGTGGCAAGCACCGATGTCACATTTTTTTATACCTTCATTTGCTAAAGCCTCTTTCTCACTTTTAATGCCCAATAATTCCATGGCATTTTTGAGAGATTTGTGCTTTAAAAATCTGTGTAACATATGAGCTTGTGCTATGATATATTTACCTTCAAAAATATGTTTCAACCCCCAATTTATTTTATCTCGAACTGTCCTTTCAACCATTAGTGGTCCCAATTCTTCAATTTTAGTTGGATCCATATTTTCCAGAAAGTTGTAGTCGTATACAATGTTCTTCGAACTTCCAATTAATTGCAGTGAAATTCGAGGTGTGGTAGTATCTTCTTGTGGTTCTGATGTTGTCCCTGCATAAAAAACAATATTAACCTCTAATTTGAAATTGACATATACATATTTTTAATTTTAAAACTATCTTGAACTACAATGTTTAATAAAAAAATTACAAAATTCAAATTTAAGAAACTATTGACTCACTAATGAGATCGATATCAATATTCTCTTGGACATTTGTGTTTTCAATATTCTCGTTGACAAGTTCCTCAACATTCTCTTTGACATTTTTTTTTTTCAATATTCTCATTTACTAGTTCCTCAACATTTCTCATTTCCTCATCATTGTCATGCACCTCTACATCTCTTTCATGATGCTCTACCTCCACATTTATTTCATGGCTTAATCTTTCCCTTTCCACTCTCCTTTTTTTTTGTAATATGTCATTCTTTTCTACTGAATCAGTTCTTTTTAGATCGTGCCTTGATAGGCAATTCCTTTGGTTTCCCATGTTTACAAAAATGGAAACCTAAAATCCAATTCTATTTGGACCAAATACCCAAAAAAGCATAAAGACTTCAGAATAAGTACTTCATGCTTTCAATAAGAGAGAAAATTAAATAAATAATTAAATTCATAAAGACATTTTAAAAAAATACTTCATGCATCCATGCACCCAAAAAAACTTCAAAAAAAAAATTCGCCAAAAAAAAATTTGCCCGCAGAAAAACTTCCAAAAAAAATTTCGACAAAAAAAATTTACACCCAAAAAAACTTATAATTTTTTTTTTCCAAAAAGAATTTTGTACCCAGAAAAAATTTGCACGTTGGCAGAAAAAGAATTCGGGCCCTCGCACCTTCGCACTTTTTGGACCCTCACACCTTCACACTTTCGCTAGTTCAGAATGTGTGTGGAATTAATATTTTGAACAAGAGTATTTATATAGAACTCTTGCCCGAAACATTGTGTCAACCAAAAATAAAAATGTTTCGATTAAAGTTTAATAAACTCTCGGACGAGAGTTATAAAACTCTCATCCAAGAGTCAGCCTTTCGTAAACTCTTGGGCTCCAACTCTCGGCCAAGAGTTTTTGAAACTTTCAGACAAGAGTTTAGCCGCACGGTTAAATGTAACCTGTGGTGGTTTAAACTCTCGGTCAAGAGGTTGAAATTTCTCGGCCGAGAGTTTAATAAATTTCTCACCCGAGAAATTATCTCGGTCGAGAGTTTCTGGTCAACAAAAAACCCAGAAAATTCTGTAGTTTTCAGGAACCTGCAACTTTGGAGGGGCGGAACACCTACAAGAGAAAAATTTTATCTTTCGGACCTGGTACCATTAGATTTATCTCTGAATCTAGTTTCTAATGATGTAATATTTCTGGAGTTTCATTAAAAATTTCTATTTGTTATTAATTTTATACTAAAATGTGTCAATGTGGAATTTCATTGTTATGAAAATTGCAGTGAATGAAAATTCAATAACTTTAAAATGGCAACACCAAAAAAATCAGAAAAATCATATTGCAATTCCTCTCCCTGTCTTCTTAAAAAGGGTATTCTCATTTTTCTTATTGACGATCACATTGAAAATAAAATCTAGGGCTTATAAAATGTACTGAAACATCACCGTTTTTTTGTCTTTGTCCATTTCAAAAAAAATAAAAAATAGTGATTTAATTTGAAAATTATCGAAAAATAGTCATTGCACTAGTGCAATCTATGTATATTACAATGATATGGTTTATTTTCAAAAAATGAATAACCTTCCCTAAAAAATGTCAGGGTTCAAAAATTGACTATTTATGTTTGCCTGAAAATTTCAAGTATATGCAATTAGTAAACAACAAATTTACCCCTCTATATGTCAATTTTTAAAAAATATATATATGAGTATAGAGGTAAGACAATTCTCTACAATCTTGTTTTTATGTCAAAGCGTAATTTGCATTGAAAATATGAGTTTAGTGGACTTGAAGTTGAAAAAACATCGAAAATTACAATTTTCAACGTCAAAAAAGGGCAAAAAGTGTTTCCCAACTTCATGTTTTCACTAGCTACTACTTCCTCCAAAAACTCTCTATTAATGCACCCTTTGGACTTGGTGAGTAGATAGTGAAGAATTCTCAAACTACATAATGCCACAACCACACCTAACTCCTTATGTGCACAAAGCTAACCACTAATAGATTTCCTAGCTAGCATAGAACTAAGCAGGGAGGGCCAAATAACACTAACCCAGTCAACGCATGCCAACTCAACCTTAGAGGAGATAAAACACGCCTTCCACACCACAAAAAATAAGGAAACAAAAAATTGAAGGATGAGGAGCACCATAACTAGCAAAACAAGACTACTAAAACAACCCATAGACCTATTACAATTCTGGAGGCAACCTTCCATAGGATACCCATGCTTCCTCCCATGTTTATCGGACAACCACCCTATGACCAACTAAACACCAAACTGAGGATAAATAGAAAAGGGAAGCTAAGCTTGTTTTCTTCAAGCGAGGCCACTAATTCAACGCACTCAACATTCCAAGTATCACAAAAGATGAAAAGAGCCAGTGCCAAAACAAAGACAGAGCTAAAAATTTTATGCATGTTATGAATTACCCAGAGGTTATTCGAGAATAGACCATGCACATCTGAAGCCTCATTATGTTCTAGTTGACCTGATGCTTGCCCGCCTTTGCTCAATGCCTTGTTGAATTACAGTTTGAGCAGAGCCACCTCTGTGTTCAAAATTTCAACACCAAGACCCTCCCATGCATCCATCGCCGACCAAAAGCATAGAGAAGGGCATTGATTCTTTGAGCCCTCTACACTAAATGATACATAGGAAAACCAAAATGATATTCCTTCTTCTACATGCCTATGGATACTTAGCTGTCATCCCCTCAACCACCAGCCTTGCGTCTGGTACATTAACGATACGACTAAGATTAATGCCATTAATTAGCCTTCAATGATGAAGTATTGAGTCCACATCTGAAGTTGCATGAAAACCACCTATTGGCAAGGATCTCGTGTTATGTCAAGGTTTAAGGCATAGGGTGGCGAGCCCTCACCACATGTCCCAATATTCTGCGTTTTGTCACCCCATCAAGGTTATTATTATTATATATTAACTAGATTTTTTATTTTAAAGTTGTTTTTATTTAATATGGTTATCTTTATTTTTATTATTTTTGTTTACATAACATTATGTTATATTACATTACATAATACAAGAATAGATCCATCTTAAGATATATGAAACCCCTAAAAGAAATCAAATTTATTTTTATTTTAAAATAAATTTGCGTCTCAAAAAATTTAATCTATAAATTTAGAGTTAAAATAAATCTAAATTTATTTAATTATTGATTTTATATTTTAATTTTAATTTTTAATATAATTTCACTAAATCAAAATATTTACATAACATAACATAAAAACATCTCTTCCATATTCAAATAAAAAACCCTCCCTAATTTTAAAAAAAAAAACAATGAAATAATATTGTCATCGCTATGAATGCAATGATCCATGCCCATAAGAATTCTCGTTATCACCTTAATTATAAATTTTAAATATTTTGGAAATTTATGAACTTAATGTTTAATTAATTTCTGTAATATTTTAAAATGGTTTTAAGTCTGCAATCAAATCACATTTAATTATAAAAGATTATAATTTGCAAATTTGTCCTCATATAAAGCTTCCTGAGAAAATGCTTCGCCTTCAATTGGAGCAACATTGACAAATTGACTGTAGTTTTATTTTGCTAATAATTAGCTCACACCTTCCCAGTTTAAGAAACTGCCTTCTTAATGATAATGAGATTCAAATATCATTGACCTAAGTGACTTTATAGTTAACAATTTTCACTCTTTGTTCAGCTCTGCACCGGGAAGAAAACCAGAAAAAACAGTCGAAGTACAAAATAGAAATTCTTAAAAGGAGATATTATCCAATAGTATTCTAAATAACTTGTCAATTTTGTTGTTTCTAATTACAATTTTCAATGTCGACATGATAATTTTTAATATTATAATAAGCTTAAAGAAAAAATAGAAGCTTGTGTAACACAGCTTTGATTTGATTTGATTGGACAACCTCCCATCCTTGGTTAACGTCGCCCTTAGAGGCAATAGACAGGAATCTCTCTGCATTTCTCCCGAAACACTCCATCTTAAGCTTCTGCTGAATGCGGTGGCTGCTTTGAGGGTTCCGAAAGCTACCTGCAGAGGCTTTTGGCAACTTAATATCTGAGTTGTTTAGGGAAGTGGAAGAATTGCTGTTAAAATTGGTTGGATCTGAGCAAAATAATTTAAGAAAATTTGTATTAATATTGTTTGAATCTTGTTTTTTTTATGGTGGAAATAGATTCAGCACCATCAAAAATTTCTAGAACACCCAAAAAATATTGAAATTTGATAACTATAACCTAGATTTACAAAAATCTCTCCTAGATTTTCTTAAAATCTTATGGAAATTTCCATAATTTTCAAGACAAAAAACAGTCTAATTAAACTAGAACCTTAATATTTATTTAAATAAATTCCGTATGTAAAATTTTCTCTTCCCCACATAGTGTGATGTAATCGAGGCAAGATTTTGCTATTTCTGTAGAATGTAATGTAGTTGGTGGGAAGATAGCCCCAAGTCAAAAATTGTTTTATTTGTTCACCAATTAATGTGAGTGATGTCGATTGCAGTGCTCGGACGATAATGTGTGGTGTGGGGGCAGCGTTAAAATCTGAGTTTAGCCTAGATGTTGTAGGTAGCTATTTAATATTGGATTTTGTAAATATTAAGTTGGTTGAAGTAAATTTGACTCACTTAAGTTATTTGTTTTTTAATTTAGTTTTGTTTAAGATATTTATTTGTAATGAAGCTTTTTTTAAAATGAAAGATTCTATATTAATTGTTCTTATGCATAGTGGGATTTCTTTTTCACTTTGAAAATTTATAGTTTTGTTTAAGATATTCGTGAAAAGAGTATATTAATTGTTCTTGATGACCAGTGAGATTCCATGTTGATTGTTCCGGATAACTACTGAAATTTCTGGTAATAGCTTCTTTAAATTTTATGATCTAATTACATAATTCAAATTGGCATAGTTTAACATTTTTTCAGATGAAAAAAAACAGAATATATTTTTATTAATTGAGGAAATGTTTTACATTGACATGGATCTATTTCATATTAGTATTCTAAACTGTACTAGTCTAATTTATAGACTAAATAGCTGTGGGTATTTTTCTGGTTAATTTTAACCAAATTTCAGCACAGATTTTTTAAAACTTGAGTTAAGTTGTTTAATTTGTAAAATTTGAATGCCCAAAGACTTTTCAGGGTGCTAAATTTAATTAAGCATTCAAAAAATATTTCAAACAACAAAAAAAATCATAATCTTACTTAAAATTGTATCACTAAATTAACAAAAAAATCACAAACTAACTTGAAATTGTATCACTAAATTCTAATAAATAAAAAAAATTAATTAAAAAAAAAAAAAAAGACTTTCATCACTAAACCATAGAAATTCAATAAATAACCCAAGAAAAACCTAATCTGAATCCAACCTTAAAATCCCCATCAAACTTAAAAATCGCTATCAAGGTTTACAATATATAAATAGATTAAATAACTAACCCAAAAAGGCTAAAAAAATCCTATCAAACTTAAAAATCGGTATCAAGTTTTAAATAGTAAAAGGGCATAAAAAACCACAGCAAAATTAGAATAGACTATACATTTTCTATGGGCAACAAATCTGTAGTTGATACAAGTGGAAAACGGCGTTATTCTTTCGTCAGCACCACAAAAAACACACGTTCACAAATGCGGGGCCAAATAAAGTTGAGAGTAAACCTTACACTTTTCGTAAAACCACCTTTAGCCCACCAAATAAAACAAAACTTCTTGCTGTCTGTCCTTAAAACCAGCATGCATTCCCATTGGCGGCACACTGGAAAAATAAAAGCAGTCACATAGGCGTCGAATATAAATGAAATAAACTCGTCACAGGGTCGTTTGGGAGCTCGGTTTGTATGAGCAGAGTTCAATAGAAAAAGCATTAAAATGACAAAGCTGTGGTGTGAGGAATTAAAGAGGCCGCGTGATCGCACCAGAGAAAAGGAGCCGGTTCCAAGGGCGGCTCATCACTTCTTCACAGACTTTTTATTTCAACGCGCTGAGGGTTTGAGATCAGAGTCCAGAGCTCAAGAGTTGGGGTTAAGCGCGGAAGAGGAAAATAGTGGTACTGTTGGCGCTAAATTCGGAAAATGGTTGTCTGTTTCGTCATCGTCTTCTTCAGCCATCAATACGATGATCGATTGCCTCATTCTCGTGTATTGAGGATGACATGGGCGTCATGTTATGTTTGAGTAATAAGTGTTTCTAAGTATTGCAACATTTAGGGGCCTTGGAAAGTGCAGATATCAGTGACACAATTTTCAAAATTGGGGAAGGGAATTGAACCTGTGATGAGTGCTACAACAGCCCGCCTCATCACCGTTTAACCAAGACCCCAAAGACACAATTAATTTGATCAATATTTATGAAAACCTAGGCGTGTTTCTCCTTGTCAACAGTGCTTTGACATAACAAATTAGTGCATGCACATACTATTGGTTCATTTAGATTATCATTAGAAAAGACTTACATCAATGTATTATGGAATGCCTTTGATCCTTTTTTATATTTTACTATATAATTAATGAGTGTGCACTTTAAAGGAATAAGTTGCTAATTTATGTTATTCCTCTACATCACCAATGCCTCATGATTATGTGTATTTAATTTTGTTAGATTTATTTTTTCCTCATTCACATCAACATAATTTTTTAACTTATCATATAGTTCCCTTAGTTCCTTATATCAACATACTAATCTTCTTACTTTCATAGGTAATTTTTTTCATTGATTCTCAATAAAATGAAGTTTTTTATAATTCTTCATTAGATTATATTGAAATATGTCTTTTAAGTATGATTATCACCATTAAGTCTAACTTGAATATTTCTTTAATGTTGATTATGTGGATTCATTACATGCACCTATTTATCAAAAAAAAAAAATCAAATCTAACTTGTGAGGGATCTTCTCAATTCGAAGCATCATTTACAAGAGTTTCTTGTAATCATATAAATCTATGCACAAGTGGATATTCATAATGTTTCCATTCATAGTGACACCAACGATATATAGCTTGATGAAAACTATAGAAAATGTCATTTTGAAGAATTGCATGTCTCAAGTCCATATTATGTGCTACAATTTGAGAATTATAATTACATTTTGATTATATTTTATCACTTCCCTTAGATCCATAGGGCAGGTAATGAGCATTAATTTATGTTAATCTAGCAACCATATATATGCTAAAGTTATTATGTATAATATTGTGGGATATCGAATCTTCTAAATCATGTCAGATAAATCTACATGGCACTTGCTCTAATATGAATGTGTACCTCTTAGTATAGTTCCAAATATTATTAATATTTATACAAGTTGACAACATGAAAGATTTTGTAATGATTCTTGTAACTCCTCAATTGTTGTAGGTAGTTCTATCATTGTTTATTAGAAAAAAATTGCTAAGGAAGATTGAGCGGGATGTTTGATAATGATATTAAGTAAAAAAAAATATAAATAAAGGGTGTCTTCCAAACCTGTTATCACACTATCTAAGAATATGTTTTGTTTTTCATGAGCATTAACAATTTGCAGTGTCTACAACTAATTTTCTTCACCTTTATGGAATAATGTTGGAAATTCCACATCAATCAATCCCTTAGTGTCTTACTAATTTATGGGAGATGAGACAATGGTAGTCCAATTAAACACATCAACCAGTTCACCATTTGGGCTATTTTCCTCTAGATTAGGGTTATTTTCCCTACCTTGAATAAGATCAATATCCCTTGGTGCATTTGGACACATTATTGCACAAGATGTTTGTAAACCATTAACATATCATGATCAAGCCATGGTACTCCTTCCAATATTGTAAATTTAGCATCGATGTCTATTTCTTGTAAATTAACTGAATTAATCATAACTGAAATAACTAACACAATTTTAGCTAGGTCATCCAGTGCATTGTAATCAACCTAAACATCATGATAATATAGATCATGTTTAATATTACATAAAAATGCTTCCATTTATCTTTGTTTTCTTTATAGTGAAATCATAACTCAATCCTTTCCATACATTTTAATTTTCACAACAATCATTAAATCTAAGTTTTCAATATTTCATGGTAATGTTATGACAACATCCTTGACCTCTTATGGAAAATTGACGGATTTTCCTCTATGTTTTCATTGTCCACATAATATTTAATGCATAACCTATAAGAGTATATTGGTGCATGCTATCAACATCTCTTTAATTTGTGTAAGATTTATAAGTAATCAAGGTTCTATTCCTAGATTCATATGCTCCTGGTATTAAATTTTATCATGAGTTTCCTCTCTTATAAATCTCATACACATTAGACCTATTTTAATTTTCACTACTCGAATTCCAACATATGATTTTTCACATAAATGATACATTTAAACATGAGAAAATTGATCATAATTATTATGAAAGTTTCAATGTGCAACATTGATATCATCAATTGTTGCTAGTATAGTATTCTTTGCTTGAATTTTTGTAGTTACGTCTATCTTGATATTTGTTGGATTATTTTTTATTCTATCTTCGAACTTATTCTTAATATATTCACATATTCAACATTTACATAATCCATTTCCTCATTATAATTGAAAATAATACTGCAAATTATTCTACAGCGATTGTAACTTAAGCCTTATAACAAAGAGAGGAACATTTAAATAAACACAAAAATAAATTGACTAATCCTTAAATTTAATGTAGTACGCATTGGAATAAATTCACTTAAATCAATTTTATCAATTTCCTTCCTCCATAGGTATGCCCACCTAGGTATGTAAGGAAGGGTGGTGAAGAAAATTAAGTTTGAATTATTCCATTTTGGCATGGTGGTGAAACTGAATCCACTATTGCATATTAAATAATGTTAATATGCAATTGTTTGTTAGGATATTCTGACACATAGGAAATAGTTAAGAATAACATAGTCTAGTGTAGAGTTAGGTAAAGTGTGTTTCTTTACCATGTACATTTGTTACTTATAATCCGATGGTCACGATTTGTAGTGATCCGACGGTTATCTCTCACCTCGGTATTAACGGCACATGATCTGTGGCTTAACACATGATTGGTCCATGATCTCTATTTAAAGAGCATGGAGGGTCATTTGTCCGGTAACCGTTTATGAGGAAACATATGTAACTTTTCTTTTATATTAATAAATTCCCTGAAGTGGTCGCGTTGGCTCAGGTCATGGACTGTTTCCCTCTTTGAGGGTTTTAACCACATGATTATACTGGTGTATTGATTTGTGATCTGTTTGTGAGCGGTGACCTCTGGTTCTTGATCTACGGAACTTACTTGTTAGCCTATTTCATAAAGGTAATTATAAATCCAAAAATACATAAATTGAATAATGTAAAGTTAGGATAAATATATTTATTAAATTAGAATATTTAATAAATATTAGAGATATTTAGAAATAGAAATTTGTTAATAAAAATTAGGACTCTAGAAAAGAGTCATTTCCTAGGCTCTAAGTTAGGAGTGAAGTTAGTAGAGTGGTTAGAATCTCATTTATTGTAAATGGACACTTGTTTATTTTCCAAGTGATCCATACCTAGATTAAGTTAGAACATAGAGCTTATAAATAGGATTGTTTCCTAATTTCATTGTGTAATGTGAGTGTAGTGTGAAAATGAGAGTTTACGTCTGTAAACTCCTGCAATTTGTAATTTAATATTTTTCCATGATCAATAAATTTATGTTTCTGAGGACACTTCTGAATCTATCATGTGGTATCAGAGCCACGGTAGTGAGAGCTCAGAGTTCAGTGTTGTGTTGTGAATGTGAAGAAATAGTGCAAGCTGCATGTGAAACAGAGCTTGCATGCTTGGAGCACGTGATCTGGAGCTGGTGATTTAGTGCAGAGGTATTTTTATTATGTGTGTTCCTTCTTACTTTTTTTCGGTTTTTTTCCATATGTGTTTAAAAAAAAAAATCAAAGCTGAAGGTTATCCATAGAATTAGGGGAAGAGTGTTGTATAAAGAAGAGCGCTGTATATTTTCAATTTTGCATTTTGAGTGAACAAAAAAAAAGGGAAAGCGATGTTGACATTCCCAAACACGTGAATTTCCATACCATTATAAACCACAGTATTTGAAGAAGATCCGTTCTGTGGATTCAATCCCTCGCCCTCCTGCGAATTAATTGGGTGAAACCCCTGTGCGACTTGTCCATTCCCATTACTGTTATTAGGGCCGGCTTACAACCGATCATCAACAGAAATCAGTTCGTAGTCTGATATCTGAGAGTATTCTATCGTGCCATTCCCGTGATTTCCATTGGGTATTTCTTCTCCTTCTAACATCATTAACATCATGAAAAGATAGATTTATATGCAGGATTAAATTACACACAGCAATCCATTTAAAAAGCTCACGTCACAGAGCAAGAGCAACGAAGGTTCCAACCTCGTCCCTGTTGACGAAGGAAGACGAGTCACTGGCCTCCATTGTCGAAGAACTGACACTAGCGTTCGTTAATTCCTCCATCCTCGCATCACGAATCTGCATCTTTATCACCATTTCATCCGTTAGTCTCCTTCAAATTCTAACAAAATTCAATTAAAATGAACGCTGAACCGTCGACGAAAGGATTGATACTTATTTGTGGCGTTTTGTTGGCATCGAACCAGCGTTTTTGTGGCATTGTTTCTGCATCGAACCAGCGTTAATTTGAAAACAACATCTTTTATAGTTTGACAGCGTTGAATGAAAATGTAAATGCCAGCATTTGAAACCAGCGTTGAAATCTACAATTGAAAGCGTTGAAATTTGCAATTGAAAGCGCTGAAACCAGCGTTGAAACCACTTTTGTTGAAAGCATTAAGCCAGCAGATGAGTTTTGTTTTTTAATGAGTTGTCCAGCATTCGATTGAAAGTCTGAAGCAACGTTTGATAAGTTTGAAAGCAACGAGCCGTCCTTCACCTATCTCATGTCTGCTCCTCCAAACGTCATTTGCAAACATTTCATCTCTGAAACGCTGCAACGAGCTGTCTCATGTTCAGGCTATTGAGCCACATTCAATTGCGAAACCAACAGTAAGCCAATTCAGTTGATCCAATTCCTGTCTCTGCTCCGATTAGACGTCGATGTTGCTTCTTTTCTGGTTCTGATTGTTCTAATCTTAATTTCAAACTTTAATCTGCGCTACCTTCCTATCTCCCTACGGTATTAAACAACATTGATACTTCCTATCTTCCTATCTGTTGCTTTTGCTCTCTACGCTGAGAGATAATTGATAGAACGATAAAAGAACGGAAAATTCCAGCTGACCTAAAATAAGCTTGCAGTTGGAGCAGCGTTTGCACCAATAATTAAAGGCCGGACGAGACAACGTTTTTTTTGGATCAAATCTGCTTTATCCTTTTTGTGGTAAATGGCCGCGAAGTGTTGAACTACTCACTAATTCAAAATAATGTTCAAAGTGCTCCTCAAATTTGTAACGTCAATCAATTGGAACAACATATATGTTAGTTATCGACAACAACAAGCTACTTTATCACTCCAAATTATATGCACTTTTATACAAATATTCGTGATTTTCTTGGCGTCTTCAGATTTGTCATGGGCGTGAATTCGAACCCGTGTTGAGATGCAACAAACAGCTGTCGAATTGGGCCTTGCTGAGCTTTTTCAAGTGAAATTATGAGAAGAGCTGCTATTCACGTGAGCATATGTTTTTTTTGTTTCACTTACTTGTGGATGATAGCCCGAGAGGAATCGATGAAAGACTTTCAGCTTATGATGGAAAGGTAAGTTAATTTGCTAGCCAACGTTATTTCATGTGACTTGGCATTTGAAAATAATGTCGTGAGACTTCATTCATGTTGGAATGCACAAAAATCAATATGTATTGGTATTAATTTGCCAAGGTTCAAGATTTTAAATTAGAACAGGGTGGATATGCATAGATTGTGGGTCCATAAATAGTATGGTGAATATTTGGGACTTTGAGCCATTGTTGGAGTTTAAATGTGGTCCTGCTGAGTATTAAAGGAGCCTATTTATTTAGATTGATGGAAAATGAAAAACGAAACCAATGGGGTTTATGATAAGTTTTATTTTGTAATTTGGAGAGCTCGGGAGAGTTTCCATTTGTATTTGGAGTGATAAGGTGCATAATTTGTATTTGGAGTGATAAGGAAAAGCCATTGTTGTAATTCAAAGTATTGTCTTACTTTGAGAGAGATCGTGTCACTATCCATTCATATTTTGAAGGCGCGTTGTTTCAAATGGTTGTCAGCTTGACATTATCATTGCTTCAGATGATGTACTCAGTGATTAATAAAGATATCATTTTTTTTTGGTGTTGATGTGTCCTAGATCCGCCCGAAATTGAATAAGGGGATCTAAGGTACACTATGTGTGTTTGATGGCGCATGTTTTTTTGGCTTCATGTTGTTGTTTTTGATCTGTGTCTAGTTGTGACACATCAATAATTTCATCACATACATGAAATTCAATATCAGCAAGCACAACACATAATGAAATAGCTGCAAGATCAACACATGCATCTGCACAAATTGAAGATTGTCTACATCAGCATATTACATCAACAAGCCAATTCACTTCATCTGGTTCATGTACCTGCACACTCAAATAAAGTCTACATGTAATAAAATTCATTGTTTTAAGAGAATCATTAAAAATTCATTGTTAATGAATTTTTAAGAAGACAAGTGAGTTCATTATTTTAAAGTGAATCATTGTAAGCTTTCTTGGGTGCATTGTCGACAGTGTTCGACACCCTTCCTTTACATAAAATCAATTGAGTACATGAGTTTTTTCAAACAAGAAACAAGTTTACATCTCCAAGCGAGCGTGATTTCAAGCAATTTGCGTAAAGACAGTCCAAAGATCAAACCATCAAGCAAGCCAGAGTGAAGTTTATTGTAGCGACCATCAAAAGCAACCAAACAAGTTCAACTCTGACATCAATCAACCAAGTTGACATTGACATCAAGCGAGCGTGAATTCCAGAGTTTAAGCAAGACAATTCTACAACTCTAGCAAGTGCAATCAGCAAAAAATCAAGCGAGCGTGCCATTCAAGCCACATTCAAGCGAGCCTGACATTCAAGTGAAACAGTTCAAAGTACGACATCTACAACAAGAGAGCCCGATTTCAAGTGCGCAAGTTCAGATGGCGCAACATATTCAGTTGTTAAGCATTCTTCACAGTTTGATCATCTCAGGCGATGAAGACATGGTGCACGTCAGCAAAGGCACTCTTGCTGATCTTTCACGACATCTACAGCAAACACATGACACCATTGAGTTTCTTCAACTCGATTCACAACTTCAAAGGATTGAATTGCAAGAAAAGAGTGATACTTTCAAGTCTTTGAACCATCCAGATGATAAGTCATTCATTCAGATAGCTTCAAGTGTCGAAGTTGTTCCAGATCCAATTTCTTCCAAGCCCATCATCAAGCCCTGGGAAGAAATTCAGAATAACAAGAATCGAAGAGGCTTAGGATATGTCCAAGATGACGCCAACTTACATATTCCTGATTATTCCAATCCCATTCAGTTCTTCAGTGCGGGATTTCTTGAACAGATCCCCTCAGCACATTCAGAGACAGTTGCAGACAACCAGCAGTGCATGCAACCCAATGTTGCCGAAAAAGAGAATTCCACACAACCTAAAGTTGAAGTCAAACCGAAATGTTCTCTCTGTCAGAGAACCGGTCATATGGAAGATCAGTGTTTTGATCTCCATCCCTGTCTCCATTGTGGCAAGTCCAATCATTCCTTAGACAAATGTCACAATCAACACAAATCAGAGAGATTGAAGATACATTATGAATGGATCGACCCTTGGGAATGGTCATCCACAGTTAAAATATTGCTTCAGTTCTACAACCGTATACGATCACACATTATGCAGCCAACAGTGAAACGATGATGGTACTCTCATGCAGTTGAATGGGGGAGTACAACAGTGTAAAACTCCTACACCTGAAGGGGGGGAGTTCAAGAATATTTTACAGAGAAGTGTCTCTCCTTTCAGCTGACAAAGGGGGGGAAATGTCAATGAGATTGACAGTGGTTGTCAGACTAAAAGTCTCGACACAACCAGCAAAAGTAGCCAGTGGGCATTAACAAATTTGCCAGGGGGCATCAACAAATTTGCTAGTGGGCAGTCGACAACAAAAGCAACAGTGAGTTGTTTTTGACATCATCAACCAGTGGGCTTTGATGCTGATTTCATGCAAAGGATAGTTGGATCCTTTTTCAACTTGGCACTTGATGGCGTTGTCAAGCAACATTCAGAGATGAATCAGACATACAGCTGATTCATGTTCTCTTGAGATTGAAGATTTTTTTTCAGCATCAACTTGAGAACTTGGAAGATGGTTCCTCGTTCTTCTTTTGGATTTATCCTTGAAGGGGGGAATGTTAGCCTATTTCATAAAAGTAATTATAAATCCAAAAATACATAAATTGAATAATGTAAAGTTAGGATAAATATATTTATTAAATTAGAATATTTAATAAATATTAGAGATATTTAGAAATAGAAATTTGTTAATAAAAATTAGGACTCTAGAAAAGAGTCGTTTCCTAGGCTCTAAGTTAGGAGTGAAGTTAGTAGAGTGGTTAGAATCTCATTTATTGTAAATGGACACTTGTTTATTTTCTAAGTGATCCATAACTAGATTAAGTTAGAACATAGAGCTTATAAATAGGATTGTTTCCTAATTTCATTGTGTAATGTGAGTGTAGTGTGAGAATGAGTGTTTACGTCTGTAAACTCCTGCAATTTGTAATGTAATATTTTTCCATGATCAATAAAGTTATGTGTCTAAGGAAACTTCTGAATCTATCATTACCCTGTAAATTCCTACATGGTATCAGAGATATTTTGAGGGCCGCGTCCATTGTTGATCAAAATTCGAAGCCGGTTTGACCGCATGCGAATGCCACTTTGTAGATCTACTATTTATGAACATTTTTGGGCTTTGAGAACTGCTCGGTTGTGTCCAGAGCGTCTTTTATAGTGAGGAATGCCTTTCGTTTCATGCGAAAAGGTTTCCAACTGCCCAATTTATGTCAGTTTACATCTTGAGGTATAAAGCATCTATTTTGCAGTTAGATTTGTTAATAGTTCAGCTTATTTCGGTTGTTTTTCTATATTAAGGTTTTATTTATTTGTTGTATCTATGCCCTCTTCTATGTGTATGCTCTTTGTTGTGCGCTCCGTGCGATCTCAGAAAATCAAAAACAGGAAAAGGGATTTTTTTTTTGCTACGTATGCTCTTTCCCTGCGTCTTTGTGCGATCTCAAGAAATCATAAATAGTGAAAAAAGTGATAGTTTCCGGTAAGGCTAACCGATAATCTAACATTATGCCGTAAGGCTTTGCATTTCATTTTTTTTGGCTCGTTTTCTGTGTAGGAAAAGGCACGCACACCACCAATAATAATAATAATAATAATAATAATAATAATAATAATAATAATAATAATAATAATAATAATAATAATAATAATAATAATAATAATAATAATAATAATAATAATAATAATAATAATCCCCCCTTCCTCCTTTCTAAAATAACATAATCCTTTTACTATCTCACTTGGTGAGGGGTTAGTTTATGAGAATAGAGGTCTTGGGTTCAAGTCTCTTTCTCAAGCTTCTTTTGTAAAAAGCTTTTGTTCAAAGGGGCGGAATTTTATTTTTAAAGAGTCGCACTTCATCTCGTTCCCGTAACTATTCGACATCTACAACTCAGTTTTTTCAAAAGGCATAACTTCATCCGGAAGCCGTTTTTCAAGCCATTTTTTTTTTTAACGGCCTAATTTTTCGAGATCTTTCCATTGGAGTAGTTAGTTTTAGCTTTTCTCAGCTTCAATTTTTTTTTTTAAATGGAAAGTGCATACACAGTTATTCTTAACAGCACCAATTATTTCCAATGGCTACCTCACATGGTAGATATACTTAGAAGTAAAGGGCTTTATAGAATAGCCAGAGGGCTAGAAACTAAACCTTCTGATGATGATAAAGTTTCTAAATGGGAAAATAAACAAGATCAAGCACGAGGGTTGATAGGAATTTCCATTGCTCAAGATCTTCGATTTCATATCCTTGACATTGACACCCCTCATGAAGCCCTAGACATGCTAAATACTGTCTTTGGCATTCAAAATTGAATTAGGGCCCATCAGCCTGAAAATGAGTTGCTTACTTTGGACCCCAATAATTTCTCCTCTATTGAATATTTTTTGTCCAAATTCAAGACCCTCAGAGTTCTTTTAGAAGGTTGTAAAGTTGAAAAGGAAGATGGTAGCCTCATGGATTGCATTCTTAGTAAGCTTGGCCCTGCATACTCTGTTTTTGTTTCCACCTTCCATTCCACTAGAGAAGCCATCATTTCTTCAGGAACCACCTACAAGAATCCCTCTTTTTATGCCTTTTGTGATTCTTTGATAAGAGAACAAGAAAAAATTTTACACCTTGGTCTTATCACTGCTGGAAACACTTCTAAGAAAGCCTTAGCAGCCCAACATCAATCATATCAAAAGAATCCCAAGAAGCATTATTCTAAAAAGTATGGTCCAAAACCAAACAAGGGTCCTAAGCAATTTCAACCACAAAATGAAAAAGCAACTCACCAAAATGATAAGGCATATAAAAACAAAGGAAAGAAGATAGATAGACATTGCAACTTCTGCAATCGTGATGGCCATTTAGAGTCCAAATGCTTTACGAATATGGAAGCCTTAGAAGCAACAATGAAGAAGCACAACATCAATTTGGAGCACTCTTCACCTTCATCTTCAGGCATGGCACTTTTTGCTTGTGGTTGTCAAGCATCAAGATCTGGTTGTGCATTAAATGTATCTTCTTCTTCTCCTTCTCATGAGTGGCTCATTGATTTTGGAGCTTCTTACCACATGGCTAAAAATAAATCCATGTTTTCTTCTTTAAATGATTGTAACACCAAACATATTTATGTTGGTGATGATAGATATCTTAGTGTTGTAGGATCTGGAACCATTCATCTAGATAATTATCAGTTTAATGATGTACTATGTGCTCCTACCTTGTCATCCAACCTTCTATCTGTTATTCAGATAACTCATTCAGGTGAAGGAAAAATAGTAGAATTCTCACCTCATGATGTTGTAATCAAGGACCTCAAAGACCCTAAACATATTTTAGCTACTGGAATTGTTGATGATTCCACAAGGTTGTATAAGTTTGACAACTTTGGGTCATCATCTCTTCCCTCTGTTTTTTTTGCTCATAATGATGATGTGAGAAAACTTTGGCATGAGCAATTTGGTCACTTAAACTATTGCTCTCTTCAAACTCTATGTAAGGAATACATGGGGACGGGCCTTCCTATGGTATCTTGCTGGGATGGTGTCTACTCCAGATGTGTACTCGGAAAACATCATCGGGATAGTTTTGACAAATGTGCCTCTTGGCACGCTTCAGCCCCTTTGCAACTTGTACACAGTGATTTATGTGGTCCACTTCCTGTTGTTTCTTTCTCTGGTTGCAAGTACTTCTTAAATTTCATTGATGATTTTTCCAAACGCACTTGGGTATATTTCTTAAAACTCAAGAGTGAATTTTTTAAGATGTTCTTGGCCTTTAAGGCCTTTGTTGAGAAACAATCTGGACATCGAATTCGTAAGTTAAGATCAGACAATAGTGGACAATATGTTAACAAAAAAATTATCAACTTATGCACTGAGCATCGCATTCAATTGCAACATATTGTTCCATATACTCCACAACAAAATGGTGTATCTGAAAGGAAGAATCACACCTTAAAAGAAATGGCTAATTGTATGCTTCAATCTAAAGGACTTGGTCTCAATTTTTGGGCAGAAGCCATTAACTGTGAAAATTACATAGTAAATTGCACTCCTACTAAGGTTTTAAAGATTATAACTCCAGAAGAAGCTTGGAGCTCAATCAAACTAGATGTAAGTCACTTTCGTGTTTTTGGAAGTGATGCTTGGGCCCATATTCCAGATGCGAAACATAAAGCCTTAGACCCTAAGAGTGAAAAATGTATTTTTGTTGGATATTCTGAAGATGTCAAAGGATATAGAATTCTTCAACCCAAATCCAAAAATATAATCATTAGAAGAGATGTAAATTTTGATGAAAATATATCAGCCTGCAAACCTAGTTCAGTGGGTGTGCCACCTTTGGCCTGCGAGCCTGATTCGGCATATGTGCCACCTCTCTCTCTCTCTTCTATTTTTAATAGCATTCCTTCTAGTTCAAATGATGACAGCGAGGATGACAGTCCTCCTCCATCTCGTGAAATTGTTCCTTATACTCCACCACTTCCAAGATGGGTCCACTCTACTCGGGATGCAGCAAGTTCTCTTGCAAGTGACCCTGCCGATCGACGACGTACATGTTCTCAGTTCGAAAGAGCCTCTTCCTTATTGGCTCAAGTTCCAGAAAAACTTGATCCAGAAACCTTTGAAGAAGCCTCCAGTCATCCAGATTGGGATGAAGCTATGAATGAAGAGTATCGTTCCTTATTGGCAAACAATACTTGGGATCTTATTTCTCTTCCAAAAGGAAGAAAACTTGTCAGATGTAGATGGGTTTACAAAACAAAGTTTGGACCAAATGGAAAATTGGATAGACATAAAGCTCGTCTTGTCGCTAAAGGTTTTTCACAAGTTAAAGGCATTTACTATACTGAAACCTTCTCCCCTGATGCCAAAATGAATTCTATCTGCCTTGTTCTTTCCCTTGTTGCCTCCTTTAAATGGGAAGTCCATCAGATGGATGTTAAATCCGCCTTCTTACATGGAGATTTGCATGAAGAAATCTACATGGAACAACCCCATCGCTTTATCCAAAAAGACTCCAACCTTGTTTGTCGCCTTAGGAAGTCTCTCTATGGTCTCAAACAAGTTCCTCAAGCTTGGTATGCCAAAATGGATAGATTTCTCTTAGATAATGGCTTTTCTAGGTGTCATTCTGACAACCCTGTCTACACCAAGAAGGTGGGTAATTCCTTCACCATCCTTGTTCTTTATGTTGATGATCTTATCCTTACTGGTCGTGATCCAAACCATATAAACCATGTGAATTCTAGCCTCAAAAAGAAGTTTGAAATGATAGTCTTAGGAAACTTTCATTATTTCCTTGGTCTTCAAGTCTTGCAATCCAAGGACGGCATTACCCTCTCTCAGTCCAAGTATGCCTATGATCTTCTACACCACTTTCACATGGAATACTGTAAGCCTGCCCTTTCTCCCTTTCAGTCTGGAGTCAAGCTTTCAGTCAACTGTACTACCCCTGAAGTTGATGCTACCTTATACCGTCAAATTGTTAGTAAAATTTTTTATCTAACCCATACCTGTCCTGACCTTTCCTTTTCCATTAGCATTGTCACTCGGTTTATGCACCAACCTCATGAAAGTCACTGGAAAGAAGCTAAGAGAATACTTAGATATATTCGAGGTACAATTCAGTTTGGGATTCATTACAGTGTAGGAGCATCTCCCTTGTTGATTGGTTTCATTAATTATGATTGGGCTGGTGACCCTGATGATCGGAAGTCCACTACAGGATATTTTTTCACTCTTGGTTCAGGACCTATTACTTGGTCTTGTAAGAAACAAAGTGCCATCTCCCTTTCTTCAGCGGAAGCAGAGTATCGTGGTGCAGTTGAAGCTAGCAAGGAAGCCATGTGGCTTCGTCAGATCCTGTCTGAATTTGGTCTTCATCAGCAGCATCCAACTACACTTTGGTGTGATAATCAGAGTGCCATTCAGCTATGTAAAGATCTAGTTCAGCATCAGCATATGAAACACATTGAACTCCACATACACTTCATCAAAAAGCTCATTCATAATCGTGTTCTTGAAGTGCAGTATTGTCTAACCAATGATCAAGAAGTCGATATCTTTACGAAGGCTCTCACAGAAGCGAAGTTTACCAAACTTCGATCCATGCTTGGAGTTCAGGAAAGTTGTCATTAAGGGGGGATAGGCTCTAATGCCTCCTTCCTTCTCCTATTGTGTCACTTTTGTAAATCATTCAATCCTATCCCAATTTGTTCTTAAGGGGGGATGTTAGGATATTTCGACACATAGGAAATAGGCTCCTTTTGTGTCACCTTTGCAAATCCTTCAATCCTATCCCAAGTTGTTCTTAAGGGGGGATGTTAGGATATTCCGACACATAGGAAATAGTTAAGAATAACTTAGTCTAGTGTAGAGTTAGGTAAAGTGTGTTTCTTTATCATGTACATTTGTAACTTATAATCTGACGGTCACGATTTGTAGTGATCCGACGGTCATCTCTCACCTAGGTATTAATGGCACTTGATGCGTGGCTTAACACTCGATTGATCCATGATCTCTATTTAAAGAGCATGGAGGGTCATTTGTCCAGTAAAAATTTATGAGAGAAACATATGTAACTTTTCTTTTATATTAATAAATTCCCTGAAGTGGCTGCGTTGGCTCATGACGTGGATTGTTTCCCTGTTTGAGGGTTTTAACCACGTGATTATACTGGTGTACTGATTTGTGATTTTTTTGTGAGCAGTGACCTTTGGTTCTTGATCTACAGAACTTACCCTGTAAATTCCTACATTTTTCTCATAATTTGATATGAACTGAGCGATGGGAAATTCAATCTCTAGATGCAGCTACAAAGAGATCAACTCTTCCAATGACAATAGGAAAATAAGCCTACCCTACTGATATACATTCATTCCATTTGTGGAAATAATTTTGGTAATCTCCATGTAACAAGAAAGGAAGAATATAAATCATCTACTTAGATAGATATTCCATACGAGTGAATCGACTAGTGAACCATATGAATGAATAACACTAAGTTGAATCATGCAATACATGAAAGAGCATGGATTCTCATATATACCATATTAACCATGTTTTACACCCGTTAGGCATGATGATAACCTATCTCCTCATAAAGTAGATATGATCCCCTCAAAAATTTTAAAAAAAGTACGGTGTGATCGTTTACCCGGCTACACCATTGACCATGTGGAATAGCAGCAATGTGGTGCATTGACTTAAATATTTGCAATGGGGTGGGTATTTTTTTCAGCGCACCGCATTCGTCATTTCGACAGGGTCAACAGTGCGGCCTGGTAAAAGATCGCACCATTGACTATGCAATGATGTCAGGAGGTCGGTGCGCTGACCCAACTATACACGTCAGGGCATAGATTTTAGTCAGCGCACTGCACTCCTGACACCATTCATAGTCAACAGTGCTCTGCAAATTTTTATTTGCACCACCTTCAGTGCGTTAAATATCATCTAGTGCACCACCACTAGTGTGCAACAAAAAAAAGACGCACCAGAGCTGGTGCATCACTGTTTTTTGTGGTGCACTGACTGTTTTGTTTTTTTTTTCCAAAAAAAATTATATATTTATATTCCTAAATAAATTTCTCATTTAATAAAAAAATTTTATTTAATATGTCAATCATTTAGAGAGAAGAGGGGGAACAAGAGCAACAACAGGCGGAGCTATATGAAATGGTTCCCCTGTGGGATGCACAAGAGAGGGAGAGAGATGTGTACCATCGCCCTATTACAACAGCTACCCAAGGGCTCCTAAGGCATGTAGGCCTCCTCAAGTTCTATGAGGAGGCTACTTCCCTAAAGGGCCATGGTGTGTTTTTGAGATATCTTATCCACAGGCGGAATTCCCACCGACAGGCTTTCCGGGTTGGTCCTAACCAGTGATACATGCCCACTGAGGAGGACATATATTTCATTACAGGGCTATCAAGGAGAGGGGTGGATTTTCCCTTGTTCCCAGAGGTTCTAGTTGGCTATGTAGCAGGGAGTCAGTTGGTGTACTCCCATATCTGATACATTACCGCATATATATTGTCTCCTTCAGATTTTTAGGTCTCCAGAGGTGGGGTGCCTCTCACTTCTGATTTCTACCATTTCACACAACACCAGTGATGGGAAATGCATTAGTTGTTCACTTCTATATTATGTTGACTCTTTAGTACAAGAGCCACAACTTGCCAGGTGTTCTGCCATTTTTTGGCGGCATTTTTGTAAAGCTTTATATAGATGTCATGCTCATGCACAAGGGAGGGTCAACTTCCATTTTGCTTCAGAGAATTTTTGTTTATTTTTTGAGAGGTTTACAGAGACGAAGCCTACTTTTGTCGTCAGCCTCGTAGGTCGATGCTCGAGGCACGGATGCACATGTGGGGGCAGATGATGCCCAAGAGGGGCGAGACTGTGTTTCCAGTGAGGATATTACATGATGCACTAGAGTTGCTAGCCAGTGTTGACGAGATGCATCCCTTAAATATTCTCCCCTATCCTAATGTTGGATTGGATTGGCGAGGGTGTGCCAACATCCTCTTCATAGATGATGAGCCACCAGATGATAGAGGTAATATTACTGTTTTCATAATGCAGAATTTTCCTGTTTTATACATGTTTTTAGAATGCAGATTCTGGACAGCTGGAGATGTGTTTCAAAAAACCAAGAGAGGTTTTTCTTCAAGACGTACTGACCTACAAAAACCTCGTTTAGTTTTGCAAAATTATCAAGGATTCAGAAATATTAGTTCATTTCTAAACTGCAAATTTCTGCACTTTTCCACAATTTCATAGTGTTTCCCAGGCTTGAAGGCCAAAAAATACTACGAAAATTCCTGTAGGAGCCTTTTTGGTTTTAAAGTCAGTTTTTGCATGATTCAAGGAGTGTAATTCATGGTTGCAAGGTGTCATGACATAATTAAGGTGTTGGAATAGAAAATAAGTCAAGAATATTGATGGAAAAGCCATTTTTCCCACACTACTAAAACACGCTATTGAAAATTTATGTACATGACTGTTTTAGCAGTCAAATTAAAGTTTGATTTAAGAACAAATGAAAAAGTATTTTGGAAATATGAAAGAGGTTTTTCTTCAGCACAGGTCCATCTACAACAACCTCTCTCAGTTTCTGCAAATATATCAGGGTTTGGAAATCATACACTCATCTTTGAAGCCTATTTTTCAGAATTTTCGCTAACAATATTTGTGAAAAAATTGTAAAAATTTGACTTGGAGGAGGTCCAGCTCAGCATCCACGTGGCATAATGACACATCAAAACTCTAGTACACTCAAAAATTAGTTGGTTACAATTGATAAGGGTTATTAAATTGATTTTTTGAACTATTAATGAAAGAAGATTCCTTTTTGTATTCAAACTCTGCAAAATAGAAATATCCCTAGGAAGTCTCCAAGTGATGGAATCATGTTTGAAATAGGTCTTTGAGGTGGGAATTCAAGGGGAGTAAGGTGGAATATAATTTGTATAATTCATCACTCTATAAAGGATAGAGTTTTAGAGTTAGAAAGGGTTGGGATATGTTATGGCTGACTTCTACTATTGTAAACAGGTTTTTGATCAGTAATAGAGAGTGGCTATTGGTTTCATCCTTCACTTGAGATTCATTTGATACTTTCATGAACAATGTCCTATGTATCTTACTACTTTCTGTCAATATGTTAATTTTTGATTACTCAGAATTCTTTCTTTGCATGCTCTGACTTGCTTTCAAGCACTAAACTATTGGATATCTTTCTCAATGTCCTGCTTTTAGTATCTTAATGTTCATTACCCAGAATTCATGTTTCTCATGCTCTTAATTCCTTTGAACATTTATATATTGAATAGACCATGTATGTGTGTATTCTACTTTCATTTAAGTATCTGCATGCCTCAGCTTCCACAAGGATAGCCTTTTTCATTGAGATCTTTGTCACTGACTCCATAGCCCAATGGTAGCAAGCCTTCATCTTTTCAACCTGCAAGCATACAAAACCAAGACACAATTCATAGAGTTAGCCATCTATCTTTATCATTAACCAATATCATAAATTATCTATGAGAGAGCCCTCTCAGACTGAAGAGGCTAAGCTTCAGTCAAAAGCTGGTTTGAAATAGTTACACTGAGTTGTCTGATCAACAGCCAATAAAGTACAATTTTGGTGATACCTCTTCAGTCTGAGAGGGCTCTCTCAAAGCAGTTTATGATAGTTACACTGAGTTGCCTGATCAGCAACCAATCAAGTACAATTTTTGTGACAACAATTTCCATCAAGAATTTATCCAATTCTAATTTTAATTCTAATTCTCAAGAATAAACAAAATTCTAATTTAAATTGCATATTTCCATCAAGAATAAACAAAATTCTAATTGTGTATAAAATTTATGGATCACAGAAGTCAAATTCCTAAAATTCTAATTCTCAATTTCTATGGTTGGAGTTCACTAAATTTTGGTGTACACACCTAAAAGTAATTTCGGAGCCTTAACCGCAAATCGGTGCTAATGTACAGATAACCGCACTGGTGTGTTTTAGTTACTATGCACCGGTGCCATGTTTTCCATGGACACACCGGTGTGGTTCTATTAAGTGATGCATCGGAGACGAATAACCGCAAATAAAAAAAAGTGCAACTCTATTTTCTTTAAATGAAAAAAAAAAGTGGTAAATTGAAAAATGGGTGACAAAATATTTTCGAAAATCTAATTTCATAAAACAATTCTTTAAATACTAAACACTCATTACTTCACTATTTTTGCAAAAAAAATCCACCAAAGATTTGCAGGAGACATGCCTGGAGCAAGAGAGCACGAGAGAATTGTGGAGCAACAAAATACCTTAGAACATAAGTATTCAAACAATCAAAATTCCAACCCTTTGGTGATTCAAACCCTGCAGCATAGAATTTCAAACGACCTCATGATTAAATTTGATTATTTTTTTTACTTTTTCTGCATTTTTGTTTTTCATTTCCAGAAACAAAAACAAAAAACAAATAAATAAATAAATCCATTTTTACCCTAAACCCTTCATTCTTTTTGTTTCTGCCCTTTCTTCTCCCTATTTCTATGATTTTAGAATAAGGGATTTTCATTTTAGATTGACATCCAACCCACGGGATGACTTGCATTTTCAAATCCCAATCCATGTTGGCCCTTACGTGAATTTTTGAAAAAAAAAGGTTTTATTTTTTATCGATGCACCCTGAGTAACCTAGTGCACTAGTGCTCTATATTATCCTAGCACACTGCGCAAGTACTGTGTAATAAAAAATTTAAAAACATTTTTTTTTAATCAGTGTGCCATATCTAAAATAGGGTACCGGTGCGCTAGGTTACGAGGGGTGCACCAATAATGAGATATTTCATTAAGGCGCACAGCAAACGTGTTGTTTCACAAAAAATTGTGTTATTGTGTTAATTGGTGCACCATGTAACATATAACGCACCACACCGAGTCTCCTAGTTGACATAGAGCACCGTATGGTGGTCCCTTGTTTGCGCAGGGTGTCTATGCTACAAAAACTAACACTGGACGATTTTTATTATTTTCTCTGTGTTAATCAGTGCGGTGGTTAACATGTAATGCACCGGTGCTCCTTGTTGACATAGAGCATCGTACGGTCTATTATACTATTTTTGTGGTGCATTTATAAGATCGCATGCACCGACATCGGTGCGTACATCATTAAAGGCGCACCGGTTTCTTGAGATTTATTTTTTACCCGAAAATTTGACAATTTATTTATAAATATATTAATGAATGATATGGTATAGGTTTCAGATTGATAAAGAAATTACTGACAAGAGATCAAGTAACAAAAATATTGATAACACATCAAGAAAAGCAGAAAAGGAAAGTTCTTTGTAAATTCTTTACAAAAAATATTATTTTTGAACTATATGTAAGTTTAACTAATATGTATTTTTTATTGTGTATCATGCAGAGCCAAAAAATGATGAATCTCGATAAAATTATTTATGATCTAGGACCAGAAGAGCATAAAAGCTTGATGGAAAAATTGCAAAAGGATGAATCAGGTGAATGAAAAAATACTATCAATCCAATATGAATTTCTTTTTTTAATTTTCATTAATAATATACTTAAAATTATTAGATAACATGTGTCAAACAGACTATTAATTCACATATGTTTAATGTTCTACAGGTACCAACAACTTATAAACGGAATGTTGTTCTAAGAAAAGAAAAAAAATAGAACATGCAAATGAAAATGAATTGCTCCTTAGCTCATATGGAATGGTGCTGGAGGTTAATGAAAGGGGGAAAAGCTTTTACAAAAGTCTGAGGGATCTAGTGGAACCAATGTATAGACGTCATTTCCACTTACAATACAAAAATAAATCCAATGATTCCAAGAACCAAATTTTATCTAAACTACAGGAAGAGTTTCCAGAGAATTGGTCGATGAAACATGTGAGACTTTTAATAGCAAAAACGTACAACAAAAAAGAAGAAGGAATTAATTGTGGAATTTGTAAGCATCTATCGATCTTGTTTTACTTAGCTTTGTCTATAATTAATAGAACAAAAAAATATTTTATATTAGATATATGATTTGTTATGGGGTATAAAACTTGCAGGAAACAAAGTATGGAACTGCGCCAACAGATGAAGTTTTGAAAGATGGCATGGTACATGGTTTTGAAAGAATCTATATAGTTTATGAGTCAATTGTTGCTATGGTACATCATTTATTTTCGATTTACATTGATGTAATATATTATTTAATATTGCAATTTTTCAGTATTCTCACCAATGTATATACACTAATTACAGTTTATTTTTATGTTTGTAGATGGAAGGTGAAGAAAAAGAAAAAAATCAACACCATGAACAAAAAATTCCTGAAAATAACCCAAGTCATGGAAGTAGCTCTAGCAGTAATAGAAGTTCAAGTGAAGAATGATGATCACTATGTTTGGATATCAAAGCAAGGCATTGTATTTTTTGAAATATTTGTCTGTGAAATCAGACATTTTGTTTAATGTAATGGACATAGTGTCCCAATTGAAAGACAAAGGGATACCAATAACTGTCCCATTTTGTATGAAAAATATTGTCTTATATATATATATATATATATATATATATATATATATATATATATATATATATATATATATATATATATATATATATATATATATATATATATATATATATATATATAAAATTGTTGGCCGGATAAATCGTTCTTGCGGACAAGACCGATCTCCCTAGTGTCAGAAGACAATCTAGCAACAAACGAACAACTAAGTTTGTCTTTCTCTAGATATATTCGTTTTACAAATAAATTTTATGAAGGTGTCGATCCTACCTTAGATCCAAATGCTTATTTGTGGTCGTAGTGCTTCCGTCGCATCAATAATCCTTCGTCGCAACAAGAGCTCTTTTGTCGCAAGAAAGTATCATCTTTCGTTGATCTGCAATCACAAATAAGAAAATATCAATATCACCTGTATAACAAATAATCATAAAACATATATATCATAGTGATCAAGGAATCTATGAAATAAATGATCAAACGACAGCGTATTGAAATAAACAATCGAACGAAAATTAGAATTCCACCTTTAAAGGGATAGAATCCTCCTTCAAAGGGATAGGCTCCTCACATCAAGGGATTAGTTCCTTAAGGTGTGGGATACACGCACCTTACTAAAGTGTACTCATCCCCAAAAAATCTCATCTAGAACCTTCCAGAATTGACCAAAAATCAACTTTTTTAGTTTAATTTCGCGCTTTTTTGACTTTACAGGGGTACCGCAGGCATTACACTGGAAAAATGCATTCTAGAACGCAGTTTCTCTTCACATTACCTGCGTACCCTAGCTAAAAACGCAAGGTCTAATGTTACCTGCGTACCCTGAGTTTTAGAGATTTTTAGGGTTTTTCTTCTAGTTCTGAGGCTTGGCATGAGGAGTAAAGGTTGTAAGACTTGCAGAGGAGGTATGTATGAGTGTTAATGAGCTCATACAGTTAACAGAATGTCAAGGTGACAGTTTTTAGTGTAACAGATTGCCCCCTAAAGTGTGAAGTCTGGAATAGATGAAGATGAAGTCTGTCATATATGAAGAGTGAAGTACTTTATCATTTCAAGGATCATCCTATGGACACCCCAGTCGGAACCTGTAAAAACATTCAATGCAAAATATATATATGTAATCATATCATCACTGAGGTAGGCATTCCCATACTCAGATCAAAACTAACTAGAACTAACTTAAATTGTTCTGATACAGGAATGATTTTGAATACATCACAATATAGACATGTGTAGACACAGTATGGACGCAGCCATCTATTTATAAATAGTCTACTGTATAAATGATAACAAAATTCCTCGCAGCCTGGATGGTAGAAACTAGATCCAGGGTCTTGATTTCCGCATCTCGAACTAGTACGATTCTATCCATGTGAATAAATGTGTTGAAGTTGAACATGGTAGAAACCACTTGATTACCAGTCAATAATGTAAACTGTTAACAAGTGTGAGAGTAACCACCAGTAATTTCAATGGCTCTCAAAGTACTCAGTACAATCCATGAAATGTGAATGAATGAGCTGAAGTCGAACATGTCACGGAATCATTCGATCGAAGGTCAATGATGCAACCTGTCATCGAAGGCGAGAAACTTGCCATTGAGGCATGCAGATTTCAAGGTACTGACGATTTCTAGATCAACTTCCTAGATAATGAGCTGTCGTCGATAGGAAGTGATCCGTCGTAGGCAAGCCCACAACATGAAATCATAGATCAAGTTTTGAAGAAATATATTGGCAAGGACTGACTTAGGGATGGTCAAAATGGATGACAGATATTTTGTAGATGAATGGTTTATTTGAACTGTCCTCTTGAACACATAACGACACTGCAGATGGTTTGGTGACAATTGACCCAAAGCTAATACCCAGAAACTGGCTGAAGACTTTCAATGTGGTTTGATTAACTGTTAGGCAAAGGATTTCCCAACCCAGGTGAATGAAAAGTGTCGTGTTCAAGAGTGGTTAACGGTTTTCTGAATAATCAAAATGTAACAAACATGTTCGTTTTTCTCTCTTTTCCCCCACCATTTCTGGCAAGTACCTCTTTATTTTTGACAAGCTTGAGGAGGATAACATTTGCTTGTTTATAAGCTCATCCTTCGGATGAGTCCAACTTAGTTTAAAATTCGAACCCTAAGAAGGAGTGGTTCGTTCCTATTTAAAATTGAATAGGTCCTTTACTGTTAAATTTTAACGAGTCCAGTATAGGAGAAACTCGGTGTTTTTTCAATTTTAGGGAGTCAGAAGAAAAAACTTAAGAAGACTCCATGGGGGTACTTTTTCGTAAATTTAGTCTCTCGAGCCCGAAAAAGGATAAAATAATGCGGGAGAGAACTCTATTGACCGTAATTAGTCAACGTATACCTTTTTCGTAAATAGTCCATTTCAGTCCGTAAAAGGGGTAAACTTATATTGAAGGGACGATTGTTCATTTACTTTAACGAGTTCGAATAGTCAAGTACTCGGCAATCTTTTCATATTTAGAGAGTCTGAAAAGGGCTTAAAAGAGAACTCCATGGTTTCTCTTTTTCTATAAGTTTGAACGAGTTCGAAAAAGGGATAAAAATGTACTCATATGGCCGACTTTCAATTTAATTTATGAGCAGGAAAAGACGGAAAGAACTCGGCATTTTTATATGTTTTATGAGAATGAAAAATAGCAAAATGATCTCGGGATTTTCATGAGTTTAACGAGTCTTGAAAATAACCAAAATTGACTTCAGATAGATTTCATTTTTACCAAAGCTTGAAACAGAGAAAAACTATGCTTTAGAGTGGTTTTATTTTTACACAAGCTTGAAACAGAGAGAAAACTGTGCTTGATGCCCCCTAAGCGTAACTGCTAGAGCGCATGCCCCCCCAGCTTCATTTCATTCAACTAAGTACACTGCTGGTAATTAATAGCTGGATGGAATGAAGGTTTATTTACGAGATCATATGAAAGACCCGACCTAAAAACTAACCTAAATATATGACTTAACATTTACGAGGTCTATTCAAAGACTCGACTCAATTAGGGGAGGATTTGTTTCATTTTTTAACGAGCTCGACACAGGAAAAGAACTATGCTCATGGCAACGTGTTTCATTTTTTAACGAGGTTGACACAGTAAAAGGAACTATCCTCAGCTAACTACTTATTTCTAATCTACCTACATAACCTACCGATTCATTTTTTAATGAGGTTGACACAGGAAAAGAACTGTCCTCATACCTAATTCATTTTTTAATGAGGTTGACTCAGTAACAGGAACTATCCTCAGACCAACTGACTCATTTTTTAACGAGGTTGACACAGAAAAGAACCGGTCTCTCATACACACCGATTCATTTTTTAACGAGGTTGACACAAGAAAGAACTATCCTCACACCACCGGGTTCATACTTGTAACTAGAAGCAGAAATACATAACATGTCAATGGACACACCTTGATCATGGCTTCCAAGAGGTGATCATCAGAAGGAAGAATAGTTCTCTGGAAGGAACACATGTCAAGGGACTCAAAATGGATAAGAACATCGCGTTCAAATAATCCCATAGAGTTTTCCATGTCAAAAATACCGCATCTAGTTACAAGAGTTTGCGCAACAGTGAGGGAGGTCGTGCCTATCAAGAATCGAAAACATGGGACTGGTTGCCACATAATTAACCCGCAATGGGGTAGATACCACTTCCGTATAAGGAAAATTCAGGGATGTCGGATTATTGGTAGTTGAATCAAGATCAAGACTAACGAATGAAAGCTGGTCAACAGTGACAATGTTTCCATTGTGAGGGAAATACATCACGCAAAAGAGGGTCGATACGACAACTTTCATTACATGGATATAGTCTCGCCCAAGGAGAAAATTGAAATCCAAGGGGCTTTATACTACCATAAGATCAATACAGACAATTTTACCTTCCAGGATAATAGTAAAATGAGGAAGGATCCCTAAAGTTTCACTAATGGTTCTATTAAAAGCTGGAGCTCCATAATAGGCAATAAGCCGAGGGGAACCCTAAAGCTTTCCAAGCAACTTGAGGATAATTTGCGGAATAAGCACCTTCAAGGCCCCGTGTGTGGTGTATACCCATTTCCAAACTTCACAATGATTTGGAAAGGGATGGAGAAGAAGACGAGAATGGTCAAAATTTATCCTAACTAAAGAAAGACCCCTAAGATTGGAGGGGGTTCTGTAGAAACAGGTGAAATTCCCCTCGGCGTAGAAGAATCTGATGTAACAAGAAGAACCTGAGCAGTATGAAGTTCACTCTCTACAGGGAGAATGGGATCGATCGAATGTGAAATCGAATCGACCACATGATCAACTAATGGATCATCAACCTGAGTGATATGAGTTTCACTCTCCAATGGAAGAGTGGTATCGACTGTACTTGAAATTAGATCAATCACTCCGTCAGTTGACGATAGGTTGGGAGAAAGTTTACGGTAACCAGTTGGAAATTCTTGCTGTGGAATAGTAAGGATTTCCAGCAATTTTGAGGCTTCATCCATGTGAGGGCAAATGTGAGTTTGATGACTCCCTTTGCATAACTTACAAGGAAACCTAACTTTACCATTTTTCCCAGGAACCTGACTATCACTGGTTGATGGATCAACGGAAAGTTGATGAGATTTTTCTGACCATACTTCCAAGACCTTTGGAATACCAGGACAATTAACAAGGAGGTGGTCACCCTTACAAAGCCTGCAAGGGTATTTTGGTTTACGATGCATGTTGGAGGTTTCCTCAACATAACTAACACTCACAGCCATGGTTGGTTGGTTGACTTCTTTCTTATCTTGCTTCTTCTTCTTCTTCTTCCCTTTCTTCTTCTTCATAGCCACCTGGTTACTAGTGTCTAGGCTTTTACCAAGCGAAGAGGAAGAAATGGAGGAAGAAATATTAGGCGAAGAAGGTAAAGGGTCAACAGAAGGTTGGTGATGTTGAGATGGTGAACTCTGTTGAGGTGAAGCATTTGGTTGAGGTGGAACAATTGGAGTATTCGGGGCCAACGAAGTTGAAAATAACCATATCGGTAAACCTATTGTAAATCCAGGTAATGACAAAGTAGCCTTATAAGGAGGACCAACATTTCCAAATCAAGGAAAAGTACTAGGAATCTCGTTAAGAGGGGTTCCTTGGTTGGTAAATTCCGGAACAGTTGCCATTATATTCAACTTCAGTGAATTTTATTAACAATTTAAAAACTAAAATTAACAATTAACAATTCACACCTAACAATTAAAATTCACAATTCACACCTATGGTCTCTAAAAGTAAAAACAAAGAAATTAACACGCGCTATCAAATCTAGGAGTCAAACCACACACAAACAGTAACTTCCCGTACTAAAACCACTAGTTGGTGATGAAATCCAACATCGTAGAATTTAATATAGAAAGGGCGGTTGGAACAGTTACCCCAACAACCTGCTTAATGAAACAGACTGGCACAAGTTTCTTCAAAATACCATCTCGAGTGAAGAGAACCCCCCAGAGAGTCCAAGTGATTCTAGTCGACGTCTGCTCCAGGTACAGTGGGATCTTCCCTCCACCGTCACATTAGGAAGGAATCCTATAGATTATGGCCACTAAGGTTACCAACAGAAACAAATATACCTGGGGGAACAGTCTATGATCCGATACACACGCAAGGGCAGAGTAACAAAGCTCAATCCCCTTGAAGGCTCCTTGACATAATCCAAGGTTTACCGACAACTGACCCCAGGCTCCTCGACAATGGTCAATTCGAGGTTTACCATTTTTAATACGTGTATATCTGCTATCGTTCCCAATGAGGAAGGATTGATTACCTCACTGGTTCAGATATGATCTCATGCTTGACTCCTTTAGGAGGAGCTTCCCAGAGCATACATGCAACAATTGGAATTTTTCCTACCGCAAGATTTACTACTTGTTTGTTTTACTGTCTTAGAGAGTTAACTAAACCTATTCCAAGACACTAGCCTAAGCTAGATTGGTGGAAAGAGCCCTAAAAATGTAAAAATTACTAGATGAATTTTAATTAAGTGCTGTGTTATTTAGGTTGTTATTACTCAAAAGGGTAAATGGATATGAAACCAATGGTGTTATGACCCGACCCAAAACTGAATGCAATCGAATATGATAATGTAATCTTTTCAATTCGATGAATCCTAACTAAAATAGGGAGAGAGTTTCCATCACTTACAACAGTGCAAAGATTGATAACTAAGAGAAAATATAACAAATTCTCTAATGCACTAATTTCATCAAGAAAAACTAATGCAAATCAATCCCAAATCAATTTTTTATTTTTGTGTTCTTTTAAAACAAACATAAAAACATCTAAATTCAAATCAAAGAAAACTGATCTAAATCTAAGATTGATTTTTCGGAATGTAAACTATGCAATTGTAATCTATGCACAATTCACATGAAAAGTATGCAAATGTAATCTATGCACATTTTTCATTCATATTCTGAAAATGAGAATTCTAATTATGCAAATGTGATCTATGCAAGAGAATTCTCAAACACAAGATGATTCTATTGTAATCTAAGAACCAATCAAGTGCAAGTAAAGAAAATCGGGTGTGAGTTCCAAAGATCAAAAAATAAAAACACTCAAAGGCGAGTAACACTCATACACAATTTAGCCCCCCTCGGCGAATGAGGGGAAATTTTTTTTGCAAAAACAAAAGCAAAAAGATGCAAAATTGTGAAAAGACTGAGACAAATCTCCAAGTAATGACCAAAGGAAATCAAATTAAGAATTTCTCAAAAAAGAGACTCAAAGCACCCAATTAACTGAATGGAGATTGATGAGATGAAGAATTGGCTGAAAGAGACTCAAAAACAAGAGATTTTTGACAGAAAAATATAGATCTGGGTAGATGCTAAGAATCCTAGATTAAATCTAAACTAAACTGGAAGAATAAATCTAAATTTTTTCAAAAATTAAACAGGGTCCGCAGGCCCCAGAAGTAACAGGTGCGGTCCCGCACTGGTTACTCAAGGAAAAGTGCGAAACTGCCTGCATTGTCAAAAGAAGACAGAGTGCAGTCCCAGGAAAAATTAGAGAAAAACATAAAAGATTTCAAAACTTTCAAAAACAGATAAAACCTAAGCTACCCAGGCAGATATCCATCAATCAAAAACCAGGAAAAAATGTTTCCTCAAATCAAAATAAAAGAGAACCAAAAACAACAAGTTCTTTCCCCAACGGAGTCGCCAATTTGTTGGCCGGATAAATCGTTCTTGCGGACAAGACCGATCTCCCTAGTGTCAGAAGACAATCTAGCAACAAATGAACAACTAATTTTGTCTTTCTCTAGATATATTCGTTTTACAAATAAATGTTATGAAGGTGTCGATCCTACCTTAGATCCAAATGCTTATTTGTGGTCATAGTGCTTCCGTCACATCAATAATCCTTCGTCGCAACAAGAGCTCTTTTGTCGCAAGAAAGTATCATCTTTCGTTGATCTGCAATCACAAACAAGAAAATATCAATAGCACCTGTATAACAAATAATCATAAAACATATCTATCATAGTGATCAAGGAATCTATGAAATAAACGATCAAACGACAGCTTATTGAAATAAACAATCGAACGACAATTTATTGAGAAAAACAGAACTTGATTGTATTAATATTAAAATATACAGAAGAACCTTACAACCTTAGCCTTGATGTTCGAAAGGCCTTCCCGGGGTCCGAAGCAGGAGTCTCTTCTACTTTGATAAGCCTTGCACTCTTCCAACCAAGACAAATAGAGGTATGTAATCTCTCCTCACAAAAGTCTTAGTTAACTGAGTCTGAATCTTAACAGCACTTAACCTCAAATATTCTAAAGCTTCAACTCCTCAATCCTCCAATAGTTTAACTTTAACCCATCTTCTTAACATTTTCTCTTAACCCTTTGAGGCTACCCAATGCCTCCTTTTATAGAGCAGATGAGGAGGTTAGGATTCCACCTTTAAAGGGATAGAATCCTCCTTCAAAGGGATAGGCTCCTCACATCAAGGGATTAGTTCCTTAAGTTGTGGGATACATGCACCTTACTAAAGCGTACTCATCCCCAAAATATCTCATCTAGAACCTTCCAGAATTGACCAAAAATCAACTTTTTCAGTTTAATTTCGCGCGTTTTTTACTTTACAGGGGTACCGCAGGCATTACACTGGAAAAATGCATTCTAGAACGCAGTTTCTCTTCACATTACCTGCGTACCCTAGCTAAAAACGCAAGAAGGTCTCATGTTACCTGCGTACCCTGAGTTTTAGAGATTTTTAGGGTTTTTCTTCCAGTTCTGAGGCTTGGCATGAGGAGTAAAGGTTGTAAGACTTGCAGAGAAGGTATGTATGAGTGTTAATGAGCTCATACAGTTAGCAGAATGTCAAGGTGACAGTTTTTAGTGTAACAAAAATATGTTTTAATTTATTATATTGCTGTCTCCATTGTCGCTATTGCGTTCTCCATTATCGTTTTCAAATGCACTAATAAAAATTTAATTCATATCAATAGTGTTATAAGATATATATGTGTCGACTTTTGATGAATAATGAATTTTTAAAAATCACAATAATTATGATATGATATAACAAATTAATCCAAACATCACATTCAAATGCATTAATAAAAATTTAATTAATATGAATATTGTTATAAGATGTGTCTACTTTTGATGAATAATGAATTTAGAAAAATCACAATAATTGCACTGTAACAGGTCGATGTTTCTAAAAAATACAAAATGAACACCAGTGCGTGTTAGTTATTGTACACCGGTGTGTTTTTATGCT
Source organism: Pinus albicaulis (assembly GCA_034641835.2). Taxonomy (NCBI): domain Eukaryota; kingdom Viridiplantae; phylum Streptophyta; class Pinopsida; order Pinales; family Pinaceae; genus Pinus; species Pinus albicaulis. Next base: position 951,473,818 of record CM076575.1, on the reverse strand, counting down.
GCAGTGCACTGGTGTGTTTCTATGACCTATCGGCACTAAAAAAATACCAAACCCAATTAAAAATCTCGGTGCGTTTGTGAGATACTGCGCACCAGTGCTTTTATGTGAGACTATGCACAGATGCATTTGTACGACGTATGGGCACCACACAAATACCAATACCAATTATAAATATCGGTGCGTTTGTATGATATGGCGCACTAGTGCGTTTCTATAAGTCTATGTACTGGTGCGTTGAGACGACCTATGGGCACCGCACAAATCCCAAGACCAATTAGAACGGCCCCGTGCATTGTATCACCAACACTGCGCCCGGTGCAGTTTTATACCTTGATGGCCTAGTGCATGCACATTCGACCGCCCTGGGGCCACCGACTAGATGACATGCACCGGTGCGTTGAAACCTTAGTAGCGCACCAATGAAAAAAACATCTGTAATAATCTCCAGCTACCCATTTTTTTTAGTTGTGTTGAATTTCTATTAAAAGCTCCGCCAAAACCTCTGTAACCATAAACGAATGTTGTAGCAAATGTTTTTTTTTGAAAATTGTGGTGAATTTGATAACACTAAAAACCTCCTATATAACCTCCGCTAGAGGGTCTTTTCCTTGTAGTGATATGAGGAAACAGTAGGACTGTGAAACAGAAATCTACTGCATTTAGTAAAAATTCACAAAAGTTGCAGTTTGACAATATTCCACTGAGAGAAAATGATTTCTAGTCCGACAAGATTCTCATTCAAATATCATGAAGAATAATTGTCATGAATGATGCTCTTCCACTATTGCAATATATGTTTACCAGGAATGCTCACTCTGTGAGACTAACAAAAACTGATAGAACACATAGCATGTTTAAGAGACTAATAAATATTCATAACAACATATTGGTTTGCAAACTGAAACTAGAAGAGAGTAGATATGGAAACACAAGTAAAGTAGACAGTACACACAGAAAATTGGTAATAAGTCATCAGTAGTATCATTCCATTTCATTCACAAAAAAAACTACAAATCATATGAGTCAAATTCTACAGCCATCAACCAACCCTTTTTACATAGCAGTTTATCACATATACACAAAAATAATAAATTGTTATCTCCACAAAAGGAGTAAACATGTTCCCAAAAGTTATTACATTCGCATGCAAGAGATGAGGCTTGTCCTAAAACTTTAATACAAAGTGCTATGACATAATGAAAATAACAACATCAAGGTTAACAATTCGAAGTGGTTTGTATGATGTGGCAGTTTACGAGAAGACTCCTCTTCTGTTCTAGTGCAACCAACTCCATAAAAAGTGTAAACAGCAGTGAAAATGGTGTGTGGTTGTTCCTTGAATGCTTCCTGGTGCATGGTAGAAACGTGCTAGTGCTAAGAGTAGTGGTAGAAAACTGTCTCAAAGAAACTTTGTCGTTGTTTCGTTGTTCCTCTCCTTTCTTGGTAGAAAACCCTTTGTAATCGCAGAAAACCTGAAATTTTTTGGATAGAATGGTGTAGGTTCATTTTATGAGAAATTATAAAGAAACCCTTTGAAAAAGGTTTAATTGATAGGGGAGATATGGAGTGGAATGGATGATAAGCGGGATGGGGTGATGGTGTGGCAAAGAAGTGGGATGGATCGCAGATCATGCATCAGAAGTTTTATTATGAAATGCAGGAGTTAAATGTTAAAACTGGGGAAGTGCGATGTGCGATGAGACGGAAGGTGGGGCCTAGACAATACTGCAAATCGCACATCGCAATTTTTGTTATGAGACACAAGAGTTAAATGTTGAAAATGGAAAAGTGCGATGTGCGATGAGAACAGAGGTGACATGGAATAACAAATAGTGGGGTCTCCCGCAAATTTCACATCGAAAGTTTTGAGGGAGCAAAAGTGAATGTGGTAAGTGAAATTTGCGAAGATGCGATACGAAAAGGTAGGTGGGGCCCTTTAAATGATTTTTCAAAGTGAAAAGTGAGCATTTTGGTTTAGTTATGGTAATATGATAAAAAGACACCCAAAGCATAAAAAAAGGCTTTATAACGTATTCGAGGTGTATCAAAGGGAAGTATGGGTCCCAGACCATATCAGAAATCACACATTTCAAGTTTTGTAGGAGACAACAATTGTAATATGAACGGAAGTTAAAACTGCAAACAGCCGATTGCGATTAAAGGTAAGGGGTCCACAATGTTTATTAAGTGCGGTAAGTTATATCATATGATATATGATATAACCAAGGTTTTGTTGTGATGCGGGTAAAAGCTGTGATAAAGGAATATATGGTAAGTTACAAAGGAAATATGATATGGTTGTTGATGGGTGTGCAGAGCTTCTTTTTAACTATAAAAATTGGATTTTATGAGTTAAAAATGGGTTTTGAAAAGGGAAATGAGAGGTTGGACTTTGGGTTTTTTGGGATTATGAAAGGTGAAAGAGGGACAATGAAATGAATGAAGCTAGAAATGAAATTTTCTCACCACTACACTTTGACAGCGACACTTTCATCTTATAACCAAACTGAAAAAGTAGATTGATTCCTTGGAGAATCATGACCAGAATTTGAAAATATTTGGAAAAATTGTAGTGCTAACACCCGGCACATTTTGTAGTGGAATTAGGGAGCAACAACTAGAGATGATGCTCTTTCAGGCATTGCTTGAGGACAAGCAATCTTGGTGGGGAGGATTGTAATATCCCTGTTTAGCAATTCCGCTAACCAGAATATTAATTTTGGCCAATTTTCATATGATTACAATTTTGAGTTAGGAAATATGGATTTGGGGTCCCACAATTAGAATTAGGCAACTATAGGCCTCTATACATTAGGTTGAGGCGAAATATCGTGGCCATAGTGGAGGATGGGGCCCAATGAGGAGAAATTGCGCCCACATGGAGGCAGCACAGTCATTGGTGCGTATTGGAGGCTAGAGGAATGAGGTGGGGCCCAAGAGAACGTTAGGAAGCCTTGGAGAAATAGGAAGCATAAGGCTCATTCTAGGCAATCATTCATCTTATTTTAATTTTTCTTTGACAAGACCATTCTTGCGCAATGATCCAAGTCTGCAAGTGTTGTTTAGCACACTGGGTCATTGAGTAGAGATCCTAGCCTTTGCTTTGAGGAACTGTGAGTGTCTGCCCAAGGAAGGAGTTCCACCATTTTATGATTCAGTCCAACAGTTGTGAGCCTTCATCCACAACCCAGTGGCATCATCAGCAGTGCAGAGGTATTCTTAGCTATGCAGTCCCTTGAGGGATTCACTCTGGGAGCCAAGTAGTGAGTGGAGTTTTTGCAAAGGATTTGGAGGGAAGGCTTGGAGCCTTCTAAAAAGGACTTTCCAGGAAATTCAGGGCATACAACAGCAGTTTTGATCAGAAAGTCTGAATTTCCCAACAATTTAGAGAGCCAAAGCCCAAGAGGGCCAATTTTCGGAGTCAAGCTTTAGGAAAACCCCTTCTGAGTTTTTCTGGGTTTATTGGGGAGAGGCCAACATTATTTTGGCATAATTTTCTGGGCAGGTTTGAGGGGTCAAATAGGGATCCCAACTCAGCTAGCAGCTAGAGGAGCTAGGAGAAAATTGGGTTGAAATTATAATGTCAACATTTGGACAATTCCTTCATGGGTTTTTGTGGGTTATTAGTGGAGAACCCGGGGTTAATTTCCCATAATTTTATGAGCACCTGAGGAGGCCCTAGCAGCAATTCTTGCAGCCAGCAACGTATTTTCTGGGCAGTTCAATGTAGTGCCAAGAGAGAGCAACAATAGATCATAGAGGGATTTCACATCTTCCATTTGGGCTTGCTATTTTTCCTTGTGCAAGCCCAGGTGCACTCTTTCCAGCACCACATTGTAATCTCTTATTATTAATAAAATGGCTCAGATCATTGCAGTTCATGGAAATTTCTAGTTCTAAATGTGTTTTAAATTTTTGTATATTTTTTTCTATGATTTTCTTGTTTATCATTGAAAATTTTCATTGGCAATATTACAAAGAGAACCCACAAGAAAGGGAATCGGCAACTCAAAGACGTTAGTTGAAGATGATAAAGAATGTGAATAACAATCCTCAAAATATGGTACAAAAGAGAGTGAAGATGAGGTGGATAGCCTCTTAAAAGGGGAGGAGAAACATTCCTATATAATGTTGTTGAAAACCATGAAATACTATTTGGATAGTCCACAAGGAGCTCACACAAGAAATGAAGGCAAGGAGAATAAGGAGGCCAAAATTCCAAAACCATCTAACTACTTTGATGGGAGGATTCTTGAGATTGCGAACAAGTGTAGGCAAAGAACAATGAGAGTTGCTAGGAGAGGAATAGAAAAATGAGGATTATACAAAATAGGCTCATGGGAATGGCATCTTATTTTAGGGAGAATTTTTGAACATTGTGTTGAAGGAGCTTCAACAAAAAATGAAGGATTCTTATGATGGATAGCCTGAAGAAATTATGCAACTATGCACATCACTAGTGCATGAGAAAGTTTCCTTGAAGGACATAGAAGGGCAAGGTAGAAATTCATATTTTGAAGTTGGAAGTTTATATTTTAAGTTGTTGGTAGAGGAAGCATCTAAGTATGTTGTGTAGTCCCAAAATTATACATGTGAAGAGGACTATATAAACTGGCAAGGTTGTATTTGGAGAATTAACTTCAAAAGTAGAGAAGCTTAACATGCGCAACCGTTAATTTCCCTTGGAAGGAGTCTAGTCTCTTTTGGAAATCTAAGAGAGTGAAGATCATGATGAAAATGAATGCATAAAGAATGTAGCTAGGGAGAAAGAGGAGTCTAAGATGGTAAACACACGTAAACATTTTGTTGATAATTGCATGAAGCAAAGATCATTAGAATTGAAAAAGAATGACAAAAAATGTTGTGAGTAGAAGAAGAGAAAGAGGGGCATGAAACAAGTTTTTCTCATGAAAAAATATTTCAATTTCATCTAAGGAATATGGAGTGGAAAAATATCTTGGAAAATAACTAGTAGTTTGGAATTAATAAAATTATGTCTTTTGTCAAAGGAAACAAGGAAGGAGAGTCAACACCAAGAAATTGTTGCTATAGAAATTTTGCAGAAGATTGAAATCTAATTTCCATGGAGTAGCCAAGGGAAAGTTTCTCAATTTCCATTGATGGAAAATGGGAGCTATGTGATAGGATGGTAGTTGAAGCCATGAATATTTTAGAGGCACTGCTGCAAAACAATAGTATCAACGATTTGTACCAACAAGAGAATGAGTTGGTCATTGGAGCTGAGAAGTTAAAGATTTTAATGAATCAGGTACCTAAGGAATGGTACAATAGGGGAAAATAGGAATTAATCAGTTACATCACATGGTTGGCTATAAGAGACTACCTCAATAATGAAAATAGAAGGAAACAACAAACTAGAGTATGGGATCCTGGAAAGTTGAAAATAATTGTAGGACAACAAAGCCAACAAAATTATAATGGACATCAACAACATAAATTTTGGGATGTAGGAGGACTGCAATAGTTGAATCCCATGACTGTGAGGTCATGAAAATTTTCAACCTTGGGAGTCTAATGCAAGAGCATCAGACCCAAGGAACTTATTTTTGTTTATACCGAAGGGGGTCATGAAAATTCTCCAAGGGAAAGACATTTCCATCTAATTGTAATTTGTGTAAATTATAATTAGATTATTTTCTATATCATCACATGTGTCTTGATTCTAGAAAAATTTGGGACTGATAGGTTGATAGTCTATTTTTGATATGTGGGTGTTATGGCCAAGTGGGATTTTGTAAAATTTACAAGTGTTAAGTTGTGGGTTTAGGTTGTTAGGAAATATGTCAATTTGTCTCTATCCTATTAAGTTATTTTCTAGCCAAATAAATTTATACATATGTGCAAATTTAGAGAAAACAAACCCAATGAAAATTTAGAGAAAATCGGCTTGGTGGAGAAAAACTCAAATATTTTTGGGGAGCTTGGGCTGAGAGCCCATGAAACCCTCTATAAATATTTTATTTCGAGTAATACTAGAAGCTAAGGTTTTCCATTTAACTCCAGTATCTAATTATTGTGTCTAAGCATGTGTTTAATTCCTATATCGGAATATGAATTGATACTTAGTTCAATGAGTGAGTGTCTCTACGTTAAATCTAATTAATTCGTGTATGTATGGTTTTGGTTTCACCCAATCTAGTACCTAGTATAGTGAGGGATCTGGGTATTGAACATTGTTTTTTCCTGAGTTAATATTGACGATGAAGTTGGGTTTAATCATTTTGTATGTTTATTGGCACCAGGCGTAACCAAGATTAACTTCCCTCAATGGAGATGGGTGTTTGAGACATTAGTGTTCATGGTTATGCACTTGAATGTATAAATTTACATTGTGTGGGTGGGCGTGAGTCTAGTGCTACCATCCAAAGATCGCAATGAAGAAGTCAACATGTTGGTTCAATTTATTGTTTGTTCATATCATCGGGCTCCAAGGGTGAGAAGGAGCCACAAACCAATTGTAGACATTTGATTGGCTATTATGGATGCAGTCAAATATTGAGATAATGGTCAATGACAGATGTACTTCAAAGGTATAGTGAAGTCATAGAATGAATGAGAGAGTGAGCTTAGGATTCACAACATAATTCCAAGGATTGATCAACATGTGAAAATAGGCTAAGGAGGTAGAGGAGCTTGGCACAAGGAATTTAAATGTAGGGAAGAACTTTGAGGGGAAGAACCACAAGTAAGGAATTTAAATGCAGGGAAGAACTTTGATGGGAATATGGGAAGAACCACAAGTTTGGATCCCCTCATATTAATTTTCACCAAGGTTACTTTTCTTTATATAATTATAACATTTGTTTTCATGATTTTTTTAGATGAAAAATATCTTTCTATTCTATATGAGGAATATACATGTTTTGATACTCAACAACAAAGATCAAGGAACTATTGATACTCGACAACAAAGTTCAAATCCATTACAATGAATATCGTCATGTCACTTGTGGGAATTGACCTTGGATGTAAAGGATAGTAATCATTCCTCCCAACCACCCAAGGTCAACCCAATTGACAAAAAGAGGAGCTATATTTTTTCATGATTTAATGTGCAAAATGTTTTTTTTTTCTAAGTCTAAATTCTATTAATATAACATATGGTACAAGGAGATTCTGGCCTCTGGAATTGCTAAAATAGCCAATTCCAAAGCCACTATATGTCAAAAGAACAAAATAGTGACTGCTCCAGAAGAGGAAACCAGTCTTACTGCAGCTGCCCACAATGGGGAAACCAACTTCATACAAAAAATAGTAGATAATTACGAAAATATCCAAGAGAGACATAGTAACCCAGAAAAAGAAACCCAAACTGTAAAGAAACCTGTAGAAGTTAGGTGTCATTATGCGGAGGAGGTGGCTCCTCCAAAATTAGGCACATGTACTCATTGGTGGTGTCATCTACAATCTTAGCTGGAGGTGTGTCATGTTCAAGAGTAATGGCAGTGCGTGCACTGCCCTTGCAACCATCATCACCAGACCAATCCCTGCTATTTTTGTCGTTTCCACTGCTATCGTTGCCCTGGCCTTTGCTGCTGGAAGAGGGAGCACCTTGAATGATGGGAAGAGCTTCAGACTTTCATGAAGGCAACTAAGGCGCCGAGTCGATGGTGGATTTTCTGAGATTTTTTCTAGGGCTATGGCTAGCAGCAAGGGAAGCCTCCTCCTTGAAGCTGATGGAGATGGTGGTTGTGATATGAGGGTGATCCATAGTGTAGTTGTAGTGGAATTGAGTAGAGTGCGCGGTGGACGGAGAGGGCAGTGTCTCCAAATGAGGCAAAGATGGGGAGGAGTGGCTGGTGGGGTGGCGCAACACTGAAGTGCCAACCGGAGAGACAGAGCGAGACCGCCTCGAGGCCAGACCTCAACCTCTGCCGCTGTGAGTAGCAAGATAATGGCCAAAGGAATCCTCAAGTGACAGAGAAGAAGACTCAGAGCATATTGAATGCAGAGGATGAGTTGCCTGCCCATGTCCACTGCCTCGGCAACAGCGCATTCGGTGGCGCCTGGGCATAATGGAGCTGTTGGAGGCGTTGATGATGGTATGAGAGAGCTGATTCGAAGGAACAGAAGCCTGAGGAGCCGAAGGAATAGAATTCTGAGGAGCCAAAGGCTCTGAAGAAAAATTGAGGATGCAATGGAGGCTATGGGAAAAGTGGTGACCAGGGGTGAGAACGATATAACAATAGAGGTTGCACCACCTCCCTGTGGGCGTTCTAGAGCTCGGCTCTGAGACCACAGAAGTGCAAATGCAGCTTGAAGGCGATGGAGGAATGTTGCAGCACGGAGGCATTTTGAAAGGGTGGTGGACGCATTGACTATCAGGCGAGTTAATGTTACAATGTTGAGAGCAGTTGGCAGGTATTAATACCTGCGGCTTGAGCCCATGCGTGACCATGTGGCTAAGCCATGTGTCACGTACTGGGCTCGCCGTATGCCTGCCTTCATTGTTCACCCGCATCCGGGATAATATGAAAAATGTTATCAATATATAAAATTGAATAATTATTTTTTTTTCTTAAATTTAAATATCATACAATTTAATTTTATCAATATTAATAAAACATTTAGTAAAAATATTTAAGGTTAACTTTATGAAATATCATTTAGTTGAAATTCAATCAAATCATACAATCATTGATTGAATAATGTAACCAAGTTTTTAAATATGTTTAATCAACATATTGTATCTTTCTAGACAACAAACAATCCATCTTAAAGAAAAGTTAAGCATTATATGAAATAATGATAAGTTTTTCCAATCACAATACAAACTAAAAAATTTCATAAAAATAAAATTAAACAATATATGCCAACTCTAATTGGAATGAATAATAGATTTCAAATTTAATTTAAAAATAGAAAATTCATTAATATTGTTTGTAATCATAACACACTCATAACATATTATTTATATACACTATCATAGCCATATTAAGTAAATGGATGATAAGCATGTAGATATCAATCTGTAATAAGCATCAAAGCACTTACTACATTATATATCTCATGTTGCTAAAATTTAAAAAATCATAAAAATCAATTGAATTTTAACATTATTATTCTTAAATAATTAAATAAATTAATATATAATTTCAACATATATACATTTATAAAAAAAGTGGAACAAGATCATAACCATGGGATTTGTTGAAGTTCAACAAGAAATTTCAGCACCTACACTAGTGTGGGACCACAGGTCTTAGCAACACCTACATTGGTGTGGGCTAAATTTGGTGCATGTCTATTTTAGTTATCCCTTAATTAAGATGGAAAATAAAATGTAATATAATCTCAAAATAACTTGTAATAGTTAACTAAGTGTGATAAACTCATTTAGCTCATGAATTTCGAGTTGAGGGTAGTTGGTGAGGCATGCAAAGTAATTCTAGTTGTAACAGAGTTCAAAGTGCAATTGGTGCATTAGTTTAATGCATGTGTAATTAGTTAACTCAATTAAGTGAGTTAAAGTCAGTTGTGCTAGTTGTAACTGGTTGTTGCACTTGTGAGAGATCAAGTGAATTAAATATTACTTAATTCACAACCAATGATCTCACATGCAACTAAGGATTTACTATTATTAGCTGCATGCATGTCAGTTCTAGTGGAGACCCAGTTAGCTAGTAATTGTTTCATGTATCCATACTGAATATACAATAGAAGATAGTGGGGTTTTGAGCAGCAAGCTTTCCCCGAGAAATTATATATGTTGTGGTTTGATTGATTCTTCTTTGCTTCATGTGATTTGCGATTGTGTTTTTAATTCCGCAATTGATTTGTAGAAGTGATTAAGTATCTAGCTTTAGTACATTGTTAGATCGGATTGAATCCATGATATACATGATTTTTTTATAATTTCTACAGGATTTAACAAACTTTACCATGGATATTATTGATATGTAAATATGTTTTACCTTTGAATTGTGTATACTATTGTAAGTATTCTTTATAGATTAAATCTCTACAAACCACCTAATAATTATTAATAATTAAAAATAAAATTTTGGAAGCTCTATTCGAAAATAGACATGTCTATCGACTTAATAAATAAAAACAACATGGACATGATATGAAAAATATAATATACACGAGTGGTATACATATACATTCGTTTTTCCATCACTATGGCAACACCAAAAAAATCAATCAACCATGTAGAAATTTGGGCTCCACTTATATACAAAAGGTGGGCTTAGCCCATATATAATATATTTGTATCTAGGATGCCAAAAGTTCAAATGGGTCTAGGTGTCTCCTTTGCTAATCAGAGAATTTGACCTCTCACCACCACCCATTTTGATACTACACACCACAAAATTGACTTCCATTTAGTAGCTAGCATTACTACAATCCTCCTCATCTCATCTACTAAAGTACATGTCTCCCTTATGTCAGTAACACCCATCAAGGTCATATCAAACCACTTCCACAAATCCCTCATTTAAATACAAAATGGTAGCATATGTTGTCTCATCTTCACTCTATAGAAGGTGTTACCTCTTATTCATTAGATCCCACGAAACACCCTAAAAAATCAATCTCAATAGGCATCACTTGTGACACTTCTAAAGGCCTCAACACTATCATAGACATCCTCCCAATCAACTCCTACTCCATATGACCTATATGTGCACATCACTATAATAAGAAAATTGACACACATCATTATATAATATGTAGAGCAACACAAGTTAAATAGAAATTGTATGAATCACCACGTGAACTCCACTACTCATAAAGAGGGAGGACCATATTAAGATCTCCCCAAAATTCCATCCTAGCATATTGACAAGGGAGCACCACTACTATAATCCTCCCCAAGAGTTTCAAGAACTCATGAGTAAAAATAGTACATGTGATAACTAGCACACAACTCCCCCCTTACTGATTGATCCTTCACTTCTGTAACCCAAAAAATAGACATATATGCAAGGATATAGAGAGGCCACTCACTCATCAAACAAACAACACAACATAGATCCAAATGAAACTTCCCCTCCATCTCGAAAAAAGGATCGAGTAATTGTAATGCTATGGCATTTCTCATAAAAAATTCCCATGTGAATAAATGACCATGAAGCACCTATTCAACAATTTGCATCTAACCCCCTTTAATCTAATGACCTCTCCGTGAGCCATAAATTTACACTACCGTGGTAGCCACTACTTAAGTTTGAAAGTCAACAATGGTTGGGATATATAATGAGCCTCCCTCCCAACCCTCTAGACCTCTAACCTTGGATGAAGGTGGGACCTCTCCCCCCAAATTGAAGGTTCAGTAATAAATAAATATTAGTTAAGGAACCTAAGGATACTAGTTTCCTTTGTAGCACAAATCTATTCTCTTGCATCCTTCCCATGTACATAATCTCATTTCATAACTAATTGTTTGGGTAAAATTTTAGGCTTTTAAAGTATTTGAGCAATCTAAAACTCTTCCATCCTATAATACACTGCAAGATTTGCATTCATCTGGATGCGAAAATTCTCATAATCTTTTACTCACCAAGAAATAGACATAACCACTTGTTATCTAGTAAAGTATTTGAGCAATCTAAAACTCAACCATCCTATAATGCACTGCAATATTTGCATTATCATAATGTACAAATTATCATGCTCTTTTACACACCAAGTGATAGGCATAACCACTCATTTATACAGGTTGAGTGGGCCTAATGGTTAAGAACACGTGTTTTCTCCTAAGAGGTCACAGGTTCAAAAGCAGAGGGAGGTAGAGTATGTATGCCTTGTAGACTTAGTGGTCAAATCGCTATGTGGAAGTGAGTCCCTTGTCCCACAAACAAAGCTATATCTTGTATGTGCACTATGTACACTTCATCACTATATCAATTCCTTCAAATTTTATACTCACAAATAAAATAAAAAATCATCTTGATATATTTAATTCTCTAAACACTAGTATAACCAAAACAATTAATTTGTTTTTTCTTTATTAAAATTTTGAATCTTCAAAATAATAAACATATTTATTCATAATAACAAACCAAGTCCATATTGAAAAACATAATCTAACATTATTAAAAAAATAAAAGTATTTTATACTCAGAAGAAAATCATCTTCACATATTTAATTCTCTAAACACTTGTATAACCAAAATGATTAATTTAATTTTTCTTTATTAAAATTTTGAAACTTCAAAATAATAAACATATTTATTCATAATAACAAACCAACTCCATATTGAAAAACATCGAGTAGTCTTTAGTGCGACTTTTTGAAGGATTTGACAGTGACTTTTTACGGTGTAATTTCTCTAAATTCTGGCAGGAATTTATAGAAAAGAGAAGTTTGATTGCTAACTTTGCACAATCGAAATGCCCTAGAGGTTTTTGAGAGTGCTGAATCCATATATAGAGTCAAAAAAATCAGTTTGAATAACAAAAACCAAGATTTTACCTCAAAAAATTTCACCAAATTCCATGCCTGAAACTTCAAAAAATCCCACTAAAAACAACTCCTTCAAACATAATCTAACATTATTAAAAAAATAAATATAAAAACAACGTAAAAAAGAGCCCATAAACGAACCATAACCGTAATGAACCAATTGAACAAAAAAATAAATCTATTTTAGTCCATTAAACCCCAAAAACATTAAACCACTAAACATGCAACAAATTGTCGCAATCTCCAGTTTAATCTTTGAAGAAATGGTGAAATTAAATATAAAACATTGGCACACCTATACCTATACAGGGACAAATTCGTATGCTATAAGCTCACAAACTGTAAAATGAAAATGAAAACCACACGTTTACAGCCTCAAGGAAGTTGCTCTGTCCTCTTTTGTTATGCCCTGACTGGCCAGGAAATGGGCCAAGCGCTCAATAATCCGTTCAGGAATATCATCACACCATTTCCCTAAAACAACCTTCGCAACATTGAACCAACCGAAAATCGCATTACTCTTAATGCATTTCAAATGCAAATCAAGGCAGAAGACTTCCGGCAAACTGGCTGAAATTCCCCTGTACGAGTACATTTAATTCCACTCGAGGAACATAATCCAACTGGATACTCAATGGATATACTTCACATTTCCGAATGAATGAACAGTGAAGTAGTATATCCATCATTGGTGTTCCTGCAGCAACTTTTACATAGCTTATTTTTAGCTCGATAGACGTTAAAAATACTTTTTTTTCTTTCATACTCTGTTGATTATAAAAGACTCTACGTCATAGGTTTGATGAAACCCTCACTGCTGCGGCAGCTAAAATGCAAGCAACAGGTGCACGTGCTTCTTCAACATTATTAGCAGCACTGCTGATTCTTCAACAGGTGCACGTGCTTCTTCAACATTATTAGCAGCACTGCTGATTCTTGAGCGTCAAAATCAAATTTTGAAATAAACCAAGAAATAAAAACTCTCATCTCCTTATTTCTTGTTGGATCTGTAGCTTTTTGAACTAGCGGAGGCATCATTCATTTCTGGTTAGACCTGTAGTTCTTGGAGCGAGCAAACACGCATCATTCTAAGGGTTTTTTTGTGAGTTTTTATGCAGCTCCACACATAATTTTTTCAAAAATATTCTGATAATAAAAGTAAAATGGAGTAATTGTTAAGATTTTTCTTATTTTCACTGTTATTTTTATGCTAATTAGTTGTTATTTAATTAATTAGATGCAAATCATTAACTGTTTAATTAATTAGATGCACAACTAATTTTTTCCGAAATATTCTGATAATAAAGGTAAAATGGCATTATTTTAACGATGTGGAACTAATTTTTTTCAGAAATATTATGATAATAGAGATAAAATGGAGTTATTTTCACGATTTTTATTATTCTCATTGTTATTTCTTCTGCTAATTAATTTTTATTAATTAATTATATGCAAATCATTAGTTGTTTAATTAATTAGATGCAAAACATGTGTCTTTGCCTAATTGTTTGAAGAATTGATGTCCAGTGATTAACCACATTAATAAATTCAGTTATGGAGAGCAGAGCCACCTGACCAAGTGTCAGTTCGATCAAAATAGGAGCTGAGAAAATGGAATTGAAGTGGTCAAATCATTTTTGAATTTTTGAAAACATTTTTCGGATAATAAAAAAATGTTTTTAAGTATGATATCATTTTTTCCCAGGAAAAAGTTTTAATTTTTCATTAATATAAAAGAAAATTTACATGTTACATTTTACATATAAAAATCAATAAGTTCATGGTTCTATATATCATTGGGGTGCTTAGTGTCAGGTGCCACAGGGCAGGTGGAGGGCGGTTGAAATGAACGGGCAAAAGGTTCATGCGTGAGAACTTCGACCGGCATTCATTAGACAACATGAGGAGGTACGCGACATTCATGCTTATGATCATTAATATAGCGAGACAACTAGCAATGTCAGGAGGGCATTGGAAAACGCAAAAGAAGGAAAGCTTAAAGAGGAAAATTTGGAAACAGAAGATGCCAATTCATTCTGGCAGCAGCAGCGACTTGAGGCGATCGGCTGGAACTGTTCCAGACATTGTCAAGAGGTTTCAAGCTTGGGTCCAGGGGTATGTCATTCTACATTCCAACCCTATGCTTTTAACCATAAAACTCTGTAGAAGCCAGGATATAGGTGGAATTGAGGTTTTTGGAATTGTTTCAGTCACTATCTGTTGCATGGTTAAGGATTGTAATTTGTTTCTACCGCAGGAGGCTATTGAGCCTCGCTTTCACAATCCCTATAGGGATGCCAATTTTTCTTTCATTATCTCCAATTCCCTCATACATGCTCACGAGTTTAATTATGTTGGGCAATTGGAATTGTTCGAAAATTGTTCCACTTCCTTCATGCATGGTTTTGAGTCTACTTCTATTGGGCAAGTGAAATTGTTTGAGAATTGTTGCAAGTGTTGTGGCCTCTGTTTGGTCTTTTATAATGGTTTAGGGGATATTTGGGGTAGCCTCTGTCGTTTTTCTATATACCTCGTTTGGTCTCGGCAGGGGCAAATCTTACAAAACCTCTATTTGGTATTTTATAAAGGTTTGCATCGTTTGGTCTCAGCAGGGGCAAACCTTGCAAACCCTTGGTAGTCATAATGAAGGCAATTATCAAGGCCTCTGTTTAGTTTTCATAAATCATCTTTGTCATACTTGCATTTCTGTCTGTTTAGTATGGCTTTTAGTTGGTAATATAGAGAGTATGTTCACATGCGTTTGTCTCTATCTCGGTCAACCGAAATGTATAAATCACTTTGTGAACTATCTCAGTCAATGGATTTGTATTTATCACTCTGTGAATCATGTGCCAGAGGCAAATTTATTCCTCAAAATGAAAATTTTAATATTTATACCTCTGTCCTCCCGTCATATAGGCTCACAGATAATATATACAGGTCTAACCCAGCAAAACCTTCATAAAAGAACTATGGTTAAGAGGCAATCGAAGAATCGTATGGTCAAAACTCAAGATAAAGGAAAGTAGAAGATTTTAAAAACTACAGCTGAGACTAGCAAGCGAGGAAGGAAGACAAAGAAATAGATATTAGAGAATATCTCGGAAGCTTACTATGTAGGTAATCCTCCACAAATCAGAAATGTAATACAGGGATGGGAAAAAGAAATTCACAGTAATGAGGAAGATAATGAGGCAGAGGAGGACATTATGGATTTTGTTACTGATCCAGGTAATACTAGAGGTCGCCTCTCGTTGTTTAACCAAACTGTTCATACATACTGGATAATGAAATGTGTCTTGGCTAAAGCAATGCAAAGTCTTCATCCAGGTCAAGGGAGTACAACACCAACAGTATTTGAACTACTTTGGGATATCAACATTCAGCCCCAACACATCAAGGTGTCACAGTATCAAGCAACAGCTCGAATTGGTCAAATTGAAAGGCAAATTCAACAGATGCAGCAAGTGGACATGCCTAGTTCCACTGCAAAGGATCCAGCACTGATAGACTCTTCTAATTGTTAGTAGCCCAGATTAAGTTTTAATGAATTTTTCGGATAGTGTTTTTGTTTGTAGTTTTTACTTAACTAATGTTTTAAACAGTAAAATGTCCATAGCAATGACTAGAAGAAGGAAACAATATCATTTTTGGATGGTTTTCAATGCGTTACGGTAGCCAATAGACCTGGTTTCCTTCAGGCAGGTTGAGGCCACTAACTTTGTATATGATGCAACCTTCCTTTTTATAATAAATAGAAAAAATCATGGACCTACCAAATTTACAAAAAAAGAATATATATCATCTTAAAAGAGGCTAATAGTAGTCAGGTAATCAGCAAGTATCAACGATAATCACAAATATGTACAGAAAATACATGGTAGCAGTCGAGATAAATAATGTTGATAATATGTGTTCAACATGAATATAACTGATCACCAAAAATGGTGATGATAACAAAATTTCAGTCATGGAGTAAATGCTCTCATATCCTGAATGTCATCTATGATGGTCTATGATAATATTGGAACACCTATTC
The DNA here is from genome assembly GCA_034641835.2 of Pinus albicaulis. Lineage (NCBI taxonomy): Eukaryota > Viridiplantae > Streptophyta > Pinopsida > Pinales > Pinaceae > Pinus > Pinus albicaulis. The sequence goes on along the minus strand of CM076575.1, from coordinate 951,457,346 downwards.
CCCATCATGTTCTATAATAAGCCACCTGCCCCAATCTAACTCCATTGCTTCTTTGGAAATCTTGTCAGCCACTTGGTTCCTTTGCCTGTAAATGTGAGTGACAGAGATAATGTCAAAAAATGATTTCAGTAGATCCATGTACCTCAATAATGATATAAGTGTGTGTATGGCACCATGTATGTGAGTTGAACCAATTTATGACAATTTGTGAGTCCCAAAAATCTGCAGTCTGTTGCAACCATGTTCTCAGGCAAAAAGAAGAAGAAGTCGAAGGCTTAGTAATTCAGCAAAATTATTTGTCCCTGGACCCAACCCCATTTTAAGGTGGAAGAAATGAGTGACAGTTAAATGTAAAACCGCAACCCCCCCGCCCCCCCCCCCCATACCCATGGTTGTTTGATGCCTCATCAAAGTATGCCCATGGGTAAGTATGATCGATGATTTCGGGGATGATTTCCTTTCTACGGGTGTGATGGTCAACATCAGGAATGATTCTGTAACTAGAGACAATGGTTGAACAAATTTGGTCCCAGATCACATGCACCCCTTCAAATGTCAAACGGTTGCGACATGTCCAGATACCCCAAGCGATCAACAATGGGAGGTTTTGAAATTTGATGTAGGAGGCCTCTTGCCACCACACAGACCAGGATGTTGATATAGATGTTTCGTGCCAGGTGAGTGTACAACCCAGTGCATGAGAAGCAGATCGCCAAAAATCCCCGATAATAGGGCACTCAAGGAAGAGATGGTGGACATCTTCCCCATGAGATAAACAGATAACAACATCTAGATGGACCCTGGATGGCCAGTCTATGGATATTTTCAATGGTAGGAATGCAATTATAGAGGATACACCACATGAGTATTCGATTTTTGTGAGGTACCTGCAATTTCCAGATTGAGTGCCACCACCAATGTTTACTAGGAGGTTCCCTAGGCGCATAGAGTGGGATACAGCTAGCTTTCGAGAAATATTTTCCACTAGGTGAGAGAGCCCACAGAAGGTCATCCTCATGATCCAAGATTCGTATGTGTGATGCCTGTAATGCCCTGATGAACCGATCCCAGTGGGGATGGCCCTCAATGGGTATCTGAAGATCCAAAGCCAAAAGCCAGCCCTGTGTTTGCCAATTAGTCCTCTGAGGATTAGCCACCTATGATAGTTAATGATATCTGGCATGGGCCAAGTGTTGAATCATGTCTTGAGGCAGTTTATATTTTTTCCCACTGCCCAACCAAGAGTTCACCCCCAGTCGGATCATAGATCCTGATCCGATGAGCAATGTCAAACCTTGCTGAATAAGGTGAGAAGACTTTGCAATGGCCTTCCAGATGATCGAGGACCCCGGATAGAGCTGAATGGGGCCTCTGATCCATTCCAATGTAGTCCGGGGAGTGATGTATTTGGAAACAATAACCTCTTTCCACAAGCTATGGCCAGTAATAAGGTGCCAACCCAATTTTGCAGCCAGGGCAGTGGCAAATAAGGAGAGATCCTTAATACCCCAGCCACCCCAATCCTTGGGCTTGCTGATATCGTCCCAAGCAACCCAAGCAAATATTCTCTCTCTACCAGAATTCCTCTAGAGGAATTGTCTGCAAATCTGTTGAATGCGGTTGGTGACACCCTTAGGTAGCCAAGCAAGGGACATCCAGTAAATAGGTATGGCTTCCAGGACTGATTTTATTAATACCAATTTGTCTGCCTGCGAGAGCCACCTATGATGCCAAATATTGATCCTGAGCTCCACTTTGGCGATCAGCCAGTTCCAATCCTTGATCTGATAGTCATTTGGCTTAAGGTGGAAACCAAGATATTTTAAACCTTCCCCAATGAAGCTACGCTCAAATGGGAAATACCTCAGGGCATGCTCCTGTTCATGTGTCGAACATCTTGTCAAAATAATGGTGGACTTGCTGTTATTGGGAGCCATGCTAGTAGCTTTGCAGAAAGTCTTTAGAATGTTATCAAATTGCATACGGTCCTAACAAGAGCCATCCAAAAATATAATAACATCATCCACAAATAACAAATGATTCAGTTGTATGAATTCATTTAATCGAATACCTTGAATGTTACCATCATCCTTTTCCCATTTTATGAGAGATGAGAGGCCTTCCATAACAAGGATAAAAAGAAGTGGTGAGAGGGGGCAGCCTTGCTTGAGACCTCTACTAGCATGGAAGAAATCAGTAGCTACCCCATTAATAAGGATACTGAAAGTGGCATTCATGATACAACCCATAATCCAATTGATGAAAGAATAAGGGAAGCTTGAATGGATAAGAATAAGGTGAATATAGTTCCAATTTACATGATCAAAAGCTTTGGCAAGGTCTATTTTGAGGATGGTGCTCTTGAGTTTTTTAGTTTTAATGGAATGCATAACCTCTTGAGCAGTGCCAATGGCTTCATGAATCTTCCTGTGGTGGAGAAATGCAAATTGTTCCTTGGCTATATGAGTAGAGAGAATGGGTTTAATACGATTTGCAATTATTTTGGAAATAATTTTATATATGCAATTACAAAGGGAGATAGGTCTGAAGTCAAGGAAGGTAGCAGGGTGACCAATTTTGGGGATCAGAGCAATGAATGTGGAGTTGAAAGCATCATAAATGTGACCAGATATTCTACTTTCTTCAATGACCAGAAGGAGATCCCCACCAATAAGTTCAAAGAAATGTAGATAGAATTCAATGGGCCATCCATCTGGTCTAGGACTTTTGTCCTTCTTAAACCATTTCAGAACACCTTCGATCTCACCCATGGAAACCGGTGCATTGAGATCCTCCAATTGTTCTTCATCAACAAACCTGTGAAAAGTTCGAGCAATGAGAATAATATCTGGTAGATTGATATTGTGTGGTGCTTTGTATTGGTTTGTGAAATGTTGGATTCCCAAATCAGCAAGCTGAGCGTGTGAATTGGCCATGAACCCAGTATTATCAGATAATTCCTAGATTGTATTGATGATCCTCCTACCCTTTGCACACTGTTGGAAGAACTTGGTATTTTCATCGTCGGCTTTCAACCAGATAGCTTTTATTTTTAATCTCCGTTCCTCCTCCTTTTTACAGAGGATGGTGGCCCTAGTGGTTTCCAGAGCAATCAAATGCTCTTTTGTGAATGCAGTACGAAAATCTAAGTAGTCAGTACCAGTAAGCTGAGTAATTTCCATTTCAATCCTTTTGAGCTCCTCCTCCTCGAGTTTTATTTTGTGTCTTGCCCATCTGATAATGTATTCTTTGATATGCTAGAGATTATCATTAAATACTCGAGCAGGTTCCCGATCTGGGAATTGATTGCAGTGCTGCCACTCCTTTGTGACCAACGATTGGAATTCAGGATCTTGACGCCAACTAGCATTAAATTTGAATGGTGCATGGGGTTTTTGATCACCAGCTAGAAATTCCAAATAGATAGGAGAGTGATCTGAGGCATTTCCTGAACCCACCCATTGTCTTGATCTAGCCATAAGGTTATGAAGAGACAGCTTGATAAGGAATCGATCAAGTCGACGAGCAAGTGTTGCCTCTCCCGTGTGCCTATTCCTCCAAGTAGGATGCTTCTTTTGCATGTATATATCAATAAACTCATCCAATTCCAATTGATTGGCAAATAAATTAGATAGAGGATCCAGAATAGCTTGAAGTCCCCATGATTCCGAGATCCCAATAGAAAAATTTAAATCCCTGCCTAGGATGATGTTATTTTACTGCATTAGAGAGCATCACGGCAAAGATTCCCATAAAATATCTTTGTTATTGCACAGACCATAAACATTGATCAAGGAAAAAGGAAGTGCAAATTCACAAGTAGTAACTTCCATGCCAATGGCACCCACCCGGCCCTAGCAATTCAATATTCGAGTGGTCTTGTTGTTTATGCCTACAACACAGCCCCCCGATCTGCCTTGAGCATCAATAGTCATAAAAGTCCAATCCAGAAGGAGTGAAGATAAGATCTTGGAAATGGAAGTACCATCCCCCAATGTTTCTTGAAGGAAAAGGGAATCAATGTGAGTAGTGAGGAGAAGTCTCCTTAGTGCCAATTTCTTGTAAGGGTTAGCAAGGCCCCGACAATTATATGAGAGACAGATCATGATGGAAACATGGCCTTGGGTTTTCTTTCTCTAAGAACCCTTAGTAATGAGGATTGTGTACCCACAACCACCTCCAAGTTGGCCCTGCGGATAGCCTTTGAAATCACAGATGGTCTACCACACGGTTTAATAGTTGAGGGGTCCAGCTCTGAGCCAATGCCTAGGGCCAGCAGGTTGGGCTGATGAACACATGATCGCAAGTAGTAGTGGTGCCCGGAATAAGACGAGTCAGAGGAAGTTTGATAGGAAAGGCACGGGGTCGCCGCAGACGTATTGGGTATGGTGGGCGAAATAGTGGGGGGAGCCGATGCAATAGAGCAGCTAATGGAGTCCAGTGTACAAATAGAGTGGTGAACAACATAAGACAAATTAGGAGCTAAATAAGAACAAATAGATGGAGAGGGTGAAGAAGTACCTGGAATAGGAGGCAGATCCCTTTGAGAAGAGTAGACAGTATGGTTGTGAGTTCGTGCTTGAGTGATCGGCCAAGACGGCAACAGATCCTCAGGCGGAGAGGGAGCAACAACCAGGTTCACCTCTGGTGTCGATAAAAAACTAACCGGGTCAATTTGAGTGGCCATGTGCATGATAGTCTTGTTGAGGGGAGTCGCACCACCCATGAGAGGGCACTCTTTGTAGAGGTTCCTAACCGAGTGACATCACCGACATCTAAATGGCACCCCCTCATAATCCAGCAGCTGCTGCCATACCATCCCATCGAAAAACATGTTATAGTTATCGTGGACGCCATCTCTAGTGTCCAGGAAGACCAATATGCGAGCAACAGAGATGATGCTCGTCTCCAAATAGGATCTGTCATGATCTAGATAATGGCCAAAATCCTCCCCTATGTTGCGAAGGGGTGCTTCATTCCAGAACTGTAGTGGCAGGCCAAGAAAACGCATCCAAATCTTTTCGGCACCTGAATTCTCCTTATTAGTATCAAATAGAGGGGATCATCCCTTCAACAGTACTGTATGCATCTCTATATGCCAGTACTTGGATAAAACCCAGTCTACCATAGCGGGTTGAGAGAAAGTGAGGGCAAACCAACCCCTGTTCATAAGCAGGACACCCGAGAGTTGTTCCATATGGCAATGCCAAATCTTCTCTGTCCAAATATTTAGCCTAGTAGTGGTGTATTTCCTTCCCTGGACCTTGCCCACTAGTATAGTAGCCGTCGTCATCTCTATATTTTCCATACCCCTATCCGGCCCAAATCTGCGTTACGGTTGTTCCGATTTTTGGTTGGCGAGGTTTTTTCTTGCCTCTGAGTAGGTTCGGATCTTCTGAGGAAGCACCCGGATCACCAAGTCCGTTTGAGTCGGAGGATAGTTGTGCATCCGCAGTCGGTTCATCGACGAGTATATCCTCAAAACACCCTGATGCCGCAATCGGCGCGGTCGTAGCAAAAGAAAGGTTCAGTTGCTGTGGAATCTCCACCCCGCCGATGAAGAGGTCTGCAAAGGCGAGTGAATATGCACTGATATGCTCAATAAATTCAGCAACACCCGAGCCCGTTACAGATATGATGTGCGGAGGCAGGTCAGGGGTTTCTTGTGCTTGTATCTCCCAGAGTCGCAACACGAAAGGCAACAGAATTGAGAAGGACAAAGAGTCCAAATGATTAGAAATAGGGTCTGAACAGTGCGCTGGCTTGACCTACAGCGACTGATCAGTCTGGCGCGGAGATGGTGCTGACTCCACATCCACCATGGCAGCCACCTCATCACATGGTCTGTTCCCCCAAATCTCGACACCCTCTAGAGGGTCAGCGGAGTAGTCGAGTTCCTCCTCGTATATGCTCATGACCAATGGGTGGAATTGAAGTGGTTAACCACAGATAATGAGGAAGGTCCTGAAATACATGGTAGGAGAAATGATAAATCCCACAGTGAAGTGTCATCGGTAGTGGCCTCGATACTCATCAAAGCCTGGAGCTTCGCGGTGAAACAAATGACAGTTGTGGAAACCAAGTTGCAAATGGGTAAAACAAAGTCGCAGTGAGTGCCAATAATGAGGTAGTGGGGAGCAGGTTATAGTGAACACTAGGCCAGGGTCAGAAACAATAGGTCAGGGTCAGATACAACATTTGGGTCCAAGACAACCCACGGAGTGTATGCATTGAGCGAGCAGATAATCATCAACAAACAAACCCTGACTGCCAAATAAGCCAGATCCACCATACAAAATCGACACCTGAAATAAGGGAGAAAGTGTGTTGCACGAGGTAGTAAGTGGAAAACCTTAGTGCTAATTCTAGGAGCCGATAATGGAAGTCGCTATCCCATGGCGGCGCCAAAGCAGGTTCGCACCAATCATGGCCATCGCTGCGCTAGGGTTCACTCCTTAAGTATTATATAATATTTACATCATGGTTGGAGTAACATGTATTTATGATGGGTTGATTGAAATGATATCATTAATCTTGATATGGGTTGATAGCTCATTTTTATCTTGGTTTTGGTTGATAGAGAGAATGAGATTAATTTTTAAGTTATGATTTTTATTTTTTTTTATTTTTAAGATCTGAATTTTTTTATATTTTTATAAAGATTTTATAAACTAATCGATGATATTATTCATTTTTATAAAAATATTAGTTATTTTTATTAAATTTGGTTTAATGATTGTATGTTTTAAAGTTTTGGGTTAAATTTTATAAAAAAAATAGTTAAGTAGTGAGTTTTATTATTTAAAGTATAATTTTGAATATATATAAATAAATTTAGAGGAAACAAAAACTTTTTATTGAATTGGATACAAATTCAATAAAAAAATAATGTTTAAAATTTAAATAAATTGATAATTATAATAAATAATTTTAATATAGTTATAATCTATTCAACATATATGAGAAAAAATATAATAAATACATAAAAATGCAATAAATATCAAATTTTCATTAAAATTGGTAATTCATTTTATAGAAATGTACAAATAGTTAAGAAGGTGGTTGAGTTTCAAACTACATGGGCCAGAGAAGTAGGTTGAAGTTATCTTATATTGTGGTTTATGAAGAAGGTTAACTTTTTTCATGTTTGCATTTTAAGTAAGATTTATTAAAAAAATTTATAAGAATATACATTATCTTATTATGTTATTGAATAACATAAATATGGTTATATAAAGAAATAATGAATGTTGGATGTATCTCAACTTACTACATAATTCAAAATCAATGTCAAATTATCTTTTTCTTTATATTCCTAAGATTACTTAATTATAGTAATCAACCGTTTTTTCATTAATATCTATATTAAAATTAATAGTTATCATTATTACATAGAATATTTGTATATAAAATTAGTGTCCTCAAACGGATATAATTTCCCATTTTTCAAAAATAATTAGAATATTGAAATAAATGTCATAAGGAAATTTAATTTGGATATGCTAAAAAAAACTAATAAATTACAATAAGAGAATGCGATAGACTTTTCAAGAATATACTTTAAATAAGGAAATTGACAAAACTTACAAAAAATTTGATTTAAAGTTCTCAGTACATTAAAGTAAAATGAGATATCTCATATAATAATGAGATTTGGAAAAAGATGACTTAAACTCATTAATGAAAGCAATCAGTAATATAGAATATCTTAATTCTTCTGATTATTCAATATAATAATTAAAAAAAATGCAAATTTTAAAATAAATAATTTATCAAAATATTACAATGACAAACATATACATATATATATATATATACACATAAATTGCTAAAGAATAACAAAGTAGCTTTACTTTTCATTCCTTGTCACTAAAACAAAATAAATGTGCTTCATGATAAAAAAATCTTTAAACTTAAACTTCAAAATTAAGAGTTAAATAGTTAAAAATTAATTAGCCCCTTGTATTTTAACATTATCATTTCAAAAATCAAGAATATACTTATAAAGTATATTTTGTCCCTCACCCTAACATGTTTATATGTACATAAATCCACCCAATTTTTCTACATTATGTTTTTATTCTACGGATGTCAAAATGCAATGTGAATCTTTAGATTTTTGTGCTTTTGGTTTAAACCGTATATTGTTGGATTATTATCATTTTTAATTTATTAGCAAAACCTATTGTGTCTATAAATATTTTGTTTTAGCAACAAGGCTAAAACAAACTATAGATGGGTTTCCACAAAGAACAAGAGAGCTGTCGCTACTTACTGGCCGCAACGTAGTTTGACTCAACGAAGTTGCCGAAAATTAGAAGAGAGTTTCTGCCACTACAATAGGGAGTAGTCGCAAAGTATTTTCAACAACGAAAAAAGTAGAAGAGAGTTTCCACCACTACAACAGGGAGTAGTTGCAACATATTTTCAACAACGAACGCCTACAGTTGCATTGCAACAACTCTCTAAACAAGAACACACTAAATTCTCCTCTAAAAAAGTTGTTACATTACATAGCCGGTCAAACTCTTTAAATAACAACATTCACACTGAAGCCCTTCCCCATTTGAAAAATGTATATGTTGGCTTAAATGTGAATGTTTTTTTTCACAAAGTTTGACCGACTATATAATGTAACAAGTTTTCTAGACAAGGATTCATTGTGTTCTTGTTCAAAGAGTTGTCACAACGCATTTGTAGGTGTTTGTTGTTGAAACTACATTGCGTCTACTCCCTGTTGTAATGGTCGCAACTCTCTTCTACTTTCCTCCTTGTTGAAACTATTGGGGTTCCTATGTTTTGGCCATTGACAAAAACCAAAAGATAAGACAACATCAAACCACTTTGGGATTCAAGGATCTAGCCCTCCTGAATCCAGAGAGGGATCTCTCTATGAATGAGTTTAAAGATGTGATTTTTAAAGCCTGAAATGTGATATTAGGCTAGTTATGAAGAGCATGGGTTTTTTTTTTTTGTTTTGGTTGGGAAAATACATGATGAAGGTGAAGGCAGTTCATAATAAAGGGTGAAGATGTATGGAAATGAAGGAATGATTCAGCTGATAGAAAGGGCAAAAAACAGCTTTAACCCATTGGGCTATGGAGTCATAGGAGGATTTTAATTGGATAGCAAGTTTCAAGAAGGATCCATGGGGAAAGTCACTTATGTCAAAGGATCTCTTAAGTTGATTATATGGAATGAAACAAATAGGAAATGGAGAACACAAATGAAGAACAGTGAACAGCCTGAGATCAAGTAAGTGCTTTAAAACTATCTTGCTTTCGCATGTACTTAGAGAAACAAAACACAAAAGTATTCTGAGATCAGGTAAGTGCTTTTAAACTAACCTTCATTGAAGTACTTTCAGTTAAAAACATTTTTAGAACAATTAGAATAGCTTAAGATCAGATGAATGCTTCGAAACCAACCTGCTTTCAGCATATTCTAAAGGAAAACGCAGATAATCATCACAAAGAGCAATCTAGATCAGGCAAGTTCTTTGAAACCAACCTGCTTTAATATACTCTTTCAAGAGAACTTTAAAATGAAGAAAACATAGAAAATAAAGCTTTCAGTAAGAGTAGGGTACTGTTGAGAGTAAGTCCTAGCTCTATGTTTGCTGCTCCTTATCATAGAAAGTGAACAGAGTGAAAACATTAAAGAAAATAACAATTGACAGTGAGGAACACATCACCATTAACAAAAATCAGGATCCCATGAATCAGCAGCTTGTATTTGATGTTCAAACCAGTTACAATTAGCAAGCCCGGTTGGTCTCTACAACTTCAAACTTCTCATATCAGCTTATGTATCTTCAAATTGCACACAGGGCGTCAGTAACTTTAGAGAACTATTACATGCAATCAGATGTCCAGAGACCAACATTGGCTCATCTTCTACAGAAGTATTTATAGAAGAATGAGGAGGTGGGAGGATTTCCCAGGGGTTAAGTATCATCAATTATGTAATCAATGAAATTCCTGGCCTTTGGGAACCAGGCAAGGCATGATGCGGGAATGTAATCATTTCTAATTCTGCTTCATAACTCTGTTTCTACCTTTCGAGGCCTAATGATTGAAAAATATCTGCTTTCGGGCTGTTCTTAATCTTTTATAATAGTTTTGCCGACAATTAGAGATAAGATCTTTGATTTGCATTAATTTTTCAGCTGTCTTTAGGCAAACACCTCTTGTTCTGGAAGTGACTAAAACTTCTTTGATTCCTATGAGGCTGCAGGTGTCTTTAGGAGTTGGAGAGGGTTCAATTTGCCTCTGCTTATGGCGGTGGAGGCTTTCTCAGCTCGACAGATGTCTTCGTCTTTCCCTAAAACACCTTTAATTTACTTGAGATCTGTATTTTAGGTCTTCAATCTCCTGTTCTGGTGTGTTCTGTCTTCGACACTGATACTCTTTAATTGGTGCTTGATTTACTGTGTTTTTCTAGTATGCAGGGTTGCGCAGGGGTGATATGGCATCAATGCCTTATGAGACACCGATGAAACGTGATGTTTAAACCCTGTGAATGATTTTCTCTAGTGAATCGAAGGCAGGAGAATCATCACCCTCTGCCTTTGAATTTTCTTCAGATATAGCGGAAAAAATCTTTAAACCCTGCAAAATACGAAAAACATTTATAAAATCCTGCATGTATGGGTTTACTGCATCAGAAGGCACGTGGAGTGAGCATGGCCGTTGGATGGCATCATCCAACGGTCAGGATTGATCAAAGGAGGTCAGAGGAGAACGGAGGGGGAGATTAAATCAGAACCATCGATTGCGCAAGATCGACAGTCGGGAGCGAGGGCGGAAAGTCAAAGCGAATGAGTTATTTTATTTAAAAATAGGAGAAAAATGGGCTAAAACCTTTGTTTTGACAAAAAGGTGGTGGAAGAACGGGTTTGGGAATGGGAGACACGTGGGCCGTCGGATGAGATCGGCCCACGCAATCAATGGTGGAGATTGGGCACTGACCAACCTTATAAAACATGCCCGGACTTCAAAACCTTTTAATAAAACCACGCTGGATATAATTTCCCCGGTCCAGATTTGCTGACTGTGCGGGGAAACAATAAAGATACGCCCCAAAAATGTGCCACGTGGATGCTGATGTGGCGCTGGGACCACTGGATGGTGCTGGGACCACTGGCTGCCGCTATGGACAAGGGGATCGGGCGATGGAGTGTGGGCCGTCGATCTACAAATCAGATCGATGGCAGAGATCCTTTAAACACTACGTCGTACCCTGAGTTATCGCACGGGCATCTTCGGAGAGCGATCACCGTCCGATGAGCGGCCTCAGATCGGACGGTGTACGTCAATATCTCGTCGGGTCCATGTCCAAAATTTAACGCGCGATGTCTGAATTTTAACGCACGATGAGGGCAGTTTTTCAACAGTGCTAAATGCCACGCGTCAGGCGATGAATGGAATCGCTGTCGATCGAGAAAAAACCGCCTTCCACTTGAAAGCGGTGCGATGGATTCCGCCCGGTTTTTCTTTTAATAGAACGAAAAAAACATTTAAACCCAAAAATTAACTATAACAAAGGTTCTGGTCAGGAAAAATTATATTTATGAAATGGATTTAGCGCCTGTGCGGGGCATTTGGGTGCATGGGAGATAATATAACCGGGAGAGATAGAATGGAGGGCTAATCGACATGGGGCGATGCGATAAGTGCGTGGACTGCCAGCGCTTGGTTCTAGTGCCAGGGCATATGGAGGAGAAGAGTTAAAGACTTAGCCCAAGGGGGCTTAAGTCTATAATACATAAAAAAATGTGATTTTCATAGATTTTCAATGATTTTCAATGGTTGTTGGGGGTTTCGATAAGGCAAGAAAGGGTCTTAAACCTTATCAAAGGGATTTTGATGAAGGGGAAAGGGGAAAAACATGGAAATGAGGGATTTTAATGGGAAATGGAGGGATAAAAATGAGGTTAGTTTTGGAAGAGGGGAGAGGGGGAAAATGGTGTTTGCAACAGTATTTTGGCTTTGAAATGAGCAGAATTTCCGAGTGTGAAATGAGAATAGTAATGAAGATTTGGACAGAGGCATGAGGCCTTCAAGAGTCTTCAGGAGATAAAATTTCTGCATAAAAACTGTTTCTTGAAGGCTCCAACAATGTTTTGGCCACCTTTTGATAGAACAAATTTTATAGGTGGCCAATAGTGGCTCCACTTGGGGATGGTGCCTTCCTAAAGGCATCAAGAACTTCAGACTTGCATTCTCTGGGAGGCTGATCAATCCTTTATCCATTGGGCTGCATTCTTTGCTTGGATTATTTTCTTTTGCTCTAAAAACATGTAGCAGCCATGAAAAACAATGGATCTTCATTCGACAAGCTTTCTACCTACCCAATCCTACTGATCTAGCATTTTTTCTTCATTAGAGTGCACTTGGATTGGAAAAATCTGTTATAACATTTTGTTCTTTTTGAAAATAGGAAATCTAATCTATTTCTACTCCTTGTTTCTCCATGGACTCAGATTAAGTAGTTGAGCCCATATAATTCTCTACCTAATCTACCATCTGTTGGGATTAAACTATCCAACAGATTTTATTCTCTAAATTCTACAACAGAAATTTAAAAACAGTCAACTCAGGATTAAATAGTCTAACTTGATGTTGGTCTATGGCATAAGAACAAGCTACACATAGACATTTATTTTGCAGAAAATTTTAAAAATGGAAGGCTTCAGATCTAACAGTTCAAGTACTTCCTTCATCTTTTTACAGCTCTGTTTTTTCATTTTATTTGAGCTATCTTTCCTTTGTCAACCGGTTCAAATTTTGAGCTGATTAGAACCAATTATTCACCTCCTTTATTGACTCAAGGAATAAAAATATTTGAGTCATTTCTCATGAAAACTTAGGTTCAGATTTTGAGCATGTTTGAACCCTTCATTTCTAACCTAATCTATCTACTGATAAGCCAAGATTAAACAGTTTGGCAAATCGAATTCACTATCCTATCAGCAAAAAATTTAAAGCTAATTATTCAATATTAAGCTGTTTGACTAACTAGAAGTGTGTTCTTTTAGGAGTGGCATTTAGGCTTGCACACTTTCAGAATTGTTTCTCTTTTTTGGTATGGGGCTATACCTTTCTTGTTTTCACAATCTGCCCTCTTTTCTATCTTTTATTGCTTTTGTATTTTTTCTTTATGAAACTGAACAAAGCAATGGTATTTACAATGGAAATGAAAGCTTTAAAATTGAACTCAGAAGTAGTAATGCTTGAGCATCCTGCCATTGACAGGACCCCCAAACAGATCTGTGCCATCTAACTCTTGTAGAAAAAAGGCATTTGGACCAATGGTGGACTAAATCATGTAAGGACCTTGCCACAAACTATCAAATTTTCCATGTTTACCCTTATCCTCTCTTCTGGAGTCCCATTTGAGTACCTTGTCTCCAATATTGAAATCACGAGCTTTTGTTCTCTTGTCGAACAACATCTTTATGTTCTCTTGCACCTTTTGAGCTCTGTTGTAAACTTCTTCCCTTGTCTGCTGGACATGTAATGTTTGATTGATCCTCCTTATCATGTTGTCCTCTTCTGACTATATTTCTTGGATTAATTTTATCACTGGTACACCTAAGCTGGTAGGAAACACTGCATCTGCTCCATAAACAAGCTGGTAAGGGGACATTTCAATGGACTTCTTTGTGTTCAACCTGTCTACCCACAAAGCATGCACCAACTTGTTATGCCATGATTTTTTATTTTCCTCTAGCAGCTTGTTGATGATGGTCACCAAACTTTTATTTGAATATTTTTCTAACCCATTACCTTGAGGGTAATAAGCAGTGGAATGACCGAGTGTAATCTGATACCTGTGACAAAAATCAATCATCTTTTTGGAACAAAAAGTAGCAACATTATCAGTAATAATCTTCCTAGGGCAGCCAAATCTAGACAGGATATGATCTTCAAGAAATTTTATAATGACAGAATCTATGGCATTCCTATAAGGGATGGCCTCTATCCATTTGGTGAAGTAGTCAGTGGCTGTGATAATCCATTTGTGTTGGGCAGATGAAGTAGGATGGATTTCTCCTATGAAAACTAGGCCCCATTGTTGAAAAGGAACTTCAACAATGATAGGTTGTAATGGTAAAGGGAGGATTTTTCTTTTGCCCTAAAAAATTTGGCATTTGTGATAGGCGACTATCATTTTCTGGACATCTTGGAAGAGGGTGGGCCAGTAATAGCCAGCTCTAAGAATTTTATTGGCTGTGGTTTTCCAGTAGATATGACCTCCACACTCTCCTTCATGGAATTCATGCTTGATCCTCTCTGCATCAACTTCAGGCAAACATTAAATAAACCATTAGTATTTTTCCAATATAAACCTTCATTTAAAATGAAATAGTTCCTAGCTTTCAACTTTAAAAACCTTTCCTTTGTTTTTGATAAATCAGGAGGAGCATTAAGATTTGTAAGCACATACAAGATATCAGTGTACCAAGGTGAGTTTTGAAACTTCTCTTCCACAGTGGGGGCAGGTAACTCTTCCTGTTCATCCAGGGCATCTACCATGTTAATGTCAAGGGCTTGTAGATTCGATTCAGCCATTAATTGAGCTAATCCCTGACCTTTAATGAGTTTTTTGGGTTTGATTTCCAAATCATACTCTAATATTGCAGCAATCCATTTGCCCCTCTTTCCATCTGGGTCTTGTGACAAGATGTCTTTTACCACTATATTACGCACATAGGCAATGATGTGGGAATGCAGAACATACACCCTGAAGTCCTTTAAGGCCTTTACCAAAGCATAGGCCTATTTTTCCATTATGTTATAATTCAAGGGTGCATCCCTTAAAGCCTTGCTGAAAAAAGCAATAGGTTGTTCCTGTCCCTCTGGGTTTTTCTGCAACAGGACTGCAGCCAGAGTATGCTCTGAGGAAAAGGAAAAAATAAGGAAATCCTTTGAAAAGTCAGGGCCTATTAGGACAAGTGCCTGGGTGAGTGCATGTTTTACCAATTCAAAGGATCTTTTAGCTTCTACAGTCCACTTCGCTCCTACTTCTTTCTTGAGCATATTAGTCATGTTTCTAAGGAGTTCTGCTAAGTTGGGAATAAACCTCCTTAAGAAGTTAATCTTTCCGATAAAGGGCTGTAATTCTTTTATGTTCCTTGGTTGGCTAATCTGTAGTATTCCCTCAACTCTTTTTGGATCTATTTTAATCCCTTCTTCTGATGTGATATGGCCAAGGAGTTTACCTTCTTGTAGGCCAGACATTGTCTTTTTGGGATTTAAAGATAATCCAAACCTTCTGCACTTTTCAAGGATCTTTCTTAGATGCTTAAGGTGTTCTTCATCAGATTTGGAATAAACTATTATGTCATAAAGGTAAATTACAATGAAGTGCCCTATCTCCTCTGAAAATGCAATGTCCATGGCCCTTTGGAAAGTGGCCCCAGCATTCATTAATCCAAAATGCATTTTCACATACATGAAAGTGCCCCAAGAAGTGGTGAAATTTGTCTTGAGTTGGTCTTCTAGGAGTACTAAAACTTGATTGTACCCTGAAAAACCATCTAACGGAGAAATCCTCTTTGAACCAACTACCCTTTGTAGGATGTGTTCCATTTTGGGTAAAGGGTAATTTTCCTTTAGGGAGGCTCTGTTAATGTTTCTGAAATCAATGCACAATCTGATTTCTCCTGTCTTTTTCCTCACAGCTACAAGGCTAGAAACCTAATCTGAAAACCTCACAGGCACTATGATTCCTGCCTCATACATTTTCTTGATTTCCTTTTCTACTAGAGGTAGTTGTATTGGGTTAATTCGACGCAGTTTTTGCCTAAAGGGTTTTTGGTTTTCTTTCATTGGGATCTTGTGCTGGATGATTTCTATATCGTAGGCTTTTAAGTCTTCATAGATCCAAGCAAAAACATTGACAAACTCTTTAAATAAGTCAATGTATTTCTTTTTCATGTTTGCTGGCAAGGACCTAGCTAATTTAATCATTTTAGGCTTATCCTTGGTGCCTATGTTGCATTCCTCGACATCAGACTCTGTGTATTCTACAGTGGGTTTATTTGCTACGTCGTTAAAATCAAACAGTTCTTCTAAAGGTGCTAACCCCCTAGGTATGTTCTTGTCCTTTGACGAAAATACCTCTATGTCTTCATTTTCTACGTCCTCGTTCTCTTCAGTATGAGTTCCAAGTTTTTTAGTTAACATGTTGATTTTTATGGAACCAGATAGTTTTTCTCCTTCAGGGGACTCTTTGTTGAGGCAATTTTCATCGGATTTAGAATGTGAATCAGATAACTCAAATTCGTTCCTGCCAAGCAGGAAATCCTCTATCTGCTTGTCGCCCTCAAATACCTTCCAAAATTGTTCATTATCTGGCACTGTGGGTCTATATTTTTTTTGAATGATGATATGTTTATCATCAGGTGATTCTTGACATGAACTAGCAGCGTAGGCCAGCCCGTTTTCAATTATGTTTTGACTCCTTGGGACAAACACGAGCTCATATTTTGTAAATGTGTTCAGGAAATATATGGCATTATTTCGGTATACCTTTAGTCTAGGATGCTTAATGGCATACTCTCCATTTAGTTGTTTGATAACTAATTCCAAGTCTCCCTGAACAATTATCTTCTTGGCTCCTAGTTCTTTCAATAGACGCAATCCTAGGATGAGAGCCTCATACTCTGCGATATTGTTAGTGCATTTGAAATCTAGCCTAAAAGCATGGATTTCGGAGTAATTGTTTTCAGTGTCGACCAACCATACCCCAGCTCCCACACTCCTTTTAGTGCAAGACCCATCAAAGTTCATGCACCATAAGGGATTGTTTGTAGGGTTAACATCGTTTTCATCCCTATTGCCTTGTTCATCATTATGTTCTATTCTGATATCCGCAACAGGTTGTGCTGGGTCTCGTTCCTCAGGATTTTCATGGAGTTGAGCACGAGGGGTAGTCTGTTGTTTTCCATCTTGGCTTTGTTCACTCTGGTCTGTTGTTTCAGCGCACTGTTCAACAGTTTCTCTCTCGTTTTCTTCCCTATCTGGAACTTCCATCATTTCTAGATTAAGGGCCTCTAACTGGTTATCTGAGTCGTTGTCTTCTGGCTCTGACTCCTTTGTGGATTCATTATTGTAAAAGATAAATGAATCCAGGTCTGTATGGACAGAGTAAATGGGGGAATTTTCAGGCTTTTCTGAGCTACTGACCATAAATCTCATGTGTGCCTCTCTATATAGTCTTCTAAGCTGGCTAAAGGTAGGGATAGTGGCATATGTCCCATCCATCTGTATGGTACCTTGCAGCTTGGCACCCCATGACCTTGACAACAACATTCCATACTTAGGAGGCACATCAGCCACCACAACATCCATAACCATGCACTTGGCTGAGATTTGAGTCAAACTCACACAAAGGTCTTGGATTAGGCCAAGGCACTTCACTCTGATAGAATCAAAAGAATATAAATCCTTGTAAGGTCTGGTTATTTCTAGTCCTACCCTTTCCATTATTACCCTTGGCATAAGGTTGTGCGAGGATCCAGAGTCATGCATAGCATTATGCAGGATTTTTTCATGAACATTTAAACTCACATAAAAGGGAGGAACAGGTCCCTCTTGATATATACCTTCAATCTTAGGACCAAAAATGAGCTCTGGCTGGTCATCACTAAGATTGACTGTATCATGATTATCCTCAATATTTAAAGCCTTCAAAATTTGGGTCCTATATACATTCTGGGCAGCTAACTCAATCAGGGGAATAGAGATTTTGATCTTTGAAATTTCTTGTTCTAGGCTGAAAGGAATTTGGTTCTTTGAAGAACTTGTCTCAGCCTTACTAGCTGCCAGTCTATCAACAACATCAGCTTGCTTATTTGTTCTATTCATATTTGACAGAATGGTCTTAACAGGAGTACTAGCTGAAGTGGAAGTACTACTAATGTCCGCACTCTGTTTTTAATTGTTTTGAGTGCCTTTCTCTCTACCTTTATCAAAATTCACAGCCACTGTTTTATCCTTTTGTTTGAAAATTTTAGGCTTGGTTGTAGTGTTGTTTTGTGAAGATTTGTCAGAGGTTTTGGTGTTGGGAGTTTGTTGACTAGTTTTGCTTCTAAGGTCATATTCTTTTTGAGACTCTATAATGACATTTTCCATGTCTTGAAAATGACTTTCATCATCATCTCTTTTGTCATCATAAGGTGTATAAAGACCTTGTTTTCTATCATAATGAATCTCAAATTCATCATTATCTACCCCCAGCATATTGATATCATCTTCCTCTGTTATCTCATTTGTTTCCTCAACCTCACTTATATAGTTTTGATGAAAGGGAGGAGTGATCTGTTGATCATCTTCCCTAGGTCTGTTTGGAGGTTGGTTCCTTCTAAAATTCTGATTCTGGTTTTGGTTTTTGTTTTGAGGAGCAGTTTGGTTTTGACTGGCTTGTGCTCTCTCAAGGATGCTCATTTTCCTCATCATTTCCTCCATCATTCTCTCCATTTTTGAGTTGGAAGTAGAGGGTGTAGATTCCTCTCTAAAGGACACTCTCTTTTCATTTTTCATTCTTGCTCTCTTCTCCATCAAGTTTACTTCTACAACAAGAGAACCTTTTCGCATTTATTCAAGAGTTGCAGGATCTCTCTCTCTCAGCTGATAGGCCATCTCAGGGTCAAACCCTTTAGGAAATTTGTTTAAAGTTGAGCCTTGTGGAGGTTTTAGATCTGGGGAAAGTGCATTATATACACTATTAAATCTGGTACAATAAGCTTGTACACTTTCCCCCGTGTCTCTATGGAGGTTCTTGTAATCAAAAAGGACTTGGAGAGGGTTTTTCTTTACTTCCCATTTGTTTAAGAATGCCTGATGGAAGGGTTGGAGATCATTGATACTATGAAGGGTTAAGCCTTTAATATAAGCTTTACAGAATCATCATCAATTTCATTTCTGTCAAAGTAGTCATTCATCTTATCCATATGTTGTGATGCAGTTGTAGCATTTCTAGCATCATATAATGGAATTTTGGACTGATAGTCCTGCGGAAGATTGACTAATGGTACAGGAAGGACTAAGGGAGCATACCATGCCGCCATGATATGTGGTGGAGGTGGATTTACAAGAGGTGGATTAACAGGAGGGAAATTGGGCTGGAATGGAGTGGTTTGAACAGTGGATGTAGGGTGAGTAGAAGTGGATGGACCAGGAGTAGATTGCTGAGCTGACCTTGGATGAGAGACATCTAAGTTGTGAAGGAAATGTAAGTCAAGAGGTGTTGCTTCTCTGCTACCAGGATGTTCACTTGTTTCAGGAGATGAAAGTGAATACTCAGAATCTAACTGATCTAAATCATTAAGAGACCTAGTTCTAAAGGGATTCACTAAGTCAACTTGTGATTGTGGTAGAACTGAATTAGCTCTCAAGGGTGATCCGAAAATAGTTGATAATTTAATCCTAGGAGAATTCCTAAGGATACTTTCTGGGTTATCAACTATCTCAGGTGGATCAGGGTCAGGATAGGCTCTAGTGCGAGTCTTTCTAGAAGCCACTATGCTGTGTTTTTTAGACCTAACTAAACAAGAAAAGTGTTAACCAGATATGACAATATTTGAGCGGTTTAACTGATCTTTTGCTAAGATAATTTTAATCCTAAAGCCTTCTTACTTATTTTGAATGGTTTTATAATTATTAGGGTCCTCCCAGTGGATTCTTAAGGTCTGCAGGGTTGTGGAGTCGCCAAGTGGAAGTTTTTAGCTCTTTTGGAGGTAAAAAGTGTTATGGGCCACTACCATGTTTATTGAATATCAATGTGAACTATTTTTTTGTTTTCTGAGTTATTTTTTAGTTGTGTGGTTTCCAAGAATGTCCTAACTTTGTTTCAAAACTTCGTTGTGGTTATGAGACAAAGACAGTCTACTCTTATGGCTAAGCTAGCTGATTTTTCAAGGTTAGATAAAGCCTTATGAGAATCCTACGGTTTGCCTAGTTTGTCACTGATTCAAACAAGTTTCATCATGATTACCATTTCTTGGTAGTGCTTGAAAAGGTTTCTTTTTACTCACTGCACAATTTTCTTGAATCAAGGGTTTTCTGAGGTCTTTAAAGGTATCTAGACCCAAAAACACTCAAAGTCCCCAGTGGAGTCACCATTATGTTGGGGTTCCTATGTTTTGGCCATTGAAAAAAACCAAAAGATAAGACAACATCAAACCACTTTGGAATTCAAGGATCCAGCCCTCCTGAATCCAGAGAGGGATCTCTCTATGAATGAGTTTAAAGATGTGATCTTTAAAGCCTGAAATGTGATATTCAACTAGTTATGAAGAGCATGGGTTTGTTTTGTTTGTTTTGGTTGGGCAAAGACATGATGAAGGTGAAGGCAGTTCATAATAAAGGGTGAAGATGTATGCAAATGAAGGAATGATTCGGCTGATAGAAAGGGAAAAAAAAAGCTTAACCCATTAGGCTATGGAGTCATAGGAGGATTTTAATTGGACAACAAGTTTCAAGAAGGATCCATGGGGCAAGTCACTTATGTCAAAGGATCTCTTAAGTTGATTGTATGGAATGAAACATATATGAAATGGAGAACACAAATGAAGAACAGTGAACAGCTTGAGATCAAATAAGTGCTTTAAAACTATCTTTCTTTGGCATGTACCTAGAGAAACAAAACACAAAATTATTATGAGATCAGGTAAGTTCTTTTAAACTACCCTGCGTTGAAGTACTTTCAGTTAAAAACATTTTTAGAACAATTAGAATAGCTTAAGATCATATGAGTGCTTTGAAACCAACCTGCTTTCAGCATATTCTAAAGGAAAACGTAGATAATCATCACAAAGAGCAATCTAGATCAGGCAAGTGCTTTGAAACCAACCTGCTTTAATATACTCTTTCAAGAGAACTTTCAAATGAAGAAAACATATAAAATAAAGCTTTCAGTAAGAGTAGGGTACTGTTGAGAGTAAGTCCTAGCTCTATGTTTGCTGCTCCTTATCAGAGAAAGTGAACAGAGTGAAAACATTAAAGAAAATAACAATTGACATTGAGGAACACATCACCATTAACACAAATCAGGATCCCATGAATCAACAGCTTTTATTTGATGTTCAAACCAGTTACACTTAGCAAGCCCGGTGGGTCTCTACAACTTCAAAATTCTCATATCAGCTTATGTATCTTCAAATTGCACACATGGCATCAGTAACTTCAGAGAACTATTACATGCAATCAGATGTCCAGAGACCAACATTGGCTCATCTTCTTGATGCAGGGGCATTAGACACTAGCCAACAATGTAGGAGGTTTGTCCACATGTTGTGGCTAGGAGGGTTCGAAATCCTTGAATTGTAACAGCTAGGTGTCAATACCTCAGCTGACTGTTTCATTTAGATTAGTTAGAGTTGTAGAAGTCGAAGAGTTCAGTTATTCGAATAGGTTGTAATTAAACCTTTGATTTCTAGAATGGTCCTCACAGAGGAACCGAAGAGTCATATGTTGATGTATATAAATTGTATTCCTTGGATGTATTGAGAGAGAGAGGGAGGAAGAGGAAGAGAGATTTCTGCAATAAACTCTGTGTGTTAACAATTGTTTCCAGTTAAATGATTTCAAATCCTATTTGCCATTGGATTGACTCGAACCTTTATCTATGAAGATATTGTTTAATTGTGAAGCGATTGAATTCTGTGCATATATAATTACTGAGTTGAACTATCGTGTAGATTCTGCATTCCCCTGTCTATTGATTCCCTCAAATTTTTT
Organism: Pinus albicaulis; assembly: GCA_034641835.2. NCBI lineage: Eukaryota > Viridiplantae > Streptophyta > Pinopsida > Pinales > Pinaceae > Pinus > Pinus albicaulis. The sequence continues at coordinate 951,435,597 of CM076575.1, read as the reverse complement.
CGAACAGGCTCTGTCGAATAAATCTCCACTCATAGAAGAATTCTGCGTAAACCCTGGTCGTTGAACTCTGTTTAACGGTAATAGAAATCTCGCTTAATAAAGAAAATTATGTTTGTTCATTGTTAATTGGAAATTCCTAACCGGGGTCAGAACCTGAGTTAACAAACGGAGAGTATACGAAGGAGAACGCAACCCCGATGTGAACCTTGGTTAGTCACTGTTCAAAACCCATGAGTGGATTTACGAAGGCGGATTGCCCATATCGCACCGTTTTTGGTGAGTAACTGGTATTTCCTAGTTGGGGAGCGATTCCATAGAGTGTTCGACACGTGGCGAGGTGGACCCACGGAAAACTGCAGTTCAAAGCGTGCCATCGCACATTAACGTTTGACCCAGGGAGCTGAGCGATATCATGGTATGTCGTCGATCTGGAGGGGAGCCATCGGACGGTAGTTACATGAGGAAGATGCGCGGAAGATAACCAAGTATGGTGCATGAATTTGATTGGACCACTAATATATATGTGGGGTCGGGCCGAAGGCCTATTGGAACGTCAGTTGGTTATAAAGTGTTAGGCTATTAATATAAAGTTCAGAGATATATTATCAAAGGTTGTTGAACATTTTTATTTATCAAATTCCTCGAATTTGATAAATAAAACCAAAGATAAGGAAAGTAAACCACGTGGAGTAAAAGAACGACGTTTCAGAGAAAGAAATGTTGACAGAGCCACGACTACAGTGACCATCTCTCCTTAGGGGTCCGAAATTCAGTTTTGTGCCGTCATTTGTGGTATTAGAGCCATTTTTTTTAAGGTTGTTTTTGCAGAAAGCTGACATGGCAATCTGAGTTGGTAGAGGTGCTGGCAAAAGGAGACATGTTTCCAACACAGAGGTGTTGGGGATGTTGTAGAGGGTCGAAGCCAGAATGGATGCCATGGAGCGAAGATAGCCCAAAGATCCTGAAGACATCAGTGAACCTGAAATAGAAGAAGCGGAAGAAAATTTTGAGATTACTCCTGACATGAGGCTCCTTAGAACTGTTCTGGGGTCTGCAGTTAAGCCCAGAATTGAAGTGTCGAGTTATGCAGGGGGACTGAATCTAGAGGAACTAGTGGACTGGATAAACGAAATTAATAAGTGCTTCGATTATGAAGAAATAAGTGAAGATAAAAAGGTCAAGTTTGCAGTGACAAAGCTGAAAGGACGTGCTGCACTTTGGTGGGATGGAGTGCAGGCATGAAGGAGGAGAGTTGGCAAGAAACCTATCAAAATTTGGACCAAAATGATGGCTCAATTAAAAGGAAAATTCTTGCCTAGTGATTATCAACTGACATTGTATAAGCAAATGCATAACTTGAGACAGAGGTTGCTGACAATAAAAGAATATATAGAGGAATTCTACAGAGTAAGCATAAGGGCTGGGCAATTCCAAGACACACCAGATAATACTGCCAGATATGTGAATGGTCTCAAGCTAGAGATCCAAGATGAGATTGGTCTTCTATCTCCTAAGATAGTGGAAGAGGCCTACCAGATGGCCTTGAAAGCAGAGGAGAAACTCCTGAGGAAATAGTTTGCCAAGAAGAGAGGTACTTTCCAAGGAAAGGGAAGTCATGGTGGTAGAGGAAAACCTACTACACCCAAGGATGGAGCTAACACTATCTCACCTTAGAATGCATCTACAGAGGAGGATGCAAGGGACAGAAGGGGTTCTTACAGAGGAAAAGGAAGAGGAGGTAGAGACAGAGGCAGAGGTAGATAATTGAGGTGCTATAGATGTCAGCAAGTGGGACATAACCACTGTGAGTGTCCAGAGAATGTGGGTGTTGGTCCAAGAAATGCTGTTGTTTCCCAAGCTGGAGAAGAGGCAGAAATTGAAGAAGAAATTCTTATAGAGAGGGGGAGATTCCTTGGTGGTTAATAAGGTCCTGTTGAAGCAAGCTAAAGAGGTCACTGAACCTGCACAAAGGAAGACTTTGTTTAGGAGCATATGCAAAGTCCAAGGGAAATGCTGCTAGCTAGTCATTGATAGTGGCAACACAAAAAATTTGGTTTCCACTGAGGTGATAGAGAAGTTGAAGTTGAAGACAAGGGAGCATCCAACTCCCTACAGGGTGTCCTGACTGCACAAAGGGCACCAGCTGGTTGTAAAGGAACAATGTGAGATAGAGCTGCAAATGGGAAAATATAAAGATAAGGTCCTGTGTGATGTAATGCCCATGGATGTGTGTCATATACTGCTAGGTAGACCTTGGCAGTTTGACAGAGCAGCAGTGCATGATGGCAAGAAGAACACTTACAAGTTCTTCAAAGATGGGGTACACCATACATTGATACCCATGGAAGAAGGAGAGCCATCCAGCAGAGTGATTGATCCAAAGACCTTGTTGCTGAGCGGGAAGAAATATCTGCAGCAGAGAGAAGAAGAAGAGGTAATTTTTGCTTTAGTTTTCAAACCTAAAGTAGTTCTTACTTCTCCAAATATTTCTGATTTTCCAGTGGAAATCCAAGAGATGTTAGAGGATTATTGTGACATTATTGTGGATGATTTACCTGATGAGCTGCCACCTGTGAGAAAGATCAGTCATCAGATAGTTTTTATCCCTGGTTCAAATCTGCCAAATAAGGCATCCTACAGAATGACTCCCAAGGAAAATGAGGAAATCAAGAGACAAGTACAGGAATTGGTGGACAAGGGGCTGATCAAAGAAAGTTTGAGTCCATGTGCAGTACCAACAGTATTGAGCCCAAAGAAAGATGGAGGCTGGAGAATGTGTACTGATTCCAGAGCAATCAATAAGATCACAATCAGGTACAGATTCCCTCTGCCCAGAATTGAGGATTTAATGGATTTTTTTAGTGGTGCTAAATATTTCTCAAAGATAGATTTAAAAAGTGGATACCATCAGATCAGAATAAGAGAGGGTGATGAGTGGAAGACTGCCTTTAAAACAAATGAAGGACTGTATGAATGGATGGTAATGCCTTTTGGGTTGTCAAATGCACCTAGCACTTTTATGAGACTTATGAATGAAGTATTGAAAGAATTCATTGGTAAATTTGTGATAGTGTATATGGATGATATATTAGTTTTCAGCAGAACTAAAGAAGAACATTTAAGGCATCTTAATAATGTCTTGAAGAAACTGCACCAAGAGAAACTGCTGATAAATTTGAAGAAATTCTCATTCATGAAGGAAGATTTGGTGTATTTGGGTTTTTTTGTTTCTGCAGAAGGATTGAAGATGGATCCAGAAAAGGTTAAGGAAATTGTGGAGTGGCCTTCACCCAGGAATGTTTTTGAGGTAATAAGTTTCCATGGACTTGCTAGTTTTTATAGAAATTTTATAAGAAACTTCAGTAAGATTAATGCACCCATAATTGAGACAATAAAGAAGAGCAAACAGCCATTTAAGTGGACTGCTGAAGCAGAGAGAAACTTTAAAATTTTGAAGCAAAAGATAACGGAGAAGCCTGTTTTGATCCTGCCTGATTTTGCTAAACCATTTCAAGTAAAGTGTGATGCCAGTGGGGAAGCCATTGGAGCTGTGTTGTGTCAGGATGATAGGCCTGTGGCATATTTCAGTGAAAATATGAATGACACCAGAATAAATTATTCCTCTTATGAGAATTAATTATATGCAATTGTTCAGGCACTGAAGAAGTGGAGACATTATTTGATGTCCAGGGAATTTGTATTGTATTCTGACAATCATGCTTTGCAGTATATTGTACAGCAGCCCAAGTTGAAACATAAGCATGCTAAATGGGTTGAGTATCTCCAAGGTTTTAATTTTGTTTTGAACCATATAAGTGGCCAAGCCAATAAAGTAGCTGATGCTTTGAGTAGGAGGCACATGCTTGTTCAAGAAACAAATTTTGAAGTTGTAGGGTTTGATTTTCTCAAATAATTGTATAAAACAGATCTAGATTTTAAGGAAGCATTTGAGGCATGTAGTAACCCTGTTTTAATAGATAGAAGCCAGTGGCTGGATTATTTCCTGCAGGAGGACTTGTTATTCAGAAGAAGCCAACTGTGTGTACCAAGATGTTCCATGAGAGAAAATTTGATCAAAGAGAAGCATAGTGGTGGACTTGATAGACACTTTGGTACTGATAAGACTTATGAGCAGCTGAGTCACTTCTATTACTGGCCCAAGATGAGAGCAGAAGTGGACAAGTTTGTGAAGAATTGCAAAATCTATCAGTATGCTAAAGGAAGGAGCCAGAATGCAGGATTTTACACTCCCTTGCCTATTCTAGACAGGCCTTGGGACATGGTGAGTATGGATTTTGTTCTAGGATTGCCCAAGACTCGGAGAGGGAATGATGCAGTCTTTGTTGTGGTGGACAGATTCTCCAAAATGGCACATTTTATTCCATGCTATAAAACTAGTGATGCCACCCATGTTGCTAACTTGTTTTTCAAAGAAGTTGTTAGATTGCATGGGTTTCCCAAGAGTATTGTTTCAGATGGAGACACCAGATTTGTGGGTCACTTTTGGAGGAAATTGTGGAATAAACTTGGTACCAAACTGAGTTTCAACTCAGCTTATCATCCTCAGACTGATGGACAAACTGAGGTAGTAAATAGAAGTCTGGGAAATTTGTTGAGAAGTCTTGCAGGAGAGCATCCCAAGCAATGGGATCATATTTTTCCCCAGGCAGAATATGCATATAATGACTCACCAAACAGAAGCACAGGGCAGAGTCCATTTCATATTGTTTATGGAATGCACCCCAGAGGAATATCAGAGTTAAGAAATCTGGGAAAGGCAGAGCTAAGGAGTGCAAATGGTGAGGAATTTGCTTTAGAGATCCAGGCCATACATGAACAAGTGAAACAACAACTACAAGGAAGCAACATCAAATACAAAATCAGAGAAGACTTGAGCAGAAAAGAAGTTCATTTTGAAGTAGGAGATTTGGTTTTGGCACACTTGAGAAAGGAGAGATTCCCAAGGAAGCAGTATAACAAACTGAAGTTCATAAAGATTGGGCCATGCAAGATACTTAGAAAGTTTTCTGCAAATGATTATGAGATTGAATTAACTCCTGATGTTGGAATATCTCCCATTTTTAATGTTGCAGATTTATACAAGTATGAGAATGATGGTGCAGAGGAAAGGTCAGCAGACAAGGAACAAATTGAGTGGAAAGAGCAGCTACCTCCAGCACAACCATTGCAACTAGAGAAGATATTGGACAAAAGAGTGTTCAAAAGGACCAGAGGACAAGAGTACTTTCAGTACTTAATCAAATGGAAGGACAAGCCAGAGGAAGATGCCACTTGGATGACTGAAGGAATGTTGTAGAAGATAGGCAGATCAGTGGAAGAGCTCATGGACAGGATCCCATGAAGAAGATTGCCATCAGGAGTCTGATGCAGGGGCATTAGACACTAGCCAACAATGTAGGAGGTTTGTCCACATGTTGTGGCTAGGAGGGTTCGAAATCCTTGAATTGTAACAGCTAGGTGTCAATACCTCAGCTGACTGTTTCATTTAGATTAGTTAGAGTTGTAGAAGTCGAAGAGTTCAGTTATTCGAATAAGTTGTAATTAAACCTTTGATTTCTAGAACGGTCCTCACAGAGGAACCAAAGAGTCATATGTTGATGTATATAAATTGTATTCCTCGGATGTATTGAGAGAGAGAGGGAGGAAGAGGAAGAGATATTTCTGCAATAAACTCTGTGTGTTAACAATTGTTTCCAGTTAAATGATTTCAAAGCCTATTTGCCATTGGATTGACTCGAACCTTTATCTGTGAAGAGATTGTTTAATTGTGAAGTGATTGAATTCTGTGCATATATAATTACTGAGTTGAACTATCGTGTAGATTCTGCATTCCCCTGTCTATTGATTCCCTCAAATTTGTTCGAACAGGCTCTGTCGAATAAATATCCACTCATAGAAGAAGTCTGCATCAACCCTGGTCGTTGAACTCTGTTTAACGGTAATAGAAAATCCCGCTTAATAAATAAAATTACGTTTGTTCGTTGTTAATTGAAAATTCCTAACCGGGGTCAGAACCTGAGTTAACAAACGAAGAGTATACGAAGGAGAACGCAACCCCGATGTGAACCTTGGTTAGTCATTGTTCAAAACCCACGAGTGGATTTACGAAGGCGGATTGCCCATATCGCACCGCTTTTGGTGAGTAACCGGTATTTCCTAGTTGGGGAGTGATTCCATAGAGTGTTCAACACGTGGCGAGGTGGACCCACGGAAAACCGATGTTCAAAGTGCGCCATCGCATGTTAACGTTCGACCCAGGGAGCCGAGCGATATCGTGGTACGCCGTCGATCTATAGGGGAGCCATCGGACGTTAGTCACATGAGGAAGATGCGTGGAAGATAACCAGGTACGGTGCGTGAATTTGATTGGACCACTGATATATATGTGGGGCCAGGTTGAAGGCCTATTGGAACGTCGATTGGTTATAAAGTGTTGGGCTATTAATATAAATTTCAGAGATATATTATCAAATTTTGTTGAACATGTTTATTTATCAAATTCCTTGAATTTGAAAAATAAAGCCAAAGAAAAGGAAAGTAGACCACGTGGAGTAAAAGAACGAGGTTTCAGAGAAAGAAATGCTGACAAAGCCACGGCTACAATGACCATCTCTCCTTAGGGGTCCGAAATTCAGTTTTGTGCCGTCACTTCTATAGAAGTATTTATAGAAGAATGAGGAGGTGGGAGGATTTCCCAAGGGTTAAGTATCATTAATTATGTAATCAATGCAATTCCTGGCCTTTGGGAACCAGGCAAGGCATGATGCGGGAATGTAATCATTTCTAATTCTGCTTCATAACTCTGTTTCTGCCTTTCGAGACCTAATGATCGAAAAAGATCTGCTTTTGGGCTATTCTTAATCTTTTATAATAGTTTTGCCGGCAATTAGAGATAAGATCTTTGATTTGCATTAATTTTTCAGCTGTCTTTAGGCAAACACCTCTTGTTTTGGAAGTGACTAAAACTTCTTTGATTCCTGTGAGGCTGCAGGTGTCTTTAGGAGCTGGAGAGGGTTCAATTGGCCTCTTCTTATGGTGGTGGAGGCTTTCTCGACTCAACAGATGTCTTCGTCTTTCCCTAAAACACCTTTAATTTACTTGAGATCTGTGTTTTAGGTCTTCAATATCCTGTTCTGGTGTGTTCTATTTTCGACACTGATACTCTTTAATTGGTGCTTAATTTACTATGTTTTGCTGGTATACAGGGTTGCGTAGGGGTGATATGGCATCAATGCCTTATGAGACACCGATGAAACGTGTTTTTTAAACCCTGCGAATGATTTTCTCTGGTGAATCGAAGGCAGGAGAATCGTCACCCTCTGCCTTTGAATTTTTTTCAGATATAGCGGAAAAAATATTTAAACCCTAAAAAATACGAAAAACATTTATAGAATCTTGCATATATGGGTTTATTGCATCAGAAGGCACGTGGAGTGAGCGTGGCCGTTGGATGGCATCATCCAATGGTCGGGATTGATCAGAGGAGGTCAGAGGAGAACGGAGGGGGAGATTAAATCAGAACAGTCGATCATGCAAGATCGACGGTCGGGAGCGAGGGTGGAAAGTCAAAGCGAATGAGTTATTTTATTTAAAAATAGGAGAAAAATGGGCTAAAACCTTCATTTTGACAAAAAGGTGGCGGAAGAATGGGTTTGGGAATGGGAGACACGTGGGCCGTCGGATGAGATCGGCCCACGCGATCAATAGTGGAGATTGGGCACTGACCAACCTTATAAAACATGCCCGGACTTCAAAACCTTTTAATAAAACCACGCTGGACATAATTTCCCGGGTCCAGATTTGCTGACTGCGCGGGGAAACAATAAAGATCTGCCCCAAAAATGTGCCGCGTGGATGCTGATGTGGTGCTGGGACCACTGCCTGCCACTGTGGATGAGGGGACCGGGCAATGGAGTGTGGGCTGTCGATCTGCAAGTCAGATCGACGGCGGAGATCCTTTAAACACCGCGTCGTACCCTGAGTTATCGCATGGGCATCTTCGGAGAGAAATCACCGTCCGATGAGCGGCCTCAGATTGGACGGTGTACGTCAATATCGCACCGGGTCCATGTCCGAACTTTAACGTGCGATGTCTGAATTTTAACACGCGATGAGGGCGGTTTTTCAACAGTGCTCAAGGCCACGCATCAAGCGATGAATGGAATCGCTGCCGATCGGGAAAAAACCGCCTTCCGCTTGAAAGCAGTGCAATGGATTCTGCCCGGTTTTTCTTTTAATAAAACAACAAAAACATTTAAACCCAAAAATTAATTATAACAAAGGTTTTGGTCGGGAAAACCTATATTTATGAAATGGATTTAGCGCCTGTGCGGGGCCTTTGGGTGCATGGGAGATAATATAACCGGGGGAGATAGAATGGAGGGCTAATCGACATGGGGCAATGCGATAAGTGCGTGGACTGCCAGCGCCTAGTTCTAGTGCCAGGGCATATGGAGGAGAAGAGTTAAAGACTTAGCCCAAGGGGGCTTAAGTCTATAATACATAAAAAATGTGATTTTCATAGATTTTCAATGATTTTCAATGGTTGTTGGGGGTTTCAATAAGGCAACAAAGGGTCTTAAACCTTATCAAAGGGATTTTGATGAAGGGGAAAGGGGAAAACATGGAAATGAGGGATTTTAATGGGAAATGGAGAGATAAAAATGAGGTTAGTTTTGGAAGAGGGGAGAGGGGGAAAATGGTGTTTGTAGTAGTATTTTGGCTTTGAAATCAGCAGAATTTCTGAGTGTGAAATGAGAACAGTAATGAAGATTTGGACAGAGGCATGAGGCCTTCAAGAGTCTTCAAGAGATAACATTTCTGCATAAAAACTGTTTCTTGAAGGCTCCAACAATGTTTTGTCCACCTTTTGATAGAACAAATTTTATAGGTGGCCAACAGAAATTACGTTGTAGCAACTTAGTAGTGACAAATCTCTTGTACTTTGTGGCAACCCCTCTGTAGTTTGTTTTAGCCTTGTTGCTAAATCAGAGTATTTAACACAACCCGTGTTTTATCAATAAAAATATATAGTATAATTTTGAGAATAGTTTACAATTTTTAAAATATAATCCTTTTGAAATGTAATATCTATTATAATTTAAAAAAACATAATTAATATAGAAAATTAAAATAAATGTATACTGATCAAAACTCATCACAGACTTGAATATTTCATCACAGACTTATATATTTTATCAACTAGAGGTTGCAAGAATGTATGTAGAACCAATTAGTCCATATATGAACTCTTACGCCATTATTGAGATTTTCAAGTAACCATCCATAAATATCCATAAAGGGATTACAATGGTCAGGTTGTGTCTATAAATACTCTGTTTTAGCAACAAGGCTAAAACAAACTATAGAGGGTTGCCACAAAGTAGAAGAGAGTTGTCACTAATAAGTAGCTAAAATGTAGCTTGAAAAACAGAGTTGCCACAAAGTAGAAGAGAGTTTTCGCCACTACAACAGTGAGTAGCCGCAATGTAGTTTCAACAACGAAGAAAGTATAAGAGAGTTGACACCACTACAACATGGAGTAGCCACAACGTAATTTCAACAACGAACACCTACAGTTGCGTTGTGACAACTCTCTAAACAAGAACGTAGTGAATCCTCCTCCAAATATGTGTTCTTGTTTAGAGAGTTCTCGCAACACAATTGTAGGTGTTCGTTGCTGAAACTACATTATGGCTACTCTTTGTTGTAATGGTAGCAACTCTCTTTTACTTTCCTCATTTTTGAAACTTCGTTGCGGCTATTCCCTATTGTAGTGGCGACAATTCTCTTCTACTTTGCGACAACTCTGTTGTCCAAACTACATTTTGGCTACTTAGTAGTGACAACTCTCTTCTACTTTGTGGAAACCCCTTTGTAGTTTGTTTTAGCTTTGTTTCTAAAATAGAGTATTTATAGATACAACTTGGCCATTGTAATCCCTTCATGGATGTTTATGGATAGTCACTTGACAATCTCAACAATGACATAAGAGTTCTGATATGGACTAATTGGTTCTACATATATTCTTGCATCCTCTAGTTGATAAAATATTTAATTTTGTGATGAAATATTCAAGTATGTGGCGACAAACTTGACCGACTATGTGATGTAACAAGTTTTTTAGAGGAGGATTCAATGTGTTCTTGTTTAGAGAGTTGTCACAACGCTACTGTAGGTGTTCGTTGTTGAAACTACGTTGCGACTACTCCCTATTGTAGTGGCGAAAAATTTCTTCTACCTTGTGGCAACTCCATTGTTTAAACTACGTTGAAGCTAGTCAGCAGCAAAACATCTCTTATTCTTTGTGGCAACCCATCTGTGTTGGTGTGTTTAGTGCACGAAGGTATGAAAAACATTGGTTTTTTGGTAGGAGTGATTGCTAGCCTACAAGCAATGGTCACAGAGAAAAAATGGGTTGTTAGATGGTTAGTGAAACATCATAACATATAGAAAAACTAGTTATGGAACATAGCATACTACAAAAAGAGGAGGAAATAAGAAACAACAAATACACATATAACACAAGCTCAATATCAAGTTAAACGAACTAATAATACCAACGGAGAACGAATCCCATTTGTATCCGTTGGTGGTTAAAAAAAGGTAGAATGCTAAAACACTTGCAGTGAGTCCTTAGAGCTATGGAGCTCTAATACTCAAAGCAAGGAGGGCTCTCCCCTTAAGCTGTTTGCAGGGCTCTCTCTTCTCCTCGAATGAGTGATCGGATAAGGGACAATTGATGCACTTCTCCTTTGGGACTGAGATGTTGGATGGCCAACAAATGAATCCCTTCACTCTCTTGCTACTTGGAAAACACATTTCTAGTTTGCTCATGGGAAATTTGGCCCGCATAACAATGTGTTTTGAAATTTTCTTCTCATAGTGGTCTTTTATAGGCAAAATTCAAATCTTTTTCCCTCTCTTGGTACAATTATGGATAGTGACCCAAGAGTGGTGGTTGATTCCATTGTGTGCTCACTTGAGGTCTCAAGGTGGCTCTAGGCGACTATCCTTGGGTGGCATCAAGTGGAGAATCTTCTTCCTGAAGTGTGCAAAGTGGTCCCAGATAGTGACCTTTTTCCATACTCAAGACCGTGTGGCTTATTGGGGGAAAGCCATAGAGATTTGCTCTTCCATTGAAGAAAAATGTGCGCGGAGTGCACTTTGCATGTGTATTTTGTGTGCAAGTTGATAAATTTGCGTCTTGACCTTAGAGAAAGTTAAATTTTGTAGATTCTCTAATGTTTTTCAACTCTGTAAATCCTTCTGCTTGACATTTCATGATGTCTTTTGCTTGTCTGATTTTCCAGTGATAATACCATCTATAGTTTGTTTTAGCCTTGTTGGTAAAACAAAATATTTAGACACAACATGTTTCGCTAATAAACTGAAAAATGATTATAATCCAACAATATAGGGTTTTAACCGTAAGCACAAAAATCTAAAGATTCACATGGCATTTTTACGTTCGTTGAATAAAAACATAATGTAGAAAAATTTGGTGGATTTTATGTACATATACACATGTTAGGGTGAGGAGAAAAAACATACTTTATAAGTATATTCTTGATTATTGATATGAGAATGTGAAAATACAAGGGAATGACTAATTTTTAACCATTTAAATCTTAATTTTGAAGTTTAAGTTTAAATATTTTTGGTCATGAAACACATTTATTTAGTTTTAGTGAAAGGGAATGAAAATTAAGACTACTTTGTTATTCTTTAGCGATGTGTCTATATATATATATATATATATATATATATATATATATATATATATATATATATATATATATATATATATGCGTTTGTCATTTATTTTAAATTTTGCATTTTTTTTATATTGAATAATGAGAAGAATTAAGATCTTCCATATTCATGATTGCTTTCATTGTTGAGTTTAAGTCATCTCTTTCCAAATCTCATTATTATATGAGATATCTCATTTTATTTTAATGTAGTGATAACTTTAAATCAAAAGTTTTGTAAGTTTCCTTATCTAAATAATTTCTCATTTTACTTTAATGGAGTTGCTGCAAAGTAGAAGAGAGTTTTGGCCACTTCAACAGTAAATAGTTGCAACGTAGTTTCAACAACGAGGAAAGTAGAAGAGAGTTTCCACCACTACAACAGAGAGTAGCCACAACGTAGTTTCAACAACAAACACCTATAGTTGCATTGCGACAACTCTTTGAAAAAGAACACATCTCTGGAGGAGGATTCACTATATTCCTGTTCAGAGAGTTGTCGCAACACAATTGTAGGTGTTCATTGTTGAAACTACGTTGTGGCTACTCCTTGTTGTAGTGGTGTCAACTATCTTCTACTTTTCTTGTTGTTGCAACTACGTTGCGGCTACTCCCTGTTGTTGTGGTGACAAGTCTTTTTTACTTTGCGGCAACTCCGTTGTTCAAACTACATTGCGGCTACTTAATAGTGACAACTCTCTTCTACTTCGTGGAAACCCCTCTATAGTTTGTTTTAGCCTTGTTGCTAAAATGAAGTATTTATAAACACAACTTGGCCATTGTAATCCCTTTTTGGATATTTATGGATGGCCACTTGACAATCTCAACAATGGCGTAAGAGTTATGATATAGACTAATTGGTTGTACATATATTCTTGCATCCTCTAGTTGATAAAATATTTAAGTTTGTGATGAAATATTCAAGTCTGTGATGAGTTTTGATTACTATACATTTATTATAATTTTCTATATTAATTATGTTTTTAAAATTATAACAGATATTACGTTTCAAAAAGATTATATTTTAAAAATTGTAAACTATTCTCAAAATTATACTATATATTTTTATTGATAAAACACAGGTTATGACTATAAATACTCGGATTTAGCAACAAGGCTAAAAAAAACTACATAGGGGTTGCCACAAAGTACAAGATATTTGTCAGTACTAAGTTGTCGCAACGTAGTTTCAACAAGGAGGAAAATAGAAGAGAGTTTCCACCATTACAACAGGGAGTAGATGCAATGTACTTTCAACAACTAACACCTACAATTGTGTCGTGACAATTCTCTGAACAAGAACACAATGAATCCTCCTTAGACAAACTTGTTACATTACATAGTCGGTCAAACTCTGTGAACAAAAACATTCACATTTAAGCCAACATATACATTTTTAAAACACGGAAGGGCTTAAGTGTGAATGTTGTTGTTTAGAGAGTTTGACTGGCTATGTAATGTAACAAGTTTTTTGGAGGAGAACTTAGTCTGTCCTTGTTCAAAGAGTTGTCGCAATGCAACTGCAGGTGTTTGTTGTTCGAACTACGTTGCAGCTACTCCCTGTTGTAGTGGTGGCAACTCTCTTCTACTTTGCTCGTTGTTGAAACTACATTGCGACTACTCCCTGTTGTAGTGGTGGCAACTCTCTTCTACTTTACAGTAACTTTGTTGTTCAAACTACATTGCGGCTATTCAATAGCGAAAAATCTCTTTTTCTTTGTGACAACCCATCTATAGTTTTTAGCATTACTGCTAAAACAAAATATTTATAGAAACTGTTATCATCAAATTGATTATGATAGGCTTCTCATCAATCAAATTAATGTAACCCTTTCAAACCACTTTTGACTGAAGATTAGCCTCTTCAGTTTGAGAGGGCACTCTCAAGGTAATTTATGATTTTCAAAGGAAATTTAGATGGCTAACTCTATAGTTGTAACTTGATTTGATTGATTGCAGGTTGAAAATGTAAGGACTTGCTACCATTGGGCTATGGGGTCAATATCAATAAACTCAATGAAAGTATTTCTTCTTATGGAAACTGAGGCAATGGAGGCTTCAATGAAATGATAGTGCACACACAACACAGGAAGAAAACAACAATTTAACCTCTAAAGGAACTCAAAGCATGTTACCATGAGTTCTGAGTAATTATACATCAAACTAACTACAGGTATTAGACACGAAAGATATAGAACATATAACACATTGAACACCTCCTTCGAATCTCAGGTAAAGAAGCAAATATCATTATATATTACTGAAACTGAAAAACTATTACAGAGTAGCATTTTGGTACAATATTCTCCAACCCTTTGATATTCAATTTTCTGTCTATAAATGGACTCCTTTTACATTGCATAGGATGTTGGATCATCGAATCTTAACTTTGACAACTAACATAACCAAAAACTAATTTCTTGGAATAGAAAAAGTCAGCTAGTCTCTAAAGACTTACATTCTTAATAGGACTCTAGTTATATCTATTACAACTACTAAATAAAGGAGTGCATAATTACATCAAAAGTAGTTAGGTTGCTCGAATGGCACTATCCATCATCAAAAGAATAAATGCCCTTTTATTGAAATACAAAACAATCATCCTATTTTTAAGGAAATGAAGACATGGCCATGGCATTTGCTGACTGTTGAGCTGAATCGACCCTTTTTTCTTGAGTTGCGTTGTTGCTAATGTGCTAATGTAATGAGTTAGTTTAGGACGTGGACCTTAATTCACTGATATGCTGACAGATGAGTTGAGAGATTGCAGATCTACTATATGGACGAAGTGTTGAACGCTTTTGTTGCCCGACATCGACCTTTCAGTTTTTTTCACTCGAAATCCTTTTTGCCATGTTAAAACCTTTTTGTGAATAAAACAGTGTGAAAACCAATATACCCAGACTTGAAACCTTTTAAACTTTATTTCTGAAATGGCATCGCAACCGCGCACTTCACAACCTTTACAATTTAGTTTATAAAGAATACAACCTGCAATGTGATGTGAAGGGGACGTGGAAGGTAGGTGACGTGGAGGGTAAGTGGGACCCAACCATAGCACATATCACAACTCTCAGCCTTTAGTTATAAGCGCGGAGGATATAAAGTTTAAACGCTACGAACTACGACACGCGGGGGAGGAGATGAGTGATGTGGCATGTAAGAAGTGGGACCAGACCACAACGTAGATCGCAGCTTTTAGCTTTTAGTTATAAGCTGTGGGGTTTAAATTTTATAGTTTGTGATGTGCGGGGAAGAGGGACCCACTGGCATATGGCCGAGTTTTATGAATCGATATAAGGTTTCAAGCGGTAAGTGTTATGGAATTTATGTGATATCACGATATATCAAAGTACTGCAACGACTGTAAAGCGGGGGTGAAACTGCTAAGGTGGGGCCTAACTTACCTCATCGCAAATAAAATAACTATGTTGCGGGTGCTCACAAAAGTAAAGCCAATGCGATGCGATGTGGTAAATGAAACGATCGAGGAATAAAAAGCAATGAAATTGTAAAGGTGGAAGGGTAAAGAGAAAAGGCGGAAAAATCGTAAGTTAAATGATTTTCAATGGAAAATGAAATGAAAATGGAAGCATGTTGGGTAAAATGGGTCCCACTTCATCATATTTTGTCCTTCAAAAGGTTTGTAAGAGATGGTAATGTAAATGATTTTGGGTTTTGGTCTATGGAAAAAGTGATTTTGAATGTATGGGATTATATGAATGGGGAAGGAGTCAAATAAGGCGGGATGAGTGGAATGCAAATACCAATGCTAATAAAACCTTGTCCTCTGAAATTGTTTAAAATCATGAGTGATAACAGACACAATAGGTTTTTCTAATAAATTAAAATGGATAATAATCCAATAATACAGGGTTTAAACCACAAGCACAAAAATCTAAAGATTCAAATGGCATTTTGACATCCGTTAAATAAAAACATAATGTAGAAAAATTGGGTGGATTTATGTACATATACACATGTTAGGGTGGCGAGAAAAAATATACTTTATAAGTATATTCTTGATTATTGAAATGAGAATGTTAAAATACAATAGAATGATTAATTTTTAACTATTTAAATCTTAATTTTGAAGTTTAAGTTTAAAGAATTTTGGTCATGAAACACATTTATTGTGTTTTAGTGAAAGGGAATGAAAAGTAAGACTACTTCGTTATTTTTTAGTGATGTGTGTGTATATATATGTATATGTTTGTCATTGTAATATATTGATAAATCATTTATTTTAAATTTGACAACTTTTTTATATATATTGAATAATGAGAAGAATCAAGATCTTCCATAATAATGATTGGTTTCATTGATTAAGTTAAGTCATCTCTTTCGAAATCTCATTATTATATGAGATATCTCATTTTACTTTAATGTAGTGAGAACTTTAAATCAAAAGTTTTGTAAGTTTCCTTATCTAAAGAATTTCTCATTTTACTTTAATGTAGTGAGAACTTTAAATCAAAAGTTTTGTAAGTTTTCTTATGTAAAGAATATTCTTGAAAAGTCTATCGCATTCTCTTATTGTAAATTTTTAGTTTTTTTTAATCATTTCCAAATTAGATTTCCTTATGACATTTATTTCAATCTTCTCATTATTTTTGAAAAATGGGAAATTATATCCATTGAGGACACTAATTTTATAAAAAAATATTCTATGTAATAATGATAACCATTAATTTTAATATAAATATTGATGAAAAAAAATTGATTACTATAATTAAGTAATCTTAGGAATATAAAGAAAAAGATAATTTGATATTGATTTTGAATTATGTAGTAAGTTGAGATACATCCAGCATTCATTATTTCTTTATAACCATATTTATGTTATTCAATAACATAATAAGATAATATATATTCTTGTAGAAAAATTTAATAAATCTTACTTAAAATGCAAACATGAAAAAAATTAACCTTCTTCATAAACCACAATATAAGAATATAAGATAACTTCAACCTACTTCTCATGCCCATATGATTTGAAACTCAACCACCTTCTTAACTATTTGTACATTTTTATAAACTAAATTACCAATTTTAATGAAAAATTGATATTTATTGCATTTTTTATGTATTTATTATATGTTT
Source organism: Pinus albicaulis (assembly GCA_034641835.2). Lineage (NCBI taxonomy): Eukaryota > Viridiplantae > Streptophyta > Pinopsida > Pinales > Pinaceae > Pinus > Pinus albicaulis. The sequence continues at coordinate 951,418,720 of CM076575.1, read as the reverse complement.
TTTCATATATGTTGAATAGATTATTAAAATATTTGTTATAATTATTAATTTATTTAAATTTTAAATATTATTTTTTATTGAATTTGTGTCAAATTCAATAAAATTTTTTATTGAAATTGCAAATTACAAATTTGATTGTTTCATCTAAATTATATATATATATATATTTCAAAAATATATTTTAGATAATAAAACTAACTATTTAACTATTATTATTTTTTATAAAATCTAATTCAAAACTTTAAAACGCAAATTTAATAAAAATAATTGATATTTTTATAAAAATCAATAATATCATCAAATTAGTTTGTAAAATCTTTATTAAAAAAATAAAAAAATCAAATCTTGAAAAAAAAATAAAAAAATAAAAATCAAATCATAAAAATTAATCTCATTCTCTCTATCAACCAAAACCAAGATAAAAATAAGCCATCAACCCATATCAAGATTAATGATATCATTTCCATCAACCCATCATAAATACATGTCACTCTAACCATAATATAAATATTATATTATACCTAGAAATTCAGAAATTATTTGATCACTTTAATACCATTTTCTCCTCCGGTCTTATTTTCATCTAACTCAAACATCTAATTAATTAAACAACTAATGATTTGCATCTAATTAATTAAATAACAATTAATTAGCATAAACCGTAACAACGAAAATAACTCCATTTTATCTAATTAGTTATCTGGGAGACGGACGCTGTGGAGCAAACAGAGTGGGCCCATGAGAGTAGCCGGACAATGACCGCCGACAATGAGCACAATTTTCATGATTTTAGGCGATTCCTCTGGCTAGTTGAACTCTGACAGTGGGAAGGAAACGCTTCTCTATGATCCAAGAGACAAGTCTTTTCCTGGCTCCCTTTTTTTTCTTTAATATATACAAGATAATGCATAAAAATAGAGATGGGTTTTAATAATTAAATTTTTAGGTGGAGGGTCCTTTATTGTAAAAATACAGAGGACTCTTCCACTAATTTGGTGGTACTTATTTTAAATTCTAATACCCAAAAACACTTTATCCTAAAAAGAAAATAAAGTTATGCACTAATTTAGGTCAAGTATGATTATAATTATCTTAAAAATAAAATAAAGTTATACACTAATTTAGGTTAACTATGATTATAATTCTTTATCTTAAAAATAAATAAAGTTATACACTAATTTAGGTTAAGTATGGTTATAATATTAGAATTAGATGAGGAGAGGTTTAGTATTAAATAGTTATATGTGAATAATGATGTTTTTATTAGTTTTCGTTATATTCAATAAATTAAATTATTTAAATGGGCAATAAAAATTATTTTTATAAATTATTAGAAAATGATTCATATTTATATAGTTTGTGAGAGAGAATATTAGGTGATAAGTTGTGTTGTTAAGGTATTTTTTGTGTGAAGATTGTTAGTTCAAAATTATGTAAATTTATTTATGTTTAATAAATCAAATTTGTTAAATTAATACATCAATGTTTTATGTAGTTAAAATCTCTAAAGAGAAAAATAATCCATAATTGATTATTTAGCAGTAATTAAAACCTTAAAAAAAAACCATAAAACAATGATTAAAACCCCACAAAGGAAAAACACAACCATGAATCCCAGCTATGGTAAAAAACAACAACGCCCATTTTATTATTAGAATCATACCAAAATAGAGACCCTTTATTTTTTTCTTTAAAATCCACCTTTTAAATTTAAAAATAAAATAAAATAAAAAACACTAACAAAATAAAATAAAACCCAAAAACCGAAAATTTCCAAAACGCATAAGTTTCTAAGTGATTTTTTTATCTTTATAAAGTTTTTATTTTTATTTTTAATAATCATCGTGGTCATGACACAAGAACCACCACACTTGAGACTTAATACTTAAATACATAAACCAAACACTTGCGCGCATTTAAACATGGCCCACATGCCACGTAACCCTGAAAGATTTTACCCGACGATTTCCGTTGATGCCCCTATAGTTTCTTCCGGAATTTTACCATCGGGATGCCGCAGTCCAAGAAATTTCAAGTTTTAGTCGCTATAGATGACCAAGGAGCCAAAATGAGTTTGAGGCAACACTCGTGGATACTACAAAGTCTTGCTTGCACAAATTAGTTGCTCAACCAAGAATTATCCTTATATTTACATGACACGATGGGCTATCACGAATATAGACACCATTAAACAACGAATTATCACTCATCGTGACACAATAGTCGGTTTTTTCAGGTTAGAAGACATCGAGGGTATGCACAAATTGCCTAAACTAGATTTTGTATATAATACCAAGTTTGTTCAAGAGTTTGGTTCTTTCGGGTTAGAAGACATCCAGGGTATGTACAAATTGCTTAAACTAAAACTTGTATATAATATTAACTTCGTTCAAGAGTTTATTAAAAAGAATTTATTGATGAGATGTTGCCACATTTGATAAAAGAATGGAGAGATCCCAATAAGCATGAGGAAGAGTTTTCTCAGAAATATTCAATTTCCTCTTTAAACCTTTCTTTCAATTATGTTGCCTCTATGTTATGTAGAATCTTCACGAAGAAAGATGTCACACAATTCATCTTGGATTAGGTCCCTTTCATCCATAGAGTGTTAGACAAATTTTCTTTAAATTGGGTCGAAATTTTGTCCAATAACATTGCTCTTAGTATTCGTTCTTTCCAAAAAGAGAAAATGAACACCTTTAACCCTCCCTTTTATAAGTCAGCTTTCATTATGGATGACATCTCTTTCCCTAATGTCTTTCCAACAATGGGATAGAAATGGTCATTTAATGAGTGTTTACCCATTCACTTATATCATAATAAGTTGTGGGAGGATAAATATTTTGACCATTTCAACCAAATCTATCGCTGTGTCATGATCCTTATCTGTTAGGCTATTTTCAGTTCTAAAGCCCCCATAATCTCTCAATCTATCTTGGATTGTTTATCAAGGATTGGAGATTGGTTCTCTGAAGAAAATTTCACATATGTCGGGGTTTATGGATGTTATGGTGCTCTTCACGCCTTGCCTCTTTACATTCTAGATAAACTCCTTTGCAAAGAAGTAGCTTACTAAATAATAGGAAGATGGATAACAGTTGAATTAAGAAAAAATTCAAAGAAGGCATTGCTCGTGTTCCTTGTTCAAGTTGGCATCTTCACCCTTCAGAAATTCTTGTACACTAAAAAGGAATTAAAAACTTTTTATGCTTTGAAGCTAGATAAAGTTCCTTTGAGATTGCATGATCCCCACAAAGTGGTAGAATGGATAACATAATTAGAATTCATTTAGAAATATGTTCATGAGAATTTCATCTATGATGATATTTCCTATAGAGACAATTTTTATCATGAAGTATGTGAAAGGCCTAAACAATTATCTCCATAAATTTAACGACAATTTTTAGTCCTTAGAGATTCGAGAAGAGCTTCATTTTGGCAATAACTTTACAACAAACAAGAGGAGAGGAAACTATAGCAAAAATTGCAAGATCTTTGACTCAAAGTGCTACTATGAAAAAGAAAGCGATAGTACTAGGAGAAAAGGAGGCCCTCACTCTCTCTCTCAAATAAATAATTCTAGCTAAGCCAAAAGGTGTTAATATAAATAAGGAATGGGAAGTTTTTGAGAAACTTACTTCCAAGGCCCCTAAACAGGTTTTCAAGGAACCAACTATGACTGGAACATATACTAAGAGTACAAAAAGATAACAGTTGTCACCGCCCCTTCCAAATGTTTTGTATTATAGTCTTTTAGATCCTAAAGTTATTGTGAAGACTCTTATCAATGTTCTACCTGGTTCTACAAAATTTCTTGATACATCTACCGTAGTGTCTCATTTTGCAATAAAATATATTACACCCATTGAAATATTTTGTAACCCTTAGCAACAAGCTATATTAAAGAGAAGTAAGAAGAAGAGAAAAACTATTGAGACACAAGTTCTAGCAGCAACTCCTCTGGAAGTATTTTGGGACCTCAATGACACCAGATTAAGCATTTGAGGAGATAGATTTGTATACAAAATCCTATGCAAATGCTAATATTGATACAACTACTAAAATTAAACAATTTATCAAACAAAAGGATGAAAGAATTCAATAATTAGAACAAAGTTCTTCCCAAATTAGAGATCAAATGCAACCATAGATTGCTCACATGCAGAGAAAATGAGAAATTGAGAGTCATCTCAAGGATGTTCAAATAAAAGAGCTATAGGAAAAGGTGCAGCTAGCAGAGGCAAACACAATTGATCTTACAAAGTTCAAACATAAAGCTACTAGCATCAATCCGCATCTTCAACATGAGCAGGAGTTGTTTTGTGACAAATTGAATACATTGCAGATTCAGAAAAAAGTTTATTAATTCCTTTCTAAATGATGTAGTTGGCATGGAGATTTGAGAATGATGAAAAAAACATAAGCTTAATGAGATTTTCCTATGGAAAATGGATCTAAAAATTAATTTTCGTTAAATCAATGATATGCAGAAGACTACAATTCTTCATGCAGTGAAAGCCCATTTACACTCATTTAAAGGGAAAGTTAAGGAATAAAAAAATATTTACATTTCTCTAGTCAAATCCATTTCTCAATCCCTTAAGGAAACAAAATTGTTACCATTAGGTACATATGGGACTCTTCGAGAGGCAGGGATGTTGAAATCAAAGGCACAAAATGACACAGGTCAAGACTCATGACAAGCTTGATGTTATGTAACCAGATCACAAAAGAGATAGATCAAAAACTTCAAAATTAGCCTATTTGAGGGGGAAACCTACTTTACATCACATAAATGAACAATTCTTGAATGATACAAATGATAAGACCTCCTTGGTATATAGAAGAGTCTAAGGGGTCACAATATAATCATATCCTACATAACAATAATAATGTAAGGGCACATTGAATAACAATAGTGGGATTTTATGTGGCACAACAATAACAACATGGGGGATACATGGGCACAACAATAAAAATATGGGGCTACGCTAACAATAACAATAAGGGGAATACACTAGTATTATAGGAATCTAACATGCCCCTCTCCTTCAAAAAAGTGTTGTCCTCAACGCTTGAGTAGTTTTGGATGCTTCTCTATAAAATTCTCATCCTCCCATGTGGAATCTTCAGCGGGTAAGTTCTTCCACTTAATGAGATACTTTGAAATTAATCGATTTTGTAGCTGTCGGGTTCTTGTTTCTGTGACTTCTTTAGGCTCAAATATAATTTTTCCTTCTTCGTCAAGTTCTAGAAACATTGTTTGAACTAGGAACTTGTCACCAATAACCCTCTTTAAGCATGAAACATGGAAAAATGGGTGTACTCAGGAAGATGCAGACAACTCTAATTTGCATGCCATAGTACCAATATTTTGCAACACCTTGTAAGGACCATAGTACTTGCCTGATAATTTTTATCTTTCTTAGCTTGCTTGAGGGAGATTTGTTTATATGGTTGTAGCTATAAAAATACCCAATCGCCTACAAAAAAAAAAAATTCAATGTGATGTTGATATGTTTGTTGTTTCATTCGATTCTGCGCCAGAGTGAGGTTATCATTTAAGAGTTGGAGAACTTGTTGTTGATGCTCGATGTGATATTCCATTGTTTGAACCTTAGAATTTCTCTTGAATATAATGTGATGGATGGTGGATGATATCCATAAAGTGCCAATAGGTCATTTTTTTTTAGAAAGTCGGTTATTGAGATATCTATTCCAAAAATAAAAGGAGAAAGCTCCCATTACATGGAGGACTTAACGAGAAGTAGACTGAAAGAGGTAAAAGCAGGAGCGCAGTCTTGGTTACCTAAAGCCTTGATTCCAAAATTTCCTGGATTTCCTACTACATTTTTGGCATACTGCCTCAGAAACTGAAAAAGCAGAGAAACACATTTACATAACATAATGGAAAAAGACTATTATAGGCCTAGGGGAGATCCTTCTTGATATTTTGAGGTCTTCTAGTTATTGTTGATTGATTGATCTTGTTGTGATCTTTATTTACTGCCTTGGTAGTTTTAATTTTCCTCCTCCTGATTCGGGGTGATTCTCTTAAGATAGTTGATTGTCTCTTCCAGATGAGAGCATTTGTTTTCGAGGGAATCTATTTCTTCCTTATGTCCCTCAAGCTTCCTCTTCAAGGACGATTTCTCAGATCTTACCTAAAACTTCAAGGCTTGAATAGTCTCTCTTACTTTATCAATCATGAATTTATTAGCTCTACACATGGTGCATTTCTCTTTTTGTGATGATATTTCTATTGGATTCAGGTCCAGTGTTGCTTTCCAAGGAGACTTTTGGTCAATATGATGAAGGAGGGAGGCAGATAAGTACTTCCTTTATGCTTTGGGGATAAAGAGAGTTGCTTGCTCTACCAAGTTCACTCTGTCGACTAGGAGGTATACTGTGCCAAGAAGACTGCAGAGCTGCGTTGAGGATTGGAGGAGATCGCACCACTTGAAGAGAAAAACTCGAGATTCCAAAATCACCAAGAGGACTGAGTGGGAGACTTTGAAAGGAGGTTTGCAAAGTTGTGCAAATATTGAGCTTGCACAGCTTAGCAAAGAAGGACATATGGAAGTAAATATTAGTGTCAATACACAGAGATGAAGTTGAGGGTGAGTGATCGTAGGACATGAGTGGAAAAAAGTGCACAAGTTGAATGGTGATTACGCGAAGGGACGAGGGAGTGATGAGGGTGTTAAAGAAGAGCAGTGTTGGGTGCAAAGGATGGTGGAGGGAACAAACAACAGAGAAATAAAAGAACGAGCATGCTGGACAAGGAACAAAGACTCAAAAACAAAGCAGACAGAGATGTGGGGAGTTTGATCGAGCTCGAGAATGGAATACAAGCCTAGATCGATGCTATTAAATGGAGAGGAGATGTATGAATTAGACGGGATTGTGTCACGGGTTCGACATGGCCTATCAGGCTTGAGAATCAAGTTGGAGGGAGTTCCATGATTATACTAAATATGTGAAGGATCATTGTTATGACTAGATTCCTTTTTAATTTTTTTTGTCAAAAGCCTCCTCATGAGTCGATGTGACTGTTGTAGGGGAGGGGTGCAGGGATGGCTAAGGCATTGGATTGTAGGAAACCTAATTTTGGATTCTTGTTTCTCCTTCGGGCCTAGCAACTTGCTGGTTGGCCTAGTGATCCGCAATGCTATTGTTGTTTCACAATGTGTTTGAAGGTGATGTTTCCCATATATGTCAGATTTTGACTGATTCTATTGACTATTTGTCCCATTGCTACATTTGGAGGATTTTTCATGCTGATCATGGCTTGAATAATTATAGTTGAGTCTCCCATGATTGTTGGATTCTGAATTTTCCTTTTTTAAGTATCATGGTGCCCATAAGTAATCCATATGCCTCGGCCTTGTTATTGGAGGTTTTTTCTAATCCCCATTCAAAGGAGATGGGATTGGTTCCACTCGGATCCAGGAATATGCCCCCTGCAGCATCCCTGCCCAGGTTGTTTTTTGATGCGCCATCAAAGAAGAGGTAGTGCTTGTTAATTTTTTTCATCCAAAGAATGAAATCATCCTTTTTTAATCTTATTTTCCACTTTTGGATGATTGATTTTATTTTGGGACTAATTTTCCAGTTGCTTCTACCTATTGCAAAGCTTATCCATATCCTCTCTTCCTGCTAGAGTTGGATGCTGCCTATTTCTCTCAAGCCTTTCATGTTTAAGATTTTGTTGTGAGTTCCCATGTCTTTGACATAACTCTGCCAATATTTGGAGGATGATTTTAAATATTTGTTGATTTTTGGCTAACTAGAACTTCTAGCAGAGGAAAGATGGGAGGATTTCCCAAAATATTTTAATGGTGTGCTTTTGCTTCAATGAGTAAGGATAGTTTTTTTCCAAGCTATGAAGAAGTCATTAAAGGTACTTGAGAAATTTAGATCAATTTCTGTTGGAGAGGTAAATCCCCTCTACAGACAGAGGCAATCCCTACTAGCTTAGATCGGGTCTAGCAATAATCTGACACGCAATGACACAGGTCTCTAGTTACAAAAACAACAAAACACAATGAGTTGCCTACCTCAGGTCCTACGCAATGGTCTTTGAAGAGAGGATGACACTTCCCGTCCTCTGCTTTGGTAGATCACGATCCTTCTGCTTAACACATCCAAACACCTACACACATGCGAAGAAACACAACGATATACAACATAGAATCTAAATCTTGTAACCATACATCAGTCAGAGGGGATGTAATTCATTGCATCAAAGACAAAGACACATGAATGAAACCATAATCAAAGTCGTTGATCATTAGTCATAATAAAATCAAGATACAACCCAAAGCTCTGACGCTGGATCTTCCTTGAGCGGGGTCGATAGCGGAGCACGTCTCAATGAAGCTCATCGGAAATGGGACAAAGCTCTCTCTCTTTAGCTTGGCTCTCAAAGGTTGTCTGGCGATAGTCTCCTTGCTACAGATTCAGCTCTTGCCTATAGCTTGCTAAGGGAAAATGGAAAGCTTATATAGATGGTGGAAGGGGAGTTGGGATCCATAAAATTGTGGGATTGGCCCTATCCTCAAGGAAGCTTCCATGATAGGTGGAAAACCATCCCATACATGGAGATCCGGAGCCAAACCTCCCAACTCATTTTAGAGACTCGTTCAGGAGTTGGTTGGAATCAAACTTCCGCCATTTATTTTAAAAAAACAATCCTTATTAAGCTTGGCGCGAGCAATACACTGGGACAGAGCGCCAGTTGGCGCGCCCTCTTTGGTGGATTTTTCCCATTGGTGCGAGGGCTAAACTGGCTAGTCGCGCCAAGGCCAAAAGATCAGTTTTTAGAGTTTTTCAAAGGAAACTATCTTCAGAGGAATGATTTTCCTTGTCAAGAGGGATGCCATGAAAGTGGTTTTAGGTTATGTCATTGCTCACAAGTCACGGAAAAGGTCCTCCAATGTACGAGACGAGGGATTGCAGGGACGGTGACAAATTACTATGTAACAAATGCCCCCTAAAGCATGAGGCCCGAGAGAGAGAGAGGGGTGAAATTATTTATTAGAACGTGTCCAACTAAAACCACCGCTGTCGGAAAACCTGTGTAGACAAGTACAACTGATATATCAAATACATGATGTGTGGTATGGGCGCAACCATCCATAATAGAGTATACAATAATCAGGATCTAAGGTATGGACGCAACCATCCAGAAAGGATGAACAAGCAGACTCAAGTATGGTCGTAGCCATCCAATCAATGAGTCATGTAACCAATCATGATAATCCACAAAATCAGCAGCCTGGATTCCATCAGAAAAAACCCAGGGTCTTGCGCTCCATCTCGACCCGTACAGAGTACAAGTCCTAGCATGTGAATATGTGAGCTCAAGTTGAACATGCAAGAACATCGTCTGATTACCAACCAATGATGAAAGCCGTTAACAGACGCGAGAGGAACCACCAATAATGACAATGGCCATCAAGGTACTATAGGTACAATCCACGGAATGTGAACAGTGAGATGGTGTCGAACACCTGCAAAATCATTCGATCAAAGGCCAATGATGAAAACCTTGCGTTGAATGCGAAGAACCTGCCATTGAGGCATGCAGGCACTAAGGTACCTAAAGGGAGTCTCTGGATCAGCTTCCTGGATAATGAACTGAAGTCGACAGGAAGTGACCTTGATCGAAGGTGGGCCATATTGTTTCCCACATCATCGACGCGAGACAGAGGAACATAATGTTTGTGAATCAGGATCAGAAGAGAATCAAAGGAGGGTTGAAAACTACAGAGGTCAAATTCTCTTGAACATATCGATGGCACAACACTGGATTTGGCAGTATTTGACATAAAAATATCTGAGGTCATGATGACCAGGCAAAGAGAAGATGAGTGGTCAAAAGGGATTGCCCAAACCCATGGAGGCAAGCAGAAAACGAGCTGAGATGTCCCCAACCCGACACAAATGCAGACAAGTGCCATGTTCAAGAGCGATATACTGCCAACACGATGATGATACTGGTTTCAATTTTCCCCTCCATTTTTGGCGAGTACCCCAATTATTTTTGGAAACAAGCTTGAAGGGGATAGCATATGCTTGTGATATAAGTTTGTCCTTCAGACAAGTCCAACCTAGTACATTTAACGAGCCCTAGGAAGGAGGAACTCGAGTATCGTCATTACGACAGAATCTGATGTCATCAGGGTTTAACGAGTCTGACAAAGGAAGAAATCGGCGTCTTTTCATGTTTAGAGAGTTTGAAAAGACAGCGAAAAAGTAAACTCCAAGAGTCCCTTTTCGTAGATAGTTCCTCAGATCCGAAAAGGTAGAAAACTATGTCTGAGAAAACCTCCTAGTCGCAATAGGCTAGGGTATTCCTTTTTCGTAAATAATCTATCCCAACCCGAAAAAGGGGTAAACGTATACTGGGTAGATTTCGTTTTGCAGCCAATTTAATGAGATCAAAATGACAAGCGACTTGGCAATATTTTCATGTTTAGAGAGTCAGAAAAGAGCTGAAAGATGACTCCAGTAGTGACTTTTTCGTGTTTTTACCAAGTCCGAAAAAGTATAAAATACAACTTGTATCGTCATCCTAGTCATGTGAAAACCTATTGCTGCACAAGAAAGCAAGCGTAAAACCCATTTTTTGAAAAAATATGATAAAATAATGGAAAAATAAGCTTCAAAACCTAATTTGATCTTGAAAAGTTATAAATATGCCAAAAATAGTAAAAACATATTTACTTTTACTTTTTACCTCTTGTGGAGAGCAACAGTGAATTTTTCCTGTGCGAACTTACGGCGACAATTACGGACGATCTAGTACACCATTTCAGTTCTCGTTTTTTCCAGGTAAGAGGCACTTCCCTTAGCCATGTTTTAATCCATTTTTGATAGAATTCCACTGTGATTTTGGATCCCTGAGGGGATATTTGAAAATTTAGGGCTCGCCCAATTGGCGCGGGTATCGGGCACGGACCCGCGCCAATTGGCTCCTTTTTGAAAAGGGGTCGCGCCAGTTGGCACGACTGTCAGCAAAACTGTGGCGCCAATGGTGCAACCTAAATTTCTGCTCAATTTTTACAAAAAAATGAACCAATCATCCAGATTTTTGAGAGTTCAAGGGATCTAATAAAGTTTTCATGACCATTTTGGTGCAGATACACAGTCACAATGGTGATCGAATGGAAATAAAGGGAGCATAGTGAAGAAGATGAAATGGCCATGGAGAATGAGGCATGTATGAATGCTCTCCGGAATTGAGGCTTAAAAAAGTTCTTCTTAACACCATGTCTAAGGGCACAACCTGAATTACTACAGTACTTAATTAGTATTTGGGACGAGAACGAAGAGAAGTTTAGGCTTCGAGACCAAGTATTGGAGCTCGAAGTATCAGATGTTTACTTCATAACTGGACTGTCTCGCAGAGATCCAGTCCTGATCTTGATAGGTACTAGACCATCTAGTGAAAAAATGTCTATGGTGATGGAAAGAGTGTGCCCAGGGGCACGAACAGGATCATGTAGCGGGAAGGTTGATATACACACAGTTCCCGATCTAGCACTTAGGGTGGTGCTCCATACCATTATGCGGGCTGTGAGGTCGCAGGCACCACATGAGGCCACTAAAACACAACTCCTCTTAGCATCTGAATGCATGAACCCGACACTATTCGATTGGGCCACTGCCGTAACAATGAACATCAAACGGTAGTTGACGAAGTGTAAGAAGTACAAACTGAAGCAGTTTGGGTATGGATCTATCTTGGTATCGTTCATCCTCAAACGATTACCAATCTTCCAGGGCCAAGGGGCGATAGCCGCTGAGCCACCATTGAGGGAGCCATGGATGGCTCGATGGGCAGCACTCATGCCCAGATCAGGAGGGGGCCAACAAATGTCATGGAGGCCCGAGTTCTTTGTATGGCTTTGGCGACAACTGATCGTCGTAGAGGACTGGCCCTATGCCAATACTGACTTCACGGGAGACTCAGATCTTCCTCTCCCAGAGGGAGAAGACTGGGACGAGGAGCTGGGTAAGACTCTTTTTGATTTTGTGTATTTTATGATTTTTTTTTTGGCTATACATGCATGTCCTAACAAACAATCCTATGTGTATGCAGATGTTGGCCTAGAGAGGCCCGCCGGGATGTCACCGATCGCACGGAGGACCCCGCTTGCCTATGACCCTCAAGGCAAGGGTGGCGAGGGGAGTGAGCTAGTGCAGAACTTGGAGGGAATCGCCCATGGGATCCCAGATTATGCTCATCTAGCAGATGTCCCATTATCTTATCAGAGGCACACCGTGGGGGTGCCTAGTCGCCTTCATCGTTTACTAAGGCGATTGGTGTGGGCAGTGACATGCTACCACGCGCACCATGTTGATTAGTCATCTGGGCTTTTCATTTGCACATTTTTGAGAGACATGTTGTCTCCGACTATTATTAAAATAGACATGTATATTTTTTGAATTTTATATGATGTACACAAACTGCAAACATTTCGACATACATACATACATACATACATACATATATATATATATATATATATATATATATACATACATACATACATACATACATACATATATATATATATATATATATATTTCTGGATGGATCTTTTTACATATGATGATGTTCTTTACAAGTTGCGTAAATGTCTATCTAAAACCATGTTAGCTATTGCATTCGTTAACGCATTCATGTGTCTGGGTATATGTTGATATGTAATGTAATCAAAATTTCTTTCCAGTAAACGAATACATAGATACAGTCGTAAAATGGATGGGTTTCTAACTGAATAATTACCATTGATTTGTAACACTACAAGCTGTGAGTCCAGATACATAAGTAATGCACGAATACCGAGGTTAACAACCTTGTTTAATAATTCCAAAATGGTACTATATTCCGCGACATTATTTGTGGTAGGCCCTAGACAAACACCTTGCAAATTGACTAACTCACCAATAGGATTGTAGATTACCCAGGCTGCCGAGGACAGATTCCTGGTACTACGGGAGGCACCATCTGCGAAACCGACAAAAGGAGTAATAGACATCTGCACAATCAGGAAGACCCAATCAGCAAAAAGACGCTTACAAAGCACACCACACCACTCATGCACAAAAAATGAAATCACTCACTTATGTACACACACCACATTAGAATAATTCAAGCGTAGTACTTCTTAAGGTACAACCCATTTCTAGGATGCGCGAGAGAAATACCTTCATAGTCGATTAGGTCATAGGCCCCATTTTTTAATACTCGTTTGACGATATAGGGCCCATGCCACATGGGCTGGAATTTTCCTGCTCCAATTTTATCATGCGCTTGGTCGTATAAGAGGACGAGGTCCCCTTCAATAAAAGAACGTGGAGAAACTGTTGAATCGAAATGAGCCTTAACCCACTTTTTCTGTGCTTCGATAACCAAATCAGCCAAGCGGCAGGTTTCATCCAGTATTTCCAGATACAGGAGATGTTCTTCCTCCGGGGAAGTTTTAGGCAGTAATTCCACAGCCAACTTCAACGAAGGAATCTCACATTCAACCGGGAGAGTTGCTTCCAGACCATACATCAACTGGAAAGGTGTGAATCCGGTTGCGCTCTTTACAGACGTTCGATAGGCCCAGAGAGTTGAGAAAAATTGGAGATGCCAATTGGATTTGTGAATACCAATCGTTCGTTGAAGCATCGTGACCAGTACCTTGTTCACGACCTCAACCTGGCCATTCGCCTAAGGGTAGTATGGCGTTGAGCTATCATGGCGCAAGCCCAACTTTGATGTCAGCTCTGCCATCATGTAATCCCGAAAATGAATGCCATGATCGGTGAAAATGGCTTGAGGAACTCCGAAACGCGTAATTACATGGTTGAAAATGAATTGAGCGGTTGTCTTACCGTCGGCAGCTAATGTAGGCATCGCCTCGGACCACTTAGTGAAGTATTCCACGACAACGATTATATAAGCATGCCCCCCACCCGAGTGAGGGTTACATGTCATAAAATATATGCCCCATTTGGAAAAAGGGCCTACGGTAATGACAAGATGCAAAGGTAGGGGTGGTGCACGCATCTTGCGCTGAAATACCTGGCACGCATGAAATTTTCGAACTGCAACAATACAGTCCTTGAATATAGACGGCCAGAAGTAACACGCACGCAGAATCTTCTGGGTGGTAGCATATCCGGACATGTGACCGCCACAAACGCCATTGTGACAGTCATTCAGGACTTTCTCAGCCTTTTCTAGGGTCAAGCATCGACGAAGCACATAATCAACTCCGACATGATACAAGGTATCTCCGATAATGTGATATGGTTGAGATTGATGCCAAACGCGACGTCGAGCATCCTTCGTGAACTCAGAATGGAAAGTGGATGTCTGAAGGTACACAATGATGTCACTGTACCATGGATCGTGAGTGATCATAAGAAATAGTGTTTCATTTGGGATGTGATCCTCGGATTGGGATGGGATGGAGTCTGTCGGGAGAGAGCGAATAAGATTAGCAAAAGCCAATGATTTCGTTGATTTGGAAGTGGTGAACTCCAAATAAAACTCCTGAAGGATGACAATCCATTTGGAGTAATTGCCCCCCAGCAATTGTCGAGACAAGATGTATGTCATGGGGTTATAGTCGGAAATCACGGTTACCGTACGCAAAAAGATGTAATGGTGGAACCGCTGAACGACCTGGACCATGGCAAGCGCCAACTTATCGACGTGGGCATAGCGTGTTTCAGTGTCGAGAAGATTTCAAGATAGATAGTAAACTACATGTTCATTTCTGTCGGCGTCATCTTGTACTAGAACCATAGCTATTGTGCTAAAAGCGGTAGCCAAATAAAGGGTGAAATCGCGATGATAGTCGGGAGGACGTATTAATGGAGCGTTGACAAGCAACGTTTTAAGTTTATCAAAGGATTGCTGAGCAATCTCGTCCTAATGGAAGGGAACGTCCTGTTTCAAAAGTCGCGTAAACCCCTTGGCCACTTCTTCATAGTTCAGAATAAAGCGACGTAAGAAGTTGGCTTTCCCCTAAAGAATCTGAAGTTGATGCAACGAGGATGGGGATGGGAGGTTAACGATGGCCTCAACCTTGAGGGGGTCAAGGTGAATTCCATATTTGGAGACGATGAATCCCAAAAGATGACTAGAATCTACGCAGAAGACGCACTTGTGAGGATTGAGCCTAATATTGTAACGTCTGCAGTGGAGGAAAATCTAGCGGAGGTGTTCAGGATGGTCCTCATGCCAAGCTGAATGGGCTGGAAAATCGTCCAGATACGGATGAACAATATGAAGTATGTCATGGAAAGCATAGGACATAGCACACTGGAAGGTGGCTCCATCGTTTTTCAAGCCGAACGGGAGCTTCTTGTAAGAGAAAGTTCCCCACGGACAGATAAAGGCGGTTTTATGTTGATCAGTGGGAAAATATTAATTTGATTGTAACCCAAGAAGCCGTCCACGAGGGAATAGATCTCACTCCCTGCACAATCATCGATGATCTGATCTATAAAGGGAGTGGGGTAATTTTCCTTAGGACAGGCACGATTGATGTCTCGGTAGTCAACACAGACCCATATAGTGCCTTGTTTATTATCTACAGGGAAAATATTAGAAACCCATTCTTTGAGGGGAATTGGATATATGAAGCCCACGTTAAGAATTTTTTCAACTTCTGCCTTTATAGCTGCGGCTTTTCGGGGATGCATTGGGCGCAGACGCTGACACACGAGCTTCGCACCTGGATAGGTAGGAATCTCATGCATGACTATAATGGGATCAATCCCAGGCATCTCTTCATAGGACCATGCGAAAAGGCTCATGTATACTTGAATCTCTTCGGGAGAACAAGTAACTCCCACGTGAATGTTCTCGACTACCCTCGGTTTAACGGAGATGTCGATAGGGATGGTTTGCATGATGTTACTCAGATTTCCCTCCGAAAGAACCTCATGAGTCAATATCAGTGCTTGAAGAGGTGGAGTGGGAACCTGAGATGAAAAGCACTCTAGAAAATTATACATTTCCCCCAGGCCGGGCATGAACGAGGAACGATGATGTCCATCGCTCCACGACAGATCTTCAAGAGACATCATTTCAACGATAGCTTCATCATAGGGGAAGAATTCTCTTAAAGGATTGGGAAAATCTGCATCGTCGAGCCAAGGGGATTGAGAATATACATCTAGAGCCATGCTCAAAGGAGAATGTTCAGAAGGAGGAGGATCTGATGCAGCGAAAATCTCACAATAATTGATCTCAATTGGAGTCAAATGCATCGATTCTCCGAAATAGGTCACCTGTTCAGGTGAAGGGATGATCCAAGGGTCATCTGACCTAGAGATAATGTTAACTTGAACGGTGTGTGGTGGTGGCACGGAAAAATACCCATGAGGACGGGGTCCTTGAAAAGACCGGGTCCTACACTGTTGGGGGTATTGGGGATCTGATCCACGTAAGGTACGTTGTTCTCAGAGGATGAGGTGAAGAAAGACAACTGATCGACAGTGATAATTTTTCCCTCACGAGGAAACTTCAGAAGCTGGAAGAGGGTGGACGAAACACATAGCATGGCGTGAGTCCAACTGTGGCCAAGAAGAAGATTGTAGTTGAGCTTGGCGTCAACCACTTCTACTTCTACGTTGACTGTCTTACCTTGTAATGTGATCGGTAAAATCTCGAGAACACCCAGGGGTTTTGATTCCCTACCATCAAATGCCTCTAGGGCATTGGGAGATGAAGTAAGAGATGGAGAGCCAATGGCCTTCTAGCAGGCAGATGACATAACAAAGGTTGAAGCACCTTCGTCCACAACAAATCTGTGGATGTTGAGGCCGTTGATACCAACTTGTATAACAAGATCAATTTGATGTGGAAGTCAGGGGAAAATTTTTTCCAGGTCGAAGGTGAGAAGACTAGAATCGGCAGGATCAATTCCATCGATTGCAGACAACAGAGCTTTCTGTTGCGATGGGAAACTTTGAAGCACTTCTAACACAGACATTGCGGAAGGCGCCTGTGCCAAATCCTCAAAAATTTTGTAGTGCTGAGCGGCATGGGCATTTGGATTATAGGAAGATTTTTGCAGAACACCTTTAGAAGGTGGCCTTACAATGGGTTCAGCGCTGGGCTTCTCAATTTCTAAAGGACCAGAGACAGGTGGGGGAGGTGGGCCATCAACGACTTCCTTCCTAGCTACCTGGAGTGATCCAGTATAATCCTTCGAACGAGTAGCAATCAAAACAGGAGCATCACCATTCATCATAAAGACTTGGGACCCAAATGATGCAGATGGTGAAGGTTGTTCGACCATCTGGGTCTGCTGAGACGGGAACGATTATTTGAGAACTACTGGATTCCCTTTAGAGCCTTTTAGAAGTTGACTCACCTCGAATCGTCGAGGACAATCTTTGGTGTAGTGGTATCCTTCATAGATCAGGCAGGGGTACTTCGGTTTGCGTTGGGAACCATCATTAGCATGAGGTTTAGAAGACTCTGGTTTCGGGGCATCGGGTTTGGATTTTCCTTTGCCCTTCTTCTTCCCTTTGGAGGCCTTTTCCGCAGGATTGGCCTGAACGACGTTGACCTTCGCGGTCTTACCAGAATCTGGAGGGGCAGGGAGAGCAGAATTATTGGAAGAATTTGACTTCTTCTTCCCATTAGAGGACTTTCGAGAAGTCTGAGAAACAGAACCAATAACACCGTCCACCGATGGGGTCATTGGTGCTTTAGAGGTCCCTGGATGTGGGGCATCAGTTAGGATATCATATAGCGTGCCAGACTAAGAGTATACCAAATCAAGGTACTGGGCACGAGCGATGGCTTGTTCTTCGGTCACACATGCTCCGATAGAAATATATTGAGCGATCTTGTTAACAAAGGAGGTAGTGAACCAATCAGTTAGAAGCTGATTAGGAATATCAAACTTGATCAGTCGACGACGACGTCGCCACTCATGAATATGATCAAATATGTGAGTGGCTTTATCATGCTTGAGAGAAGTTAGGAGATGCATCCCGGATTTGTAACGAACCGGTAACTGGAAGTGTGTCAGAAAAGCCATGGCTAACGTATTAAAGTCTTGAAAGATGCCGTGTGGTAGTTATATATACCACTTAGCAGCAGCACTGGTAAGAGTGCGCTGGAAAAGACGCAGACGAATCGAGTCATCCACCCAAGATTTTGAAGAACACCACAGATGGTAGGTCATGACATGAGCTTGGGGGTCCTCTCCAACTTTACCGTCAAATTTAGGACAGTCACCAAACACCTTGGTCAGAACTGGAGGGAAATAAGGATTGTGAAGAATCAGATCATTGGTAAATTTTGATACATCCGGAAATTCCAACGTGGCAAGGAAAGGAAACTGAGGATTGAAAGGCATGCCAGGCCCTCAATAAGGACCTGTACCTGTACTCCACCCTGGTTGAGCATAAATTTGCCCCCATTGGTTCTATCCTGGAGAATTCTGACCATAGGGGGTATAAGCCGTATAATTGGGTTGATACGGTTGCTGATAACCAGTGTAAGGGGGTTGATAACCGGGGTATTGACCCTGATTATATGTAGGCCCCGTTTGAGTAGTGTATGGAATTGACTGCTGAGTATAGGTATAGCCTGGTTGTTGAAGGTAATAACTAGAACCTTGGGGCGGGTTGTAAACTGGTCGAGACTGACCTTGAATGTAATAATTTCCTTGGGGTCGAATGGGCTGTTGGTAAGTGGGACCCTGCTAAGCCTAATAAGTAGGGCGCACAGGTGGATTCAATTGTGGCATAGAATAAATCAGCTGTTGAGCAGGGTTGACTGGATGTGCAGGTTGGCCCGGTTGAACAGGTTGACCTGACTGAGCGGGCTGCCTTGGTTGAACAGGTTGACCCGGGTGAACAAGTTGTCCCAGTTGAACAGGTTGGCCTGGCTGGTAGAGGACACCAAGTTGGCTCGGTTGAGCTGGTTGGCCTGATGGCGGGATGGGGCCAGGTTGTGCCTGATAACCAGGTTGACCTGTGGTAGGACCATAAGATGGCCCTGGCTGTGCAACATTCAGACCGATGGGAAACTGAGATTACTGAGGTTTCACCATAGGTTGGGAAGGGTGGATTTTCCCCCCAGGACCGTACAACGGTCCAGTTTGATACCTCGGTTGGCCTGTGGGTCCTTGAGGTTTCCCTGGTTGGACCACAAAGTGAGGCTGTAAAGGTTGACCTTGAGGGTTGTAGGATTGCCCTTGCGGACCATACAACAACCCCTGCTGGCCCGAAGGTTGGCCCTGTAAGGGTTGTCCTTGTGGGTCATATAAATAAGTCAGGTAACAGTGGCGAGAGGTTGGCCACGGAAGGGGTTGTCCTTGCGGGTCGGTTCCGAGCGTGGGCGAGATAGAAAACCATGGACATGCGGTAAGCCTCGGAAGCGGGGAAAAACGTGAGAAGTTGCCTCCTGTCTATATGCTGGAAAAACGCAAACAGTGCCATCATTGTAAAAGGAAAAAATGTGGACGGTTGGGATCTTGGGAGGGGCCGAGCCAACCTCGGAGTTCGATGGCGTAAAGACAACGTGCTCTCAAGGTCCTGGTCAGACCAGTGGTAACAACGGTGTGAGTTGGGCCATAGAGAAATGATGGGCTAACAGGTACCGATGTGACCTGAGTTGATGACGTGAGAGGTGTCGATGGCGACATCCCTAACGAAGGAATAACCAGCATCGTGGATGGAGTTGATACTCCCATGGAGGCCACAATAGCCACAATATGAGTTAAGGACCTATATCCCACTGGAAGCGAAGGACAAGGTGAAGACATGACAAAATACTTCGGGTTGTTTTCTGGGAAAAGCTGGTAATATTCACCAGATGTAGGAATTTCCTCACTAGGAGAAGGACTGGGTGAGTCCATATCTGACCCTGCAACTAGATCTTCCAAAAGACGGCGAGGACTAGGAGGTATAACAGCAGCTAAGAAAATGATCCGTGTGAAAGTATTCCCTATCTCCAAGTCCAAATAGCGTTGGATAAGGAGAAACCCATTCAGAACTCAACTAGTCCTCCAAAGTGAAGTTCAAATAGAAATGGTCCCACTGTCGAGAAAATCGGTCTGATAAGTGCTTTGGGTTAAAGCAGAATTTGAAGGCCTCTGGCAAAGAATGGTCATTATTATATACTACGTGGAAAAAGCCAAAAGTTGTATATATTGAAAAGAAAGACAAAACAAAAGCACACGGGAAAAAACCAAGGCAAACAATCAAACGACCAACAAACAATCTCTAAAAGGGCGTGTGATTGTAGGTAATTAATTTTACCACATTGAAACTTGAAAATTTTATCGTTTCATGTTTTAAGAGTCGAGAAATGAGTAAAAGGTGACTCTATCTCTTTCAATTTGGAAATAAGCATGAAAGGACAAGCACTTGATGATCCTTTCAAATTTAATGAGTCACAAAATATCGAAATGACTACTCTGGAACTCTAGGCAAAAGGGTGTACTAGATATCCGTGAACTGCAATATACACCTTGGTTAAAAAATGAAAGAGAAATCAACCAAGGACTTGATGTACGTGCAGGCAATCTCCCCGAATGTTGTGTCCGGTGTATCACGGGTATAAGGCGGTAGACTCAACTTCCTACGGATAAAGGATAGCAACCTAATGGGGTATCCCTTTATATACGTGATGGTACGGGGAGCACAAGTCCGTACTAGCGTTGTCTAAAGCCAAAAGGCGAACGACAGCTATTAGGTTTAACGACGCCGAAACACGTCAATAGCCTAGACTTCTAGATATTTCGTTAATGTTTCAATGATGCCTTAAGGTAAATTGAATAAATTTTAGAGTTGATCTTCAATTATGTTTCAATTTTAGGCCCTACTAAATGTTATGTCTCAAAAATCCTCTAAATGCACACTACATGCCACTACAAATCACTTTGTTCGATGAATAGCTAACTACGGGAAGGTTGAGAGCTTTTCAAACAATAACAAAATGATCACAAAACAACCACTAGTGTCTCTAATGCACGCTAATGAAACTAAAAGATTTTCCTTTAGAGTTATATAACACTAATAATGCACAAAATTTTTCAACTTTCACTACCTAATCAAAAGCACAAAGAATTGTTTGTTTTTATTTTCAATGTTTTAGAGCAAAATGCACCAAACGAAATGAAAACTAATAAGAGATCAATTTGAGAAATGATAACGAAAGAGTAACAAGAAATTTCACTCAACACACAATCAGACCTCAAATTGACGGAGAAATCCTTAAAATCAAAGAGGAATCCGAACGAAACTCATACGAACCATGTGATCTAGGCTCGAAATAAGACAAAGCGAAACTCGAATGAGAAAGAGAGCAATCACTCAAATCATGCAATGATACAATAAAAACCAACCAAATGAATGCAAGGAGGCAAAATGAAGTTGACTGAACAAGCGAAAACCAAAAACTCCTACGGGAGGCTCAGCACACAATAGCACCTAGATGCCCTAGGGCTAGAATGTAAAACTGAAGGTAGAGGGCAAACAACCGGAGGATGGAGGTCAAACACAGTCAACAAGTACTTCAAGGCACTCAGACAGTCAGAAAA
The DNA here is from genome assembly GCA_034641835.2 of Pinus albicaulis. Classification (NCBI taxonomy): domain Eukaryota; kingdom Viridiplantae; phylum Streptophyta; class Pinopsida; order Pinales; family Pinaceae; genus Pinus; species Pinus albicaulis. Next base: position 951,397,136 of record CM076575.1, on the reverse strand, counting down.
ACAACACCAAAACCAAAAATCAAACTCAAAGGGCTCAAAAACAAGTAAACCCTAGCACCACACAGGGTTGGCGCGATTATTTGGCTGCATCTAGCGCCAAAACAGGGTTGGCACGGGCGCCTAACTAGCAACAAGCGCCAGCTGGCGCGACTGTCAAGCTAAAAAGCACGCCAATCGAGTTTAATAATGACAGGAATGAAAAAGAGCAATCAAAGAGTAGATCAAGTATGGTGGGAGCTCAACAGAGGTTCTACACCAGAAAGAGACAGACCAGAAGAGCAAATCAAGCAGACAAAAGCCAAAAGCAATCGAAAGAGACAAGACAAACTCCAATCAATTCCCTAGTGGACTTGCCATTTTTTTGGAGAGGTAAATCCCCTCTGCGGACAGAGGCGATCCCTACTAGCCCAGATCAGTTCTAGCAACAATCAGACACACAGTGACGTAGGTCTCTAGTTACAAAAACTACAAAACATAACAAGTTTCCTACCTCAGGTTTTACGCAATGGTCGTCGAAGAAAGGATGACGCTTCCCGTCCTCCGCTTTGGCAGATCACAATCCTTCCGCTTAACACATCCGAACACCTGCACACATGCGAAGAAACACAACGATACACAGCATAGAATCTAAATCTTGTAACCATACATCAGTCAGAGAGGATGTAATTCATTGCATAAAAAACGAAGACACATGAATGAAACCATAACCAAAGTCGTTTATCATTAATAATAACAAAGAAAGATACAACCCAAGGCTCTGATGCTAGATCTTCCTTTGGCGGGGTCGACAGCGGAGCACGTCTCAATGAAGCTCGTCGGGAATGGGACAAAGCTCTCTCTCTTCGGCTTGGCTCTCAAAGGTTGTCTGGCAATAGTCTCCTTGCTACAGATTCAGCTCTTGCTTCTATGACCACTAGCACTAGCTTGCTAAGGGAAAATGGCAAGCTTATATAGATGGTGGAAGGGGAGTTGGGATCCCTACAATTGTGGGATTGGCCCTATCCTCAAGGAAGCTTCCATGATAGGTGGAAAACCACCTCCCATACATGGAGATCTGGAGCCAAACCTCCCAACTCATTTTAGAGACTCGTTCAGGAGCTGGTTGGAATAAAACTTCCGCCATTTATTTAAAAAAAACAAACCTTATTAAGCTTGGTGCGAGCAATACACTGGGATAGAGCGCCAGTTGGCATGCCCTCTTTGGTGGATTTTCCCCATTAGCGCGAGGGCTGAACTGGCTAGTCGCGCCAAGGCAAAAAGATCAGTTTTTAGGGTTTTTTAAAGGAATCTGTCTTCAGAGGAATGATTTTCCTTGTCAAGGGGGATGCCATGAAAATGGTTCTAGGTTATGTTATTGCTCACAGGTCATGGAAAAGGCCCTCCAATGTGCAGGAAAGGGGATTGCAGGGACGGTGACAAATTACTGTGTAACAATTTCCAATGGGCTCACTAGCTGGTTCCAAGATTCTCTCGCAAAGGGGCAGTCGAGGAAAAGATGCTAGATGATTTCTTCATCATTCAAGCACATGTGGCACCTTGAAGGCCCTGAAAAGCCTTTCCTTTTGAGGTTGTCTATTATAAGGACTTTACCTTTTAAAGTTTCTAGATGAATATTTTGACTTTGGGCAAACTTTCGGATTTCCATATTATTTTCCAAGGTGCCCAAACTTGGTTATTTTGTTGTGATTGTATGGTCATATACCCTGATTTGAACAAGTAATCTCCTCCACTAGGATCCCAAATGAAGGTGTCTTGAGCCTCCTAATTACTTGGTGCTGCTCCCTTAAGTCGAATGACTAAAGAATTCCCTAAGTTTTTTTTAAATTCTATGGCATATTGGGGGTGTGCCAATCAACCTAATTTTTGTTTTGCCAGCGAGAGATAGAGTGCAAGGTGGTCAACCCCTTAGCTCACATCCACCTTTTTAATTCATGGAGTTCTGTATATGAGGATACTGGAGGATTCTCCATTATTTTTTCTTCCCATAAAATAACACTTCTTTCGTTTCCAGGAAGCTTTGAAGTATGCTTTATGATGATGGGGAGGAATTTTTTTAACAAACTTCCAGACTTGCGAACATGTTCTGGTTGGTGCATTTCCTTCTAGGAGGAGAGTTCAATGTTGATTCATATATTTTGAGGCCAGTACTTGTTTCCACCAGCAATCTTTCCCAATGATAAGTCTCCAAAAAATGTTTTCCCCAAGGGCCACATTCATAACTCCAAGTAACCTAATATATAGGCCTCCCTTTTCATAAGGAAGTGTTACCTCATCCCATTTTACCAAACTGAAATTTTTGGTTTCATTCTTTCCGCCTTGCCACAGAAATCCTCTTATTATGATCTCTATTTGTTTGTGGATGTTGGTCAGTGCCAATATTGTTGCATATTGGTAAATTGGCAACATTGTAAGTATGTATTTGATTAGTATCACTCCGCCTACTAAATTTAGCCATTGCATTCCCCAACTTTGAATTTGTTTTCCTCATTTTCTCAATTTGGTTACTCCATAGTTCTTCCTTCAAATTTTATTTTGATATAGGGAGTTTGAGATAATGGAAATGACTCCATTTTTCTTGTGTAGGGATCTCTAAAATTTGAGTTATTCTTTGTAGGGTGCGTGGAGGCACATTCCATCCCTATATTCTGCATTTTGCATTAATTAGAAGTCCACCTGAGGCCTCCATGAATTTCTACAACACTTTTTTAAATCTTCTGAAAATAATGCATGATGCCCCACCCATCAACAATGTGTCATCAACGAACAAGGAGTGATTGATGCTTTTAACACATTGGGAGATGTGGAGGCCAGTTACTGATATTTATCTCCTGCTCTTCTCCAAAGACCGAATTAATGAATCTGCCATTATTATATATAGAAATGGTGATAGGGGACATCCTTGCCTCAGCCCACGACAACTCTAAAAAAATTCACTTGGCCATCCATTTATCAATGTGGCAACCATGGTCCCACAATGCATGCTCTGACGACTTCAATGATCTCATTTGAGAACCCAAATTTCTTGAGCAAAATTGTTAATAAGGTTAAGCTTACTCGTTTAAATGCATTCACCATGTCCAACTTTATGATGATTCCTTGCTCTTTCTTTAACATACTTGAGTGCAAATCTTCTTGGACAATCAACACATTGTCGAGGATCTGTCTATTTGGCACAAACCCACCTTGATTTTTCGATATAATATCAAGAAGGAGATTCTTTAATGATTGGCTATGATTTTTGTGATTATTTTATAAGAGGAGTTACATAATGAAATAGGTTGGAATAGACTGAAGGTGGAGGGCCTTGCATATTTTGGAATTAGAGCTAGGTAGGATTAACTAGTGAAACCAACCAGATTTTTTTTTCTTGAATACATTCCTTATCATTCTAGTAAGGTCCTTCTTGGTTGTGTGCCAATTTTTCCTATAGAAGGAAATTGAAAAACCATAAGGACCTAGTGCCTTGTCTGGGTGAAGGCCTCAAACAGCCTTTTCGATTTCATCTTCTTCAACTTCTTGTATGAGATTCATATTTTGATCAATGCTTATCTTGTTGGGGACATGCTATAAAAATGTCTCATAATCTATGGTTTCTCCACTTGTTGTAAGGAGGCTTTTAAAATGTCTGTATGCTTCTTGTTTTAATTCATTTGGGCCTCTTATCTGCTTTCCCTAAATCTGAATACTATCAATCTGGTTTCTAGTCCTCCGAATTTTCATTGAGTTGTGAAAAAAGGATGTATTCTCGTCTCCTAATTTTAACCATAGGCTTCAAGATTTTAATCTCCACACCTCTTCTTATGTTATATGTTCTCTATAAATTTCCCAATAGAGAGCATTTTCCTGAAGTTGGCTCTCTTTGGGTTTTACATTAGTTTCCTTTGTCTCTTGAAGTGCCTCCATTTTTTTTAATTAACTCAGCCTTCCTTTTTTGTGTTTTTTTATCATTTTCTTTGGCCCAGATTTTAATTCCTTTCTCAATTTTTTTAATTTTGTCTCCCACACAAAATAGGGAGAACCATAGAATCTTTGGGACCATAATTTTGCAATTAATTTTTGCAGATCCTCATTGATGTTCCATGTTGGACAAAACCTAAATGGAAGGGGGGCTTGGATTCCCAAAGTCCCAATAGAGATAACTATTGTCTTGTGATTAGATATTGTTGTATGAATAATCCTCGACACTGCTGAGTTGTAATTGGATAAAATGTTGTCTTGAACGAGAATGCAGTCTAGTTTTTCCTTCATATTGTTATTTCCAATTCTTTTGTTACTCCATGTGAACTTATCGTTGTTGGGAGGGATGTCAAGTAGCTTATTTGTTTCCATTATAAATTCTATCCATATCTTGATGGGTCTGCATGGTATACTCCTCTAAATTTATTATTCACATTTATAACTAGATTGAGGTCACCTCCAAGAATTGCATTTATGTTTTCAGTATTATTTAGTGTCTCTGTGAATAGTGTTCCAACATAGTTATTTCTCCTTATAATGATTTGGTGCGTATATGTTGACCACACAATATTTCTCATTGGTGGCTATATTTTTTCAGTTTTTTCTGATCCAATGCTGCTCTTCTTTTTTGCTGAAGTAGCTCCCATTTTCCTTTTCTCCATAGAGTGAAAATACCCCCTGAGGCCCCTGTAGCTTGTTGAGTTGTTCCTTCATAATTTTTTTTATTTTTTTATTATAGTTTCTGATTCTTGATTGCTTGTTTTGGTCTCCTGTAGCATTAGTATGTTTAGGGTTTCCATTGCTAATATATCTTTGGCTGCATTGAATTTCATTGATGTCCCCAAACCACGGAAAATCCAGGAGACCAAAATAATCATTTATTTTGGTTGGAGGCCGAGGGACCTTTCCCTCTTTGGTGGTGTTGGTTTTTCTCCTTTTTTCTTGAGATTTTTCCAAAGAAGGAGTCCATGGGTTGTTGGGTGCCCAATGCCATCTCTTTTCTACAGCTTCTTCTCTCAACTCTTTGTTTGACTTTCTTCCTGGTGTTTTTTTGTGTTCAAGGGAGAGTAAATAATATTTTGAATGGTTCCTTGTCAAGATACGATTAATAGAGGGGGGAGGTGGGATTTGAGGGATATTGGGGGAATATGGGGTGAGGAGATGAGGGAGAGAGTGGGGTGAGGTAATAATTGGAGGGTCTTCAAGAGGACCAAAAGGGTTGGGGTTAGTGAGGGTGGAGGAAGATAGAGGAGGGTTGAGAGGAAGAGCGAGGTGGGAGAAGGGCCATATTGGGAGGGAGCCTCAGGTTGGGTAGCGGAGGGGGGGGGGGGTTGTTTGTTTGTTGTTTTTTTCTTTTTTACTTGTTCCCATTTAGTTTCATGAGCTTCTAATTCTTCTTTTTCTTGTTTTTTTGGGAACATATTTGCAAAATGACCGTATTCATGGCATACCTTGCATTTAAACAATATTTTCTCGTAGTCCAGCTGTTGTATGTGCGTCCATTTTTCTAATTTTATCTTCACTACCTCTGGTAAGCCTTTCCCTAGGTTTACTTTGATGCATAACATCACACAGGCGTGAATGTTCTCCTTTGGCTCACACCTGACAATGTACTTTCCCACAAAATTCCCTATTTCCTTGACTGATTCATCACCCCAACAGTGGAGGGGGAGGTGAGGAAGTTTGACCCAAACATAGACTATGCTTGGCACACCCATTTTAGGGTCAAATTTTGGCATCCATCTATTAAGATAGAGGCCTCTCATGTCCATGAAGTATGGGCTATTTCTAAATATTAGGTCTCTGTCTTCCCTTGTATCAAAGTGGAAGATGTATTACCCTCTTCCACAAAATATTATGGATATTTTCTTGTTTGTTGAAGAGGACCAGTTCCTTTCAACTCACTTGTGAACCAAGCGAGGAGATGGCCAGAGGCTAGTGAAATGACGAACCAAGCCACGTTCAGAAAGGGAAAATGTTGCTCTACGAGGGAGGGATGGAGGAAGAATGATCTCTAGAATGCATGGAAAATTTTAGGGGCTAATATTCGCAGGTGGGCTAATTTTCGATGATTTTTCCAAAAAAAAGATTCGCCAATTTCCATTTTTTATAAAAATGATTCGCCCAAATTTTACAATATAAAATTATTTTCCCTCAAACATTGCCAACATTATATAGAGAGTATATATAAAATGATTAAAAATTTGAATAATTTTACAAATACATCAATAAAAATTTTATAGTTTGCATATTAGGGGCTAGTGATATTTGCCAATGTTTTTAAACTTCAAGATAATTTTCCCTCCCTAAAATTTTCCCTGCTAGAATGTCATCAAGTTTATTCAAAAATTTGGATACCGAGGGTCTGGTTGGAGGAGATCAGAGAGGCGAAAGCGTCTGCATTTTCATCATGAGCAAGGTTCAATGATTCAGAAGGAGGTTCCCCATCTAGCAGAGGATCAGGTGGTTCCATGATGGAAGCATGAGGCCGCACAAATCAAGCTGTAGTAGAAGGTGCTGAGGAACACAAGCCCTCAGGGGCGCACGCGCAGATGGGAGTTCAAATCACCTCATACGCGTGAAAAAAAATATACATGAATGGGGTCATTTTTGCTGTAGTATGGAAGGAAGTGTTATACCACCATTCAGCTAGAGGTAACCATTTGAACTAATGTGCTTTTTTATAAGTTACAAAGAAACAAAGATATCCTTCCAAACATTTTTTCACTACCTCAGTTTTCTCGTAAGATTGAGGATGATAAGATGAGCTATGATCTATTGAGTACCAAGACAAGAAAATAATTCCGTCCAAAATTTTCTAGTGAAAATGGGATCTCTATCACTTACTATAATCTTTTGGTTTCCATGTGGCTTTTGAATTGTTTCCATAAATGAAATAGCAACTGTACTGGATTTAAAAGTATGAGATAATGCACAAAAGTGTGCATACTTTGGTAATTCTATCAACTACCACCATGATGACACTCTTTCCTTCATACTTGGGTAAACCTATGATAAAATCCATTGAGACCTCCTTCCAACGCTGAATTGGAGTGGCTAAAGGTTGTAACAGACCTGAAGTCTTAATTTTCTCAACTATATTTTGTTGGCAAACCAAATATTATGACACAAACTTCTGAATGTCAAATTTAAGGCCATCTCAAAGTAATTCCTTCTTGACCTTGTGGTAAGTTTTTAAAAATACTGAGTTCCCTCCTAAGGGGGAGGTGAGAAATTCCAAAAGAATATTTTTCTTGATTTGGGAATCCTTACAAATATAAAAGCGATATTTCTACCATAATGAATCATTTTTACAGTTAAATATATCTTATGTATTGAGATATTGCTGCAACTTTTTAATGAGTTTCCACACCTCTTCGTCATTCTTCCATTCGTCCCTTGCTTTGATTATCCAATCAGGTTGGATAATAGAAATTGCACAAAGAGATGTTTCCACATCCTCATCCTTTCTTGAGAGTGTGTCTGCAACAATATTTTTCTTCTATTTTTTGTAGATTATTTCAAAGTCATAACCCAACATCTGTGTGACCTATTTTTGTTGCTTTTCTGAAGATAATATTTGTTCCAAAAAATATTTAATACTATCATGATATGTTTTTACCTTGAAGTGTATTCTCATTATGTAAGGTCTCAATTTCTTTATTGCATGTAGTATTTCCAACATTTCCTTCTCATAAATAGGTTTGTGTAAATAATTTCTTCTGATTGTACAAATTTCAAAAGAAATGGGTCTTCCTTCTTGCATTAAAATAGCACCAATTCCATTTCCTAAGTCATCACATTCCACAATAAAGGTTTTTGTGAATTCTGGTGTAGCTAATACTGGTGCTTGGAACATTGCCTCTTTAAGATGTTCAAAGGCCTTAGTTTTTTCTAGAGTCAAAGAAAATGAATCTTTCTTCATATATGTTGTTAGAGGTGCTGCTATTATCCCATAATTCTTAAAAAACTTGCGATAATACCCTCTCAACCCAAAAATTCCTTGAATATGCTTTATGGTTGTGGGGATTTTCCATTCCTTAATGGCTTTAATTTTTTTAGGGTCTACCTTAACACCCTAATGAGATACAATATGAACCAAATATTCCACCTCCTGTACTCCAAAGAAAAATTTGGATGTTTTTGTTGTTTCTCCTCCAATAATTTGAGTGCCTTGTCAACATGTTGGACATGATCCTTCCAAGACTTGTTGTGGATTACTATATCATCAAAAAATACTAACAAAAATTTTCTAAGGAAGGGTTTGAAAATGGAATTCATCAAACCTAAAAATTTCTAAGGTGCATTAGTAAGGCCAAAAGGCAGGACCAAAAAATCATATTAACCCTCATGAGTTCTGAATGTTGTTTTTGGAATGTCTTCAATCTTCATTCTATTTTCATGATATCGTGAATGAATATATAGCTTGGTGAAGTAAATTTCTCCATGTAATTTATCCAACAATTCATCAATGACAGGAATGGGAAATTTATCTTTAATAGTGAGCTTGTTGAGATCCTTATAATCTGGACACATATGCTATGATCCATCCTTCTTGTGCACTAATAGTATTGGAGCAGAGAAAGAACTTTGACTAGATTGAATTATACCATCCTCCAGCATTTCTACAACCATATGTTCAATTTCACTCTTTTGGGTATAGGGATATCTGTAAGGTATGATGTTTGGAGGAACACTTCCTAGAATCAAATGAATAGAATGATCATGATCACAAATAGGTGGGAGGCCTTTGGGAGTCTCAAATACCTTGGAATGTTTGTCTAAGACTTTTTGAATATCTAGAGAAATAGACGATTTTGATTTTTTAACCTTTAGTGAGAATAATTCTTCAATTACACCCCATTGTTATTTCTTCAAAAGTTTTGTCATGCCATTGGAGATGATTATCTTTCATGGTTTCCCTGCGATACCCCTTAATTCAACTTCCTTTCCTTCCCAAAAATATTTCAAGAAAAGTTCTTGAAAATTAAAAGCTATTGTCCCCAAATATTGTAACCATTGGACTCCTAGTACAACGTCAACACCACCCATTGGAATGGAAAGCATTGAGCTATTTGTTGGCCCTCGTTTTTTATCTCTTTTTGTTTATGAAATACATCTTATTTTCCATAATATCCATATATACACCATCATATTCACCTTATTTTGACCAGTAAATGCATATACAAGTATTTAAGTTAAGTTTTTCAATTCTTAGAAGTTTTTGTAAAAAATGAATTTTAAGTGCATTTTTGGACAACATAAAAAATTCCTGTAATGGCCTCAATGTTTTGCATATTTGCAGGACACTTGGGCTCGAGTTGGATATATTTATAGAAAGCTTCAGAATTAAGATTAAGTGTACACCTATTGGATCATTCAAACTGAGCTTTAATAGGCCCGGTCAAAGGCAGTCAAACAAGACCTGTTTTTAGGAGGATCCCTAGGAACTCGGTCAAAATTCTTATTTTGTGGGATTTTCCAGATTTTGATGAATCTGATGGATGAATTCGACCTGATTAATTAAGATAAGGATAGTGATGACTATAGGATATATTTAAGATGAATTTTTTGGATATTTTATCTATTTAAGCCTCAAACTTTGAAGGCATTGATATGTAGAAATTGTATGAGTTAACATTATTATTTCTGAAACTTTGAAGACCTAATTGAAGATCTGTTATATTCCATTTTCTGTTGTTATATGATGATTTATTGACTGAAGTTTTAATTAGTTTAAAACACCTTCAGTGTGCGAGGCAAGGGTGGAGGGCCCCCACATTGAGCTAAGTGCACTTCCTAGTTTATTTGTAGTTGCAACTTCCGAATTAGTTTGCCTATGCTTAACTAGTTTATTAGATTTATGTTGATGATTTATGATTGTTAATGAATATAATTATCATTCTGATTTTTCATATGAAAGGACAAACAAATTTTTAAGTTAAACATTCTTTCTATCTGATTAAGATCTTAAGCTAGAATTCATCTTTTCATGCTTTTAATGCTTTTCTGAATTCATGTTTTCTAACAATAGCACTATTGATAAATGAATCTATGATGAAGGAAAAACAGGACCTCTTCAGTGAAGAGACTCTTCAATTATTGTTTCATATATCTTAATCTATTTCTCAATTAGTAGTTTTTGATTTCTAATTCATGAAGTAATCTTGTTAGAGAAGGGACCTGAAATGTTAAAATTTAACCTGTAGAAGGGACCAGAACAACATCATTCCAAATAAAATCAGATGCAAAGCGGAAATAAGTCTCTACATATTCTATAAGAGCCATCGTTATAACAAACACAATGTTGACCATCATGAACATCAAATGGTTTGAGGGAATACAAGTATAGTAAGTAAAAAAAAATTCTGAATTAGTTTGCTTATGCTTAACTTGTTTATTAGATTTATGTTGATGATTTATGAGTGTTGATGAATCTAATTATCATTCTTGTTCTGCATATGAAAGGACAAACAAATGTTTAAGTTAAACATTATTTCTATATGATTAATATCTTAAGCTAGAATTCATCTTTCCATGCTTTTAATGCTTTTCTGAATTCATGTTTTCTAACAATAACATTATTGATAAATAAATCTATGATGAAGGACAAACAAGGCCTCTTCAGTGAAGAGACTCTTCAATTATTGTTTCATGTATATTAATCTATTGCTCAATTAGTATTTTTTGATTTCTAATTCATGAAGTAATCTTGTCAGAGAAGGACAAACAAATCTCTTAAGTTAGGAGATTCTTCTGCTTCTGATTGCATTCTTAAATTTAGGAATTATTTAAGTTAGATTTATATTTGTAATATGAATTTCCTTAATCTTTGATAAATCATCTTCTAACTTGATCATAACTAAAACCCATATACTTTGGGGATACTTCTAAGTCCTATTAGCTCGAATTGATAATAAATACTTGTGTTTGTTTTCCTATTAAACAACCCAACATTTTGGCACCGTTGTCAGGGAAGCATATTTCAAAATGGTCAATTAGGAAGATAAAAAGATAAAAAAAAATATAAGTCATCAAAAACAACAAAAACATAGTTTTTCTTTCAAGTTATGTTTTCTTATGCCTAGAGATAGAGATCATAAGGGTAGATTTGTGAAAAAAACCCCCCAACAACTCATTCATCCACAAGACTAACAACACCAGTTGCTGGAAGACCGACTATAGAAGAGTTAGAGGAAAATTAGAGATCAAGACAACGATTAAATTTAGTTGAAAGACAAATCTTGTTAGCCTTGGAGGTAAAAAGAAAACAATCACCTAAAGAACCTCCTTCCTTAGGGAAACAAAAAGATACAAGAAAACCAATTGTTGAAAAACTAGAGCAACATATCCTTGAACAAATCAAAGTAGCGGAAGAAATACATAATCAACCACATATTGAAACACTACATATCTCTGAACAAGAAATAGCAGAATAAGGAGAATGATAAACTAGGCTAAACATGAATCCTTGAACAAAGGCTTGAATATGAAAGACAACAAAGGGAATGGAGAAGAAAAAAAGAAAGATAGAGGAAGACAAAAGAGCAGAAGCACTTAGAAGGATAGAGGAAAAAGCGAGAAGAGAAAATCAAAATACAAGAACACAAGAAAATGAGCAAGAAAATAACAATGACCAAGAAACTACTTTTGGCTTTCCAATCTTAGATGCAAGAGAAATATTAGGAGAAGAAATAAAAATGAAAAAACATTCCATCTTATGTATTGCCTAACTTCTATGGAATTTCAACAGAATATCCTGATGCATTCATGTTCGAGTTTGATATCTTATGTAGAACTTATGGATATACGGATGAACCACACAAGCTTCGACTTTTTCCTGCTAGTCTGGAAGCAACAACCTTGAAATGGTTTATGGGATTAGGAGAACATACAATAGCTTCTTGGGATGATATGAAGAAATTTTTTCTTAAAAATTATCAAGCTTACTGCAAGGCTAGAGAATAAGAAAAAGACATTTTTTAGAATGACACAATAAGAAGACGAAATTTTGGAAGAATATTTGGAAAGATTTCTTTACAATTTACAGAAATTTAAACATCATTCTCTAAGTCCCGATACCATCCGTACCATCTTTCTTAAGAGTATCAGAGATGAATATTTAGAAATCCTTAATGTGATGGGAAAATGAGATATCTCCAATTTACCATTTGAAGAAATTGATGAACTTTGTCAGAAATACTCTAAGGGAAGAGCAAAGAGTGGAAAGAGAGATATTTCATCAAAAGCTTCCAAATCTACACCAAGTTCAGTAACAAGAGAAAACATATGAACTTTTCTAGAAAATCTCAAAACATATCTCTTGAGCACTTTGGGAAAACAAGTAGATGTCTTGAAAGCTAAGAAAAAAGATGAAGAACAAGATGAAATCTTAGCAATTTTCTGTCCAAAGTGTAGGAAAAAACATCCACTCAGGGAATGTCCTTTGCAAGGTATAGAAGTATGTGGACTATACATAGAAAATCATGCAATAGAAAACTGTCCCAAATTAAAATAGTTGCAAGGAGAAGGAGTGCAAGGAATAGATTCTTTCTACTATATGGCACCAAGGAGACCTTGAAAACCAAGGATGCCTTAACAATTCCCTCAAAAAGACCCCCATAATTTTCAATATCCTCAAAATTTAAGGAATACAACAATGCCATGGTAGGCTTGCCCACCACAACAATATCAAAACCAACCTGCCAAGGTTGGAGTCGATATGGTTATGGAAACCAAGCACCTCAACATATGTATCCTCAACAGTATCAATATCAACAACCATACCATCCACAACCATTTCCTCAATACCAACAATTCCAGCAACATCAACTAATGTCATTTACACCTCAAAATCAACCAATGCTAACTCAACCTCAACAGCTTCAACTGCCTACTAACCAACCACCTCCTAGCACAACATAATTTCCAGCTCAGCCAATAGATAATCCAAGTAACAAGGTGGATAGACTAGCATATCATGTGGAAGAGGCAACATATTATCCTACTTATTCAATTCTTCCCATACAAGATGTCCACCTAAGGCCTGGGAAGGTGTTACAGAAAGATTCTCCTCCGATAATTGAAGAAAAAACTGAACAAGGATAACAAAGTCAATAACCATAACAACAAATTCAGAAAGGTAAATCTATTATGACTTAGACCCCACCATATCCAGAGAGATTTTTACAACATAATATCCCAATATCTCTTCCTGAATTTAATATTCTAGATTAATTGAAGAACACATATGTCAAAATTCCTTTGTTTCAAGCAATTAAAGATATTCCAATATATGAAAAACAATAAATGAATTATGCATTAAGAAATCTGGCAGAAGAAAGAAGGATCCACCTACAATCTAGGCAATTGGAAGTTTAGCTAGTCTCATGTTTACAAAAACAACCATTGAAAAATATGTTGATCCAGGGATTCCTATGGTTACCATTTCGATTAACACATTTTTAGTGCCAAATACTTTAATAGACTTGGGAGCAACTGTAAATGTTATGACTACAGAGACTATGAAAAATTTGGATCTGGACAACATTAAACCTACTACTAAAGTCTTAGAACTTATAGAGAGATCTAAAGTTGTACCAGAAGGTATATTGGAAGATATCGTTGTCTCACTAGATTCATGGGAGTATCCTGTAGACTTCTTGATTTTTCAGCCAAATTTTTTTTTAGGAGGGCATCCCTTAATTTTAGGCAAACCATGGTTAGCCACTACAGATTCTTACATTGGATGCAAGTCAGGAAGTTTGATTATTTCACATGGAGATGAAAGAAAACATGTTACATTGTATGCTCCCAGTCAATTTCCTTCTTTATTATCATGGCTTGATGGAGAGGAACAACAAGAGCTTCAATCTATTCTTAGTCTTAATCAAGTTTATAATCTTAGAGAGGAGGAAGAAAATGAGGACTTATTAGATCTTTTCATCTCAGAACCAAATATTTCAGAGCAGCTTAAAATAACTCAATATGAAGCTGCTAGTTATCTTTTAAATGAATGTTTTTCAGGAAAATTGCATTATACAATCATTTCAAAATACATTCGAAAGTATTTTTCCTGTTAATTCAATTACCAATTCAAAGAGAAAAATCATTGAGATCAGTCTTGAGAGACATTTGAATATTGGTAATAACTTACAATCATCACAAGAGGAAAAGCTAATAACATTGTTACAAAAATATTCAAAAGTGTTTGCCTGGGAATACTCAGACATGCAGGGGATTCATCCAAAAACATGTATCCATCACATTTACAATGATGATCAAATTAAACCCGTAAGGAAACCAAAAATAAGGATGAACCCTACGATGAAAGAAATAGTGAAAGAAGAATTACAGAAACTATTACAAGTCGGATTTATCTATCCTATTTCAGATAGTCAATGGGTTTCACCCTTAGTTGTAGTACCTAAGAAAAATGGGAAATGGAGAATTTGTGTGGATTACGGAGAAGTCAATAAAGCTACATTAAAAGATCATTTTCCTTTACCATTTATTGATCAAGTGTTAGATTCGTTAGCTCAAAAGAAATTATTTTCATTTCTTGATGGATTTAACAGGTACAATCAGATAAAGATAGCATTGGAATATCAAGATAAGACAACATTCACATGCCCATGGGGAACATATGCATACAATGTGTTACCTTTGGTTTATGTAATGCACCTACTACCTTTCAGAGAGAAGTCCTTGAAATCTTTGTTGATTTGATCCATGAATGTGTAGAAGTTTATATGGATTATTTCACAGTGTATGGTGGAACATTTGATGATTGTTTACAAAATCTCGAAAAATTGTTGAAAAGATGCATAGAGACAAATCTATCACTCAGTAATGAAATTTTTTTTATGATGTTAATAAAGGGAATAGTGTTGGGACACCATATTTCTTCTTTAGGAATTAAAGTGTACCCAACAAAAATTCAAGTCATTGTGAATTTAATACCACCCACAACACAAAAAGAAGTTAGAAGTTTCTTCGGTTATGAAGGCTACTATAGGAGGTTTATTGAAAATTTCAGTAAAATAGCTTTGAAATTATTCAAGTTACTTGCGAAAGATGTGGAATTCCAATGGAAAAATAATTTTCAAAATGCATTTGAAAAATTAAAAGAAAATTTGTTAATTGCACCCATTCTTCGGGGACCTAATTGGTCTTTGCCATTTCATATTTCAATTGATGCATTTGAATCTGCTATCGGAGCATCACTTGGACAGAAAGAGAATCAGTTTAATTATGTCATATATTTCATAAGTAAAAACTTAACACCGACAGAATTAAACTACATTGTTACAGAAAAATAAATGTTAGTTTTAGTCCATGCAGTTAATAAATTTAGACATTATATAACAAGGTATCAAGTATACATCCACACATATCATTCAGCCATAAAATATTTAATGAACAAATCAATCACAAATTGTAGAATAAATAGATCGATGTTATTAATGCAAGAATTTAACATTAGTGTGCAAGATCGACTAGGAAAGGATAATCAAGTTGCAGACTTTCTACCAAGACTTCATTCACTCGGTGATCCAAATCTAGTATCAGATAATTTTCCAGATGAACATCTATTTTATATAAATGTCAAAACTCCATGGTTTGTAGATATAGCCAATTATTTATCATCTGGAATCCTACCATCTCATTACACAAATAAACATAAAAGAAGAATAATTAGAAAAAGTGATATATATATAGTTGGGTCAATGGAGATATCTTTTATACTGGTGCTGATCTAATGATTAGAAAATGTTTTAGAGAAGATGAGATTATTGATATTTTGAAAGCATATCATGACGAGCCATGTGGTGGTAATTTTGCAAACAAGCGGACAACATACAAAGTGCTGAAACTTAGCTACTACTGGTCAGCTATCTTCAAAGACTCCAAGGCCTATGTGAAGAGATGTGACAGCTGCCAAAGAATTGGTAGACCAGTGGCATAATATGAAATGCCATTAAAGCCACAAGTACTGATTGAACCATTTGAACAGTGGGATTTAGATTTCGTGGGACCAATCAACCCTCCATCCAATGGAAAGAAGTACATATTGGTATGTACAGATTATGTAACTAAATGGGTGGAGGCAAAGGCAATAGCATGGGAAACAAAAGATACTGTGGTGTATTTTTTGTTTTAAGAGATATTTGTAAGGTATGGAGTTCCAAGACAGATAGTAAATGACCAAGGCACAGAGTTCACATCAAAACTTGTTCGAGATCTTATAGAGAAATACAAGATCAAACACAAAAAATCAACTCTGTATCGTCCTCAAGCAAATGGACAAGTGGAATCAACAAGCAAAGTCCTAGAGAACATTATGACAAAGGCTATACAAATGAAAAGAAAGGATTGGTTAGAGAAAATGAGAGATGCACTATGGGCATATAGGATAACGTGGAAAGACACAATTGAGTTCAGTCCATATCAGTTAGTGCATGGAAAAGAAGTCCTGTTACCCATAGAATTTCAAATACATACATTCAAGCTAGCAACAGAATTGGGGATGGAATTATCTGAAGCACAACAACAAAGAATTATGGAATTAATCAACTGGATGAGATACGAGAACAAGCAGTAGAGCACACATCTCTTGTGCAAGAATAAAGAATCAAATGGCATGATCGATTCATAAAGAATAAAGTGTTTCAAAAAGGAGATTGGGCACTCTTGTTTGACTCCAATTTCAAATATTTCAAAGCAAAGTTTACAACTCATTGGCTTGGGCCATATGAGATTGAAGAAATCTTTGAAAATGGAGCTGTTAAGATAAAAACAATTAACGAAGCATCTATTTCATTTGTCATTAATGGACATAGGCTTAAGGTTTACAATAAGCCTATAAATAAAGAGGATTTTATGAGAAAAATATCCACATATACTGATCTGGAACTAATGGGGCAGCATAGCAATATGCCTCCCATAACTCTAGAAGAAGAAGAAGAGTAAAAAAAAAAAATGATAATAAAAGAGTTTGGTTGTGAAAATCCAGGAAGCTGGAAGAATACAAACTCGAATTCATATTGGAAAACCAACTTGTTTGGCCAATATAAATTCTCTTTTTGTTTTTTATTTTACTTCAGTATGATTTTTTCAGTTTTACCCTCCGAGACAGGTCAGAATTGAGGACAAGTCTTAACATCAGCTTGGGGGAAGGTGCGTAATAAAAATATGAAAATAGTTTCAGCTGCTGAATTGAAGAAGGAATATGAATTACAAGTACAAAAGGATCTGGTACATCATTCAACATATACACAAGGG
This sequence comes from Pinus albicaulis, assembly GCA_034641835.2. Classification (NCBI taxonomy): domain Eukaryota; kingdom Viridiplantae; phylum Streptophyta; class Pinopsida; order Pinales; family Pinaceae; genus Pinus; species Pinus albicaulis. Next base: position 951,379,895 of record CM076575.1, on the reverse strand, counting down.
ACTTGAATTATTATTGAGAAAATTATCCACAAGGGACCTATATCATTACGAAAGAAGAAATTTTCAAACATTATTGCAAATTACGCCAGAAGGGACCTGAAAATACAAAATGTTAGAAGGGACCTGAGCTACATCAATATTGAAGATCATGACAGAAGGGACCTGAAATGTTAAAATTTAACCTGCAGAAGGGACCTGAACAACATCTTTCCAAATCAAATCATATGCAAAGAAGAAATAAGTCTCTACATAGTCTAGAAGAGCCATCGTTATAACAAACACAATGTCGACCATCATGAACATAAAATGGTTTGAGGGAATACAAGTACAATAAGTAAAAAAATTGCTTTTAAAATTTCAATTTTTTTGTAAAAATATTCTAGAATTGATAATGCTAATTTAGTACTGGTTATGCATTTTTATCACCTACATCACCTACATTTCATCACCTATGTTCTTAGCCCTATTTTATCCATATCCACACCACTATCCTAATCATTCAATAACCATTCCATAATCTATTTCCTATCCATACCATACTATACCATAATAACCCTACTTTTTCTAAACAAAAGGCTTATCATCAAACCTTTGCTGGACATACAATAAACAAACAAAGAGGTTAGTTTCATTGTAAATATTTGATTTTAAAACATGACCATTTCATTGGTCATTTTTAAAATTAAATAAAAGACAAAACCTAAAGTGTAAATCGTATGATAGCGCAACTATTTGAATTTAAAACACAAAACAAAGATGCAAAAGCGCAATCATAAAATATGATTATGAGCTAAGGAAATGGAGCGGAAGTGCAATCATAATGCAAACAATGGGATGTGTTGGTGTTCCCATGTTTTGGCCAGATTGGCAAGACCAAAAGATGAGACAACATCAAACCACTTTCAGACCTCAAGATCTAGCCCTCCTGGGTCCAGAGAGGGATCTCTCTATGATATGTCAAAGTATATGTCTTCGAAGCTCAGAGTTTAATATGTTAGGCTAGTTATAAGGCTCAGGGTTTGTTTGTTTGGTTGCTGGTTATCAGGAAAGAAGGGTTCAATGTAAGACAAGGGTGAGCAAAGAGGAATAAGGCAGAGGTGAAGTATTCCAGGGAGCATTCAAAACCATTGGGAAATGGAGTCAGGAAAGGATTTTCTTGCTAATCAATAGGCAGGCTTTCGATTGGGCTAGTCATCTAAAACGTTGGATCTTAAATATGATTGTGTGATATGAAAAGGTAGGAGAGGAGGAGGCAACACAGATTCAGGACACAAAGTTAGAGACCATCTGGTCGCACAAGGATCCTAGTGGATAGGGCTAACTCTAGTCCCCAGTGTTCCCAAATCTTCCAAATAAATCTTTAACAAGAAACATCTAAGAACAGATACATTTAATTCATACATCAGAGAGCAGGCAATAACATCCACTACACTGGTTAAATTAACTAAAATAAATTATTAGATAACACATTCAGAAGAAAAACATTAATGGCAAGGAGAGCAGAAACATAGGGTACCTAACAAGGGTAAATCCTATGCCAATATTCTGATGCAAGCCAGTAGAAACAAAATGAAATGAATTAAAACAAAGAGATAGGAAAACATCACCGTTGCTTTAGATCAGGATCCAAAGAAATGTGCTTGTCATATTAAATAACAATACCAGTCAAGTACAACATTGCCAATAGCTGAATACTCAATCTGAAATCATATTCCTCGGCCTATCTTACAACTTTACACAGAGACTGTGTCTCAAAAGAAACTACTTGCAATTCTCTGATAACTGATCAACCACCTTTACAATGAGTCTCTGTTTGAATCTTATAGCTGAAAGAGAGTAGAGGAGGTAGGTGAAGAACTAAATGAAGAATTAAAACTCAGAAAGGAAAGAGGGTCGAAGCCCATTCTATTCTAAATCTTATGCATTTAATCTTTGGCACTTTTGGGAAGAAAAGTAATCTCCTTCAGTCTTCCAATTACTTTGATATGACTCTGATGTACTCCGGCTGTGGCACTGGGTAGTACTCTGGTGAATAAACAAAAGAGATACGTAAAAGATGGTGAAGTCTACCATACTGCGTTAACAACTGCTCTGATAGCTTAGGACTGTGGTCAAGGCAGAAATCTTCTCTGGAACACGGCATGGAATAGAAAAAGTATGGGCAACCTGTCCTTCCATGGAGAAAAACATTCTGCTGATGTAGAAAACCTGCTATTCATTAATTTCTGTGCTCCGTATTCCTCTGCGGGACCTATGATGTCTTCAAACAGGTACTTTGCCTCTAAGACACAGAGTTAAGGCTCAAAGATCTTCATTTTCGTGCCTTAGACTCTCTGTCGCTTAATTTTTATCTTTTTCTGCGAAATATGCGTTTTAAATGGCCTTGGGAAGACTTTACAGAGTTTTCAACCCTGCCCTTGAATGAAAGTCCTGTCAAAACTCCTTCCCCGGTCTTTTCTCCATGATTTCTTTTATGAAAATAGTCCTTCCCTGTGCTCTCTGTAACTGTAACAGAGACTGAAGATCATGGAGGTTTTACGCTGCTTGTACCCTGCAAAACACGAAACTTAGTTATGAAATCCAATGCATGGGAAGGAGGATGGATACAGAGGGCAGAGGAAATGATAGCGCGGCGGTGGTGGTTTTAAATGGAAAATGGTGAATAATGCAGTGAAATGGTGAAAACAGCGAATAGTAGAGTTTGGTGGAAAAATGCGTATGGATCGTTTGATCATGGTTTGAGGGCGGAGATCGATGGCGGAGATGCAACAGCGGGATGATATATGAAATGGGCGGAATAAACATGAAATATTAAACCTTAATGCAAATCGCAGAGGTTTGGTTAACGGAGGAAATACAAAGGAAACGAATGAAATGTGAGGGAAATGATTGTACATGGTGGGACCCAGTGTGGGTGGAGGGCGATTCACTTTGGACCATCGGATCTCGGAGGAAGATCGACGTCCACGATCTAATGGGAATAACCGCAATCGCTATGGACAAGAGGTGGCTGCAGTTAGAAAATGTGATTGCGATTGGGACGGGAGCGCGATTGAGCACTGGCCGTTGGATCGACAAGGGAATCGAAGATGGAGATCTGTTCGGAGGGAAAAAGGGAAAGAGCGACGGGCGCGATGCGATAAGATCTGGGCCATTGATTTCCGAACGAATGGACGGCTGTGATTTAGTCGAGCAATCACAATCGGAGGGAAACAAGTGTGACACATTACAAAAGTTCCGATTGCGATGGGGCGGGAAGTGCGATGGCCGTCGGATCATGGATTAAACGGATGGTCAGGATTGGATCGGGAGAAGAGTTGCGATCGGGTCAATCGGGGTTTGGAACGATCGGAGGGGAGTTGCGATTGCGATGATCGGAGTTAAGTTGCGATCAATCGCATTGCAAATATTTGCGATGAGCCGATCGAGGGAATTAACATAAACATTGCGATTAATGAGATTTGCGATTAGCGTGGGCCGTGCGATCTTTGTGGTAGATCAATGGTGGAGAACACATCGCGGGCCTTATAGAGCAGAGCAATCGCAATCGGAGTTTTTAAGTCTTACAAAGGAATTTTAACGTTCCGCTCCAGTCTTCTGACGCGATTAGCGCCCAGGCTATAAGCGCTTGGTCTTTTGGGTATCGGGCGTATGTGGGGAAGTGGTTGGGGCTGGCAGAAAAGGGGCTAGGCCCTATTATAAAGTTTAAAAAGTGGGTTTTGGGCCCATTTTAATGAAATTTAAGGGTTAGGAAGGGGAACGATAGGGGGAGAAAAATGGGAATTTGGCCAAAAAAAGGGTAAGGGTAGAAATCCAAGGGGATTTTGGATATGATTTAGAGGGTAAATGGGGACTTTGACAAAAAGGGGGAAAAAGGGGTAAAATGGGACATTTTGCAGAGGTACAAGGGGCAAACGAGGGCCTTTTGGAGCACAATTCTTTGCAATCAATGAGGCTCATAGACTCAAGGACAACAGAGGGGAAACAATCAAAGGCAGTGAACGTGAAAGGCTTCAAGGATGATGTGTTTTCAAGGGAAATGAATTCCTTGAAGACTCATAAAACAAATAGCCCCTTGCTTGCTTGTCAAGGGATTCATAGGGGGCTAACAGGATGCATATGCAACAAACTAACCTAATGTATGAAAATGATGCCATGAAAAACAATGTATGGAAATGATACATATATGGATGGACGATAATATGATGAGACAATGATACATACACAGTGGAGGAACATAAATATGATGGCACATATTTGATAACACAGTGATGTACATACAAGTGATGAAACAAAAATATGATGGTGTATATTCGATGAGGTATGATGCGTTTCAATGGAGAATGGAAGCGGACATAGTGATCAACACAAAGCATGAGAAAAAAATATGAAAAAAGACTACATAATAAGTGAAGCCGAGGATGAGATGTACATTGTGGAGTCACCATGCCAAATTATTCAGGAAAGGTAAGCCACGAATGCACTAGTCAAGCGGTTGATGAACGGTCAAAACAAATTCAAAATGCAATATTACAACATTGTGTAAACTATTGAGAGAACCTCCGCCATTTCTAAGACCTCAAGCAACTGAAACACTGCATGTTTTTCATCATCATTTCCTTTCGAAGGCTCAGTGAGAGAAGGAACGTTGTGTAATCAAAACACACATCCATTTTGAAACTTTGTGAGAAACGAATAAAAAAGAGAAGATAAGGGAGAGATGTGAGGAGACTAGAGGAAATATAACACAACAAAGAGAGCAGGAGATATAATAGTGAGAATAACGGAGGGATACGGAAAATTGACTAAAGTTTCAAGCCAACATATCCGGCAGATGTGTCAAGCGAGAACGCTGTCAGGAGGCAAAAATCCCGTGAAGAACGAGGTAAGAAGGAAACTCAGATTTTCTTGTTTAAAACAACGATTATTTGCATGAGTAAATCTCGAGGTTGTTAAAAAAATTGTGAGTTATAAATGGAGTTATTCTACCATGGATTTTAAAACTTGTCATTGCCTTACGTTTTTTCATTGCCACCACTCATAAACGCTCTTCCACTGGTGAACACTAAATCCTCTATTGATTGAATGAGAAAATGATGAAGATATTGAGTGAGATTTTGATAAGATTGGTGTTGCTTGAAACACGGAGACTCCTGTTAAACTAAAAGGAAAATCACAAGGATCATAGCAGAAAATCACGAGGATCATTGCAAATATAGGTAAAATTGAAAACATCTTCATGCACAGTCTTCTATTTCAATTTGAATGCAAACAAAGAATGGAGAGTTTGGTTTGAAATGGATAGTGAATTCCTTTTAATTGAGTTGTGTAGTAAATTCATTTCATTTTCACACTCAGTAAGAGAATTTAAACCAGGTATTATGGAGAATGTTTGGTTTAAAAGGCACAGTCAAGATGTTTTTACATTTTTTCATAACAAGAGGGCAGAGTCTGGTGAATTTTGAAGAAAATAGTGAACTCATTTGATGAGATTTTTGATGAAATAAGTGAGCTATTTTTACAAATTCTCTTGCATAAACAGTGAGCTTATATTATATATATAATGTTTTTCCTTAGAAAAATAATTTTGTATGAAATTGAAGGATTAGAAGACACTATTGTATACATTTTTTTATTTGTTTACATAGTCAAAGAAGAGAAAAAATTTACAAAACATAGGCAGAGGATTTTTATTTTTTAAGAGACAGAGGATCAAATAAGAGAGTAGGATAATAGAAACGTGATTTTTTTATGTTTTTATAAACCTCTCTATATCAAATCTTGTGTCTGTTGAAGCAATAAGCTCACTTCTTCCAAAGAAAATAGAGGATTGATTTTAATTACTTGTCAAAAGTAGCAAACAAAGGTAAGCCTCACTACTGTGATAACATCTAGTACTTGAATTTTTGTTTTAAAAAATGAAGTTAATGAAAGTAGAGGGGTACATCAAATGGTTTTCAGACAATATGAAATCAAGAAAATAGCCCAAATATTTTCAGATTGAACATTGGAGTAGGGACACAGTTGAGAAACTTTATCAATCAGGCTTGATAGGCTTCCTTCAAAAATTCAAAGGGCATAATGAAGATATCACAAGGGAGTTTATAAAAATTTGCAAACAAGATGAAACTATGGTAGCTAGTTTACACATTCCTTTAACTCCAGAATCTATTTCTGAAGCCTTAGAGTTTCCATTATCAAGTGAAGTTTACCACAAAGGATTGCATTTCAAGGAAAAGAGTTGGAACTTTGATAGGTCAAAGGGGATTCCCAGGGAATGGTTCAATTAACCTTGGGCTAAATTAGTTTTGATAATCCAAAATTTATTCACTTGTGATAAAAGACATAGTGTAGTATACCTATATCACAGTAGGTTGCTACAACATATTAAATGAGATATCAGGATCAATTTTCCATACTTCTTTTATAGAAACTTGATGAGGATGATTGAAAGTGTAAAATCTGAGACCAAACTCAAAGAAGCCCAAATTTTTCACCAGGGACTCATAAAAATCATTGTTGATTATCAGCTGGAAATTAAGGGTATGATTTGGAAAGATTTCCTGATTCAAAATAAGTTTGTTGAGCAAGAAACAGAAGAAAAAATTAAACCAATACAGGAAACAAGAAATATAGTGAATTCACCTCTCTATCCAAGGACCATATCAAAGAAACAACAGGAAATAGTCATGGTAGAGAGGAAAAAATCATTCTTGACCATTTCTAGGAGATAGAAGAAGATAAATTCAGCAGATAGAAGCAGCAAAGAAAAAGAACCATAAGTGAAAGTCAAAGAGACATCTCCTTTAACCAAACAAACCAATGAAATCCTTGAGAGGTTGCAACAAGAAGTTCATGAAAATCCTATAGAGAGAGATTCTTATTTTGAAAATGATGAGGTTGAAGTTACTTTAGTTTCCAAAAATACTAAGGAGGAAGACCAAAACCTTAGCAGGATCAGAGAGTTAACTGATAATCTGGAGGTAAGAAGAATAATGGAAAGGCACCTGAAATGAGAGAATGAAACATATAAGAAAAATAGTGAAAATTTAATAAAAGAGAATGAGAAGATAAGTGAAGAAATGGGAAAATTGAAAGCTAAAAACAATCTTCTTTACATACAAGCATTCAAGTGGCTTAAGGAGAAGAATTCTTAGAAGGCCAAATATGAGAAAAAAAAGGTTAAAACCTCAATCTACAAAGAAGAACAATGCAAAGGTATGGATTCTCTTCTACACGCAGCACAATAGGTTGTTTCAGGGTCAAGAATAGGATCAACATCAGAGCTCAGGAGGTTCAAAAGGAAAAAGCAAGCATGAGGACATGCTTGAACATCAGCTTGGGGGAGATATTGGCCCTTGTTTTTTATCTCCTTTTGTTTATGAAATACATATTATTTGCCATAATATCCATATATACACCATCATATTCACCTTATTTTGACCAATAAATGCATATACAGGTATTTAAATTAAGTTTTTCAATTCTTAGAAGTTTTTGTAAAAATTGAATTTTAAGTGCAATTTTGGACAACATCAGAAATTCCCGTAATGGCCTCATGGTTTGCATATTTGCAGGGAACTTGGGGCTCGAGATGGATATATTTATAGAAAGCATGGGAGATAAAATCAAGTGTACACCTATTTTTTTCAGTCAAACCGAGCTTTAATAGGCTCGGTAAAATGTGGTCAAACATGACCTATTTTTATGGAGGATCCCTACGAACTAGGTCAAAATTCTTATTTTGTGGGATTTTCCAAATTTTGATGGATTTGATGGATGAATTCAAACTGATTGGATAATATAATGATAGTCATGAATATAGGAGATGTTTTAGATGATTTTTTGGATATTTTATCTATTTAAGCCTCAAAATTTGAAGGCATTGATATGTAGAAATTGTATGAGTTAACATTATTATTTCTGAAAATTTGGAGACCTAATTAAAGATCTGTTATATTCCATTTTCTACTGTTATATGCTGATTGATTGATTGAATTTTTAAGTAGCTAAAAACACCTTTAGTGTGCGAGGCAAGGGTGGAGGGCCCCCACACTGAGCTAAGTGCACTTTCTAGTATATTTGTAGTTGCAATTTCTGAATTAGTTTTCTTATGATTAACTTGTTTATTAGATTTATGTTGATGATTTATGAGTGTTGATGAAACTAGTTATCATTATTATTGTACATATGAAAGGACAAAAAAATGTTTAAGTTAAACATTATTTCTATCTTATTAAGATCTTAAGCTAGAATTCATCTTTTCATGCTTTTAAAGCTTTTTGAATTCTTGTTTTCTAACAATAGCATTATTCATAAATGAATCTATGATGAAGGACAAATAGGACCTATTCAGTGAAGAGACTCTTCAATTATTGTTTCATGTATCTTAATCTATTTCTCAATTAGTATTTTTTGATTTCTAATTCATTAGGTAATCTTGTTAGAGAAGGATAAACAAATCTCTTAAGTTAGGAGATTCTTCTGCTTCTGATTGCATACTTGAATTTAGAAATTATTTAAGTTAGATTTATATTTGTAATATGCATTTCCTTAATATTTGATAAATCATCTTCTAACTTGATCATAACTGAAATACATATACTTTGGGGATGCTTCTAAGTCCTACTAGCCTAGATTGATAATAAATACTTGTGTTTTTTTACATGTTAAACAACCAAACACTATTCAATACATATTCCTCCATGGTTAAATTGATATTATGGCACTAAAAAGATCAATTTATAGTTCATCCATTTGCAACCATCACTTGACACTCTGGTGTTTTTTTTCCAAAGAAAAAATCGAACATTCTATTGAGTATATATAAATTTACATAGTATATGCACATGGTATTCGATGAATTGCATTTTTCTCCCTTTTTTTGAAAAAGGAAGAAAGATGGAGTTGCAGCTGATTAGGAGGAAATTTTTTTTTCTGATCCTCCCAGCCCTTTCAAAAATAAATCATAAGAGATACATCTTCTTCCATCCCCCAGGCTTCCCTAATATTAGGAAAAATAACGCCCGAAATAGGGGTGGAAAACAAACCTGTTGTCGTTTTTCCACAAAAAACATAACACAGATGGTAGAAACCTTCCCATATATTGTGATTTACAATCCAACATAATCAAAAAAGAAAAATACCTGTGTCCCGGATCTCCTCTTAAGAGGAAAACAATCCGAAACAGAGACTGTGGGATTTTCAGTATATGGTTCAGTTCTGAAATGGAGGTATATAAAGTATGATAAAACAAGAGTTTTGGACATGCTGATAAATATAAAAAAAGAAGTAAAAGTACACAGAAAATATGGATCTAGCAGGCGAATGGAGGTTGTTTGATGATTCGTACCAACGCTCCATCGACCTCTTTTGCTACTCAGATCCCCATATCTTGTTGAACGTCGTCCTTATTAAGGAGGTCTGCTTCACTGTTTCATTTCATGTAAATGTTACAAGTAGAGATATGATTAAAATAAGATTTTAAAACCAGGACCTCATCTAATAAAGGAGTCAGAATTTAATTTAGGCATCTTTGAGATCCATTAAACCATTTTATGATGTTTAAAGAGTCTCCAAAGATCCGGGCTTCTCTCAGCTCAAGAGAGGAGAGCCAACATAGAAGGAGATGAAGGGCTTTAAGTTCCGTGAAGTTGTTTGTCCCATGTCCCAGAACAACCAAAGCTTTGTACACTTTCCTAGAGGGGAAGTGTATGGAGAGGCCTGCTCCACATCTGTTTTTTGGATCAGATGCCCATCAAAATATGCCCATGGTATGTCTCCCCTAATTTCTTCCTCTTGTATAACTATGACATGTTGAGATTTCATTGGGATGGGAATGTATTAAAAAATAGATACCCATTCTGCAACAAGAACGTTGATGGGAAAAAGAATGTCTTGAAAAATGACTCGATTTCTTGCAATCCAGGTTCCCCATGCTACAATGAGAGGGATGTTCCTCACCCTGTCATTTGGTGATTCCTACCACTATCTCTGCCATGCCTTCGAAATAGATTGACCTTCCGATTTTTTCAAATTATTAAGGAGCCTCATGGTTTTGGTCCAAAGGCTGATGTTTTATGTACAAGTGAGAAAAAGACGGTGTACCGACTTATGGCTAGACTTGCACAAAGAGAAACAACTAGGACAAATCTTACCCCTCCATTGAAGGAAGTCCCAGGAGGGAAATTTTTTCTGAAGAATGAACCAAAAAAATAGTTTTGATTTTGTCAGAGCTTTTAGCTCCCATAACACTTTGAACCACCACTCCGGCTCCCCCCAGCCCTTCTGAGACATTAGCCATTTGTAGCCGAGTTTCGAGGTGTACTGACCCATGGGAGAGTGTACCCATCTAAGCTCATCTGGCCTTTGACACTCTGGTGTTGGATATAAGAATCAATTGAATTCCTTGGCTATCTTACAATGAATAAAATTATGAGTAATACCCGAATCAATCAACACTATTACATTTTTCTTCTTTATATATCCTTATGTATTGAGCATTTTAGGAGTGGAATTCCTGCCAATGCATTGCAAGATATGGTTGGATTCATTTCTTCTTTATAATAGGTTGTTTCCTGGTGTATATCCTCCTCTTTTGTTGTTTATTTCTCCTTTTATTCCTCCTCTTCACAATATATGTAGAGTAATATCTTTAGAGCACACTTATGACCTTTAGTTTATTTGCTATCACAATTGTAATAAAGCCATTTTTCTCCTTTTTCATCCAATTTTTGTGGTGAAAACCTTGTAGGTCATGGAAGGCTAGGAGTATCAGCATTTCCATATTTATAATTGTAAGTGGCAGACTTCCTTGTTGCCATAATTTTTCTTTCAACTTTTTTTTCCACCCTGAATTCCTTATCCAATGAATTAGGTTCTGAAAGGCAAACCTCATGATGGATGTTATCCTTCAAATTACCTATGAAGACATCAATCCTATGCTCCTATGGAATATCAGTTACCCTGATATTCAATCTTTGGAAGTCCTCAATGTGCTTCACCATTGAACCCTTTTGTTTGATATTTTTCAATTGGCTAAAAACAATGTTGCTCTTTTTATCCTCATAATGTGCTATCATTTTCTCCATATAAATTGACCAAGCTAAAAATGTTTTATGAGTAAAAATCCATTGATACCATACAAAATTATTGGGTTCTAAATTTAATTTTGCAATGCGTACCTTTTTTGTGTGTTACACATCATGGAGATTAAAATATTACTTCATATGTAGTATCCATGTTACCAGATCCTTGCCATCAAACTTCCTCATATCTATTTTTGGAATGTGGTGGTTTTTAAACCCAACACTCGGGTCTCTAAAATTATAATTCATATTCCTATTTTCCTCATCATGATTTTCATGGATTACCTTATCAGCACTAGGAAGCCTTTCTTCTAGCAACTTTGTCAAACCGTCCTTCAACCCCTCTATCTAGACATTCATCATTGCTTCCATGTTTGATTTTAAACCATCATTCAAAAATCACATGTCCCTTTTTATATCATCTGTCTTAACATTCATCATGGCTTCCAATTCATTTTTTGTTACTTTTTTCTAGAGAAAAAATTGTTTCACTTGGTTTCGTAAATCTGATATATCATACTACATTTCTTCCTCTTCTTCATGCATCATAAAAGAGCTTTCTGGCTGCTTACTAGGTGTCTCCATTTTCTTTTTGTTTCGAGGTATCTTGGAATTGAACAATGATATATATGATTCAGTATGCCCCTTAATCACTTCAAACTGATTTTTCAAACAAAATTTATGCAAATTAAAAAATATATACACACCTTTTTTCCTGGCTTATTAGAGATATATATTGGAACTATTGTATCCCTGTAATTTCAGCTCTCCAAGATCTAAAATTCAGTCCTATGGTAATATTCTGAGTCTTCTTTCCAATACCACAAGACAAACCAAATTTGGATTCTTCAAGATAAATTTATGCTCAATATCCCACGATGACCTGATTATGGACTAGTTTAGTAGAGCGAACTTGTACGAAGTGCCACACGTCATTGTTTTGACCTTCGACCCTAAAAAAAATAGAAGAAATACTAAAATATGTGCATTTTTTTTTACTTTTTATGAAATTCAAATTCGATGCTCTTAGAGGAAGTTATGACTATTTTCCCAAGGTCACCTATTTCAAACTGTACTATGTATCTTGCAAAATAATTAACTATTTTGGAGCATATATCCAAAAATATAGCGAACCAAGATCTAACATTTTTACAAGTCGTTCATCCAAATTTCCCCTCCATGTGGTCGAAATTTCAGCTTTTGTACCTTTGTAGAAAAAACATTATAGTGAAAATTCCAAGATGGCATGTTTGTAACAGCGAAACCCTAGAATCCAAAGCTCTCATACCAAATCTTATGTAACCAAATCACAAAGGAGATAGATCAATGACTTCAAAATTAGCCTCTTCGAGGGGGATACCTCCTTTACATCACATAAAATAACAATTATTGAATGATACAAATGATAATACCTCCTTGGTATATATAGGAGTCTAAGGGGTCACAATATAATCAAAGCCTACATAACAATAATAATGTAAGGGCACAAAATAACAATAGTGGGCTACACTAACATTAACAATAAGGGGAATAAAGTAGTACTATAGGGAGCTAACACTTGAGCAACTGCTAATGTTAAATTTTCATTTAATATAGGAATTTTTAACTAAACCACACAAGCATCTTCATGTAACCAAAGTAGTAAATGAACATAATACTCAAATTTTGTCAGTGTTGGTGATCCAAGTGGCTTTGGAGAGGCTAAATATTTGAAGTCTTTTTATTTTTATAAACTAGGACTAAAATCAATAACTCTTCATCTTGATTCCAACGATGCAGACGACACTCAAATTTGACTTCATATGTGCAAGTTATTAGGAGTCAAAATTCAAGACAAAGAAGAAATACTTTTGTTACCAACTAAATTTGGAGTACAACTAAATCTTGTTGTCCAACTAAATCTGGTGGAATTGCTACATTTGGAAGCAACTAATTGAATGATAAATTAACACTGCATGGTGGCCAAAACTGGTCAAAATGTAAAATGATTAATTTTTCCAGTAACCCTTAACAAAATCTAGTGGGACGGTTGGAGTTATTATTAAATATATATATATATATATATATATATATATATATATATATATATATATATATATAGATAAGTGGTTGGGGAGTGGTCGAATCCCCCCAACCCACCACCCATACATATATAATATATAATAGGCTTGGTGAGTCATTGTTACAACGACACTTTAGTTTAAATGTGGATGGAGGGGATTGAACCCGCTCGAACAGCTATTTGGCCTACCCAACGGGCATCCCCCAAATGAAATAAAAAAACGCACCACAAATTCAAACACCCGAAAAAAATTTGTTCAAAAATATGTAGCGGGATGGTATAGAACCTGGGACCCCCACTAGGTCAACAAACCAATCATCAATCAATGGCCATTATGCCCAACTAGGCCTTTTAGTTATAACACCCGAAAACATATATATAATCCCATTTTTCATTCGATCATGAAGGAGGAAAAACAATGAGCACAAGTCGGAACCGAGACTAGAGAGGTCTGCCCTGGGCACGACTTTCAAGGTGGGAATATTTTGTAGAATATTTCACGGAATGTTATAGATGGAATATTTTAATCTAAAGAATATTCTTGCAACAAAATCTAGAGGAATTTAAAAGATTCCATGGGGAAGATTTTGATAGTGTCAGAAAAGTGCCAAGTTTATACTCATTTGAATTTATTTTTTGCTAGGAGTCTGGTGGTGTAGTACATCGCTTCATTTGAATAGTTGATGTTCCACCCATCTTCAGAGGAGGATATTGTGAGGAATCTAAAATATTCCCAAGGGTCCTAGATTTGACTATGACAGAAAGGTGTCAAATTTATACTCAAATTTCATGACGTTTTACCAGGAATTTGATGGTGTAGATGGTTTTTTTATTTAAGTAGCCCATATTCAAGCCATCCCTAGATTTGGAGGTATAAGGTGTATTTTTTCCATGTATTCATTTGATTTTTTTGATGATGAATGAAGAGGCCTCCCCACTTGGAGTAGAGCCCAAAGATGTAGACCACATTAGACAAATTCATTATCAAGTTTTGTGTGTTCCTTTTTTTTTTAGTTTCCTTTGATTTTCCTCTTCTTTAAAATGTAGGCACATGTCGTTTTCATGCTCTTTTTACATGAAATTATGAATACATCAATGAAAAAAGAGATCCATATAAATTTTGGTATCAAAGTAGGTATTTTTCTGATGTGAATTTCGAGTGTATGATAACGAGGGAAAAACTCAAAAAGGGTGAAGGTAAACTTAAGTCCTTCGATCTAAAAGCAGGGCATGCAACAAAAATGAGGAAAATGGATGATGATGATGTTCGTATTAAGAATGAGAAAGATTTTCACAAATATTTTTACACCATGGCCAACAAATTTGAAAAATTGTTTGAATATTATGAGAGGAAAATGATCAAGAGGAAAATAAAGAGGAAGAGAAAGAAGAGGATCATGCTTTCGTAAACTAGGAAAATGGAGGAGAACCTCCTAAATCTCCATCTCCTTCTTTTAGTGAAATCTCTTCTTCTTCATCATATCTTTCTCATCACTCTAATAGACAACATATAAATGCTTCTAAATATCCTTTTTAAAGTTGGATGTAGTTTTTTATTTGCATGTGTTTAATGGAGAGTCTAATGCATAAAAGATGAATAATTAGATCGAATAGATTGAAGTGTATTTTTGGATTCAACATATTGAAGAAGATGAGTCCAAGATCCAGTTATCATCTCTTTGAATGGGAGGCACCGCTCTCATATGGTGGGTGAGAAAACTTCAGAAAGACAGTAAGAATGTGGGTAAACTCCTTTCTTCCCGGTCTGAATTTGTTTCTACTTTAAAAGGATAATTTTATCCATTAACATATTGGCAGAAAGCCATAATAGAATGGAAACATTTGAAATAAGGAAAAGGTTAATATGTTCAAAACTTCACAGAAGAATCTAGGAAACAAGATTTAGCATTGGGTATTCCTTTAGATTCATTTGATACTTTCATGAAGTATATTAGTCCTTTACATGATTATCTCTAACATTCTTTTTATTGTTTGAACCCACTACTCTTGACCTAGCTGGTGTGAAAGCCATTCACCTTGAAAGCAGAGGAAATTATGAATAAGGAACCTATGAAAAGAAAGTAGAGACAAGAAGTAAAAAGGAAGAAAATCCCTCATGTACTCATTATGAGAAAGAAGGGCATGATGAGGAGCATTGCTGGAAACTGCATCATTAGTTTGCATCATTATATATAAGCCAAGGAAGAGGCTTTAGAAAATTTGCAATGTGACAAGCCATCATCAACCATTTCAGATATGGCACTTGAGGTAAAAGGTGATTCTTTAGTTTCATGTTCTCTTTGTGATGACGATTTCACTACTTTTGAGAAACATACTACAATAATTGGTTCAAAATTGATGAAGAAAATGGGGTATCAAGGAAAAGGCCTTGGCATTAATGGTCAAGGCATTGTGAATCCCATCAAAGTGGAGGAATTTCCTCGTTATGAAAGACTTTATTATGTCATAAAGGAGGTTGGAGAATGTTCCAAGACAACCAGTGACCAATCAATGATGGATGTTGAGAGCACATCACAACATTCGAGCGATAGTGAGGATTCCACAAGAAGAGCTAAGGCAAGTTATCCTCATAAAATCCACACCAGAAAAAGTCATTCAAAGAAGGTCATGACAGTCTCGAGGAGGAATAACCATTGCAGTCACTACAGTGAGAGTGGACATCAAAGAGCCACATGTTGGGAACTCCATGACCAGAAAGCACCCGTGAAGGAACCTGTTAGCTCTCTGTAATTTGCAAGATTGGAAAATACAAACTGCAAAGGCTACATATGAACCACTTTTGGATTCTAGGATCTAGCCCTCCTGAATCCAGAGAGGGATCTCTCTATAAGTGCAAAGATTGATTTATCTTTAAGGTTTTAAATGTGATATTAGGCTAGTTATGAAGAATGAGGTTTTGTTTGCTTTGGTTGGTCAAAGATATGTGAAGGTGAAGGAAGTCTAAACGAAGTGTGAAGGTGAATGAAAGTGAAAAATGATTCAGTTAACAAGATAAGCGAGAAACAACTTCAATCCATTGGGCTATGGAGTCATAGTAGGATTTAATTGAAACAACAAGGTTCAAGAGTGGTCCATGGCGCAAGTCATCTATGTCTAAGGATCTCTTTAAAGTTGATTTTATGGAATGGAATGAAAAAATAAGAAGGGGAATAAAAAAAATGAAGAACAAAGAGCAGCCTAAGATTAAGTAAGTACTTTGAAACTATCCTGCTTTTAGCATACACTTAATAAAGACATAAAAGTTATCTAATTTCAGGTAAGTACTTTGAAACTAGCCTGCTTTTGATGCACTTTCAATAGAAAACATTTAAAACACAAAAAGAATAGCTTAAGATCAAGTAAGGACTTTGAACCTATCTTGCTTTCAGCATATTCTAATGGAAACTTTTCAAAGCAACTGTTGGAGAAGAAACTAGAGGATAGGGCTCACCATAGACTTCCCTAGTTTTGCTTTACTTAGTAAGCTTTTCAAGACAACACTTAAGATAACAAAGAATAGTCTAAGATCAGGTAAGGAATTTGAACCTAGCCTCCTTTCAACATACTCTTAGGGAAACTTTCAAACAACCTTTAGAGATAAAACTAGAGGACAGGGCTCACCATAGACTTCCCTAGTTCAACTTTACTTGGTAGAAACTGAAAATAACATTAAAGAACAATGTTTAAATTCTAGAAAATAAGAGAAGGGAACGCCAACATCTTGACTTCTTGGACTGTATTAAATCATTCTTAAACAACACAATTGGAAGAAAACATGTAGATAAAGCTTATCAGTAAGAGCAGGGTACCTTTGACAGTAAATCCTAACTCTATAATTTTTGTTCTTTATCAGAGAAGATGGACAGAATGGAAACATAAATAAAATAACGATTTACAATAAGAAAAACATCACCGTTGACATAGAACGAGATCCCATAAATCAGCTTGTATTTGATGCTTCAAACCAGTTACAATTTTCAAGTCCAGTGGTATCTACAGCTTCAAACGTTTCATCTCAACTTAAGTATCTTCAATTACAAATAGAGCTTACAACAACTTCAGAAAATTATTTACAGGCAACAGATATGCAGTGACCAACATTATCTCATCTTCTATAGAAGTATTTATAGAAGAAATGAGGATGTGGGATAGGATAAAGATATTCTAGGTTCAATTAATACAGTTTAATTCTTCTCAGCCTTTGAGGGGCTCAATGGAGAAACTTTTCTGATATTTCCTCTGTATTAATTGGTTTACATTAAGTATTAAGCTTGTTGGGAGGCTTTTTTTGACTTTAAGGCTCCTTTTTATCCTTGTAATAAATCTGCTGACAGTTTATAATAAGTTCCTTTGGTTGAATTAACTGTTCAGCTATATTGGGGAAAATATCTTCTGTTCTGGTCATAACTATGCCTCTTTTGAATGCTTTGAGGCTACAGGTGGCTTTTGGTAGCTGGTGAGGATTAAATTAGCCTCTGATGTGGCAGTGGAGGCTTCTCGGACTAATAGATATTATTGTTTTTCTTTAAAAACTGTTAATTTTCTTTAATTCTGCATGTTAGGCTTAATTAGACCTAATTTCCGTCTTCTATTCTTCAATCTGTGTTTAATAGGAGAATTAGACTTTTGATTTGCTAAAAGAGGGCCTTAATCCTTCAAAACTGCATAAACAATCTTCAATTCTTCATCTCTGCTGTGACTAGATCCTTTCACACTGATACTCTTTGCTTGATCAAGTTTTGTTGTGTCTTGTTGATGTGCAGGTGTACAGAGGGCTCTTATAATGTTGTCAGTGTTCATGAGGCACCGGTAAACTTTGATGGGAAACCCTGCAGAATGATATCCTTCACGCATAAAGGCCCAGGGGATCATCATCCCCGACCTTCAATTTTCTTTTAAAACATTTGATAAAACCATTAAAACCTGCACAATAAAGAAAAATTAGAAAAAATCCTGCGGGGAAGGTTTCAGACTGCTTAAGAGGTTTTGGTTAGATCGTAGCCGTTGGATGAAAGCATCCAACGACGAGGATTTAATGCTGAGGAAAATGGAGAGGCATTCAGGGGAGTCAATGAAAAATTAAGTCTGAGCCGTCGATGTATGTGGATCAACAGTCGAGATTAATCCAAGATCTTATAAGGCAGAAGGGAAATGTCATAGTGAAATGGCGGAAAATATAAGAAAAATAGGGAAAAAAATTTATCAGAGGTGAAAAGGGGCCAAATGATATTTGGGGTTTCTGAACGATCCTGGGCTGTTGGATTGGATTAGTCTACAGAGATCAATGACAGAGGTTGATCGATGAAGTTCTGTGGAGCAAAGGGGAAGGCGATGAACTGAGGGCGAGATTAAACATGATCCGTTAGATCTCAGAGATCAACGACGGAGATCACACATGGGAGAATGAAATGGAAATAGGGAAAAGTGGTTTCGGCGAAAGAACCCAATGGTGTCGCGCTTCAAAAAGGTGGATAGGCAGTATTACCTTTTTTAACGCAATATGCGTTTCGGGCCGACACATGGATTTAAAAAATTGCCGATATTGCGTAATTCTGAAACATTAACTGTCGGACTTAAAATTACGTGAAACAGCGCGCTGGCCCTCAAACTTGTAGCCATAGATCGGATGATTGTGAGGAGAGCACGATGGAGAATAGATGCACGGGCGATAAAAGGTGGGGCGGGGTCAAGGCGGTTTTAATCTTGATCGTCGGATGAGGGAATGAACGACTAGGATTGATCAATGGGGGCAGTAGGTCCCAAATGAGTTGGGCCTACTGGGTTAAATATGGACCGTAGGAGTAGAACAACAGACGACCCAGATTCATTCTTGGGGCTAATGAGATGGAATAAGAGGTAGGGGTCGGGCTGGGAATGGGTCATTGTGGATCGTTGATTTGCAAAGATCGACGACGGAGATTCGTTGAAGAGGTTACATTGTTGGGATTTGAGAAATAACAAAGGAAAGTGAGGATTGATTTAGATCGTCGGATCTTGGTATATGGACGGCCCAGATGCAATTGGAAGATCGCGATCGGCGAGGGAGAGAGAAAAGGTGCAAAGAAAAGTTGCGATGCGATGAGATTGGAGCCGTTGATTTTAGAGAGATATGGTCGAAAATGAGTCCGTGGGTTCAAATGTCGGAGGCTGTGGTGGAGGGCGATTGGACATGAGCCGTTGGATCTAAGGAGGAGATCAAAGGCGGGGAAAAAATTGGGAATCGACGATCAGAGGAAGGCCGATGCGATGGTGCGATCAGGACATCGCAATCGGAGGTTTCAAAGGGGCGCAATCAGAAGAACTCTTGAAGATGTTTCCAATGCGATGGGTGGGGAAAATAAAAGCACGATGACCGTTTATTTGTTTAAAGGATCAATGGTGGAAAATGCGGTGGGAGTCGACAGGCCAAAGTTTCATCGCATCGGGGAAATGGAGTTTAACAAAGAAAATGCGCCCATATGAACGCCCCGATTACGATAAGCGCCTAGGGCCTTAGAATTTGGTTCCGGTGCCAGGTCGCATGGTTGGGAAGTGGTTAGGGGCTTAGCCAAAGGGGGCTAAAGGCCTTAGAACAAAAAAGGCTGTTTTTTATGATTTTTCAAGTATTTCAAAGGATTTTGAAAGTTTCCGATAAGGTTAAAAAGGAGTTTTAAACCTTATCCAAGGGTTTTTATGGAGGAAAAGAAAGGAAATAAGGGAAATGGAGGAATTTTATGAGGAAAAAGAGGATAAAAATGAAGGTTAATTATGAGTGAAAGGAGGGGTAAAATGAGGGGAAAATGGAGTTTTCAACAATCTTTCTCTTCAGGAAAACAACAAATTTTTAGAATTGAGAGGGAAAAAACAATGAAGATTAATCAAAGGATAAGATATCTTCACAAGACTTCAAGAATTAACAATTTGTCATAAAACTTGTTTCTTGAAGGCTTGAAAAATGATTTAGCCACCATTTGACATAATTTTTTTTATAGTTGGCTAATAGTGGCCCCACATGGGGATGGCACCTTCTTGAAGGTGTCAAGAACTTCAAACTTGTATTCTCTGGGGGGCTGATCGATGCCTTATCCATTGGGTTGCAACTTTCTTTACTTGGATGATCTTCTTCTGTTCTCATAATGTTAGCAGTTGTTAGCCACCTATGAATTTTTTTTCAAGAAAACAAGTGGCTAAATATTTTTCTGTGCCTTCAAGAAATACATTTCCTCTGAAAAAATATCATTCTTGAAGCCTCTGTGTGCCTTTTTCCTTTGAAAATATCTTCGCTGTTGTTTCCATCCAAAAAACTATGCTCATAAAAGCCTTCATTTTCCCCTTGTACCCCTGTAAATTTCCCCATTTTAACCTTTTTTCCCCTTTTCAAAGTTTCCCCTTTAACCCCCAAAATCCCTTCCTAAGTCTTCTAAATCATTCCATCTCCCCTTTTAACCTTATAAACACCCTTTGTTTTGCTTAAAAATCCCTTTTTCCCTCTACCGAAAGCCTCCTTTTAGCCTTAAAAACTTTGTTTTTAAGCCAAAAAACCCATTTTTACCATATACAGGCTTAGCCCCTTTCGGCCAGCCCCTTAACCACTTCCCCTCCATGAACCCGAGCGCTAAGACCAAGCGCTAAGGCATAAAGCGCTTATCGCATTGGAAGGATTGGTCAGAGCGCTTGTTTCCTTTGTAAACGAAAAATTTCCGATGCGATGGTGTATTTGTTCTATGGGTCCTCGGAGCGATCTCCACCATTGATCTGAATAGATCTAATGATTCCACACATGTTTCAATGTGCCCGTCACACTCCTTTGTAAACCCTTCGATGGCCATCTCCACCGTCGATTCACTTTTAATTCCGACGGCCATCGCAATCTCGCACCATCGGAAATTCTTATTGTGCCATTCTTGTTTCCCCCGATTGCGATCTCCCTATGAAATCCTGGCCATTGAATCCACAAGAACCAACGGCTAGGATTTTCTTTCACTCCACCCCTGTATTCCACGATTGGTCACCCCCGATCCAATCGCGACTGTTGATCTGCCGCCGATCAAATGGTCCAGATGAAATCACTTCATGAGCTCATCAGAGATTTGGCCCCTACCTCCTCCAGTTCCGATTAGATCCTGACCATTCATTCCTTTTGATCCAACAGCCAGGATCACTCCCACACATTCATGTGGCCCCTTTGCCTCTGCCTCCTCTTTTAATCTCTGCCATCCAATCCCCAGGATCAAATGGCTCATATTTCTCCCGACCACTAACCAACTCCTCTACCTTTGTTTCTCCTCCGTAGATCTCATTTGTCCACTGCACTGATCGGACGGTCCACAATCAAACCACCTTGATTGGCCCCCACCTTATTGATCGTGCACATTCCCTTATCACGCTCCATCTCCCGCTGTCAGATCTCCCAGCCCTAGATCCAACGGCCAATGTCCATATCGCGTTCGTTCTGCGTCCGAAGTATAACAGTTCAAACTTACGCGATATAGGCGGTTTTTAAAGGCCACGTGTTAGCCGGAGATCTATATCGCATTCGAAAAGTTAAAACCACCTTACCCACCTTTTGCTGCGTGAAAAAATATGTTTCTTCAGAAAAACCACTTCCCCACTTCCTGACACCGAGAGTCTATCCACAGATCTCGACCGTTGATCTGTTCAGATCAACGACCCTAAGTGTATCTCGTGTTCCATTCATATTTTTCATTGTGCGACCATAACATCTCATCGGATCATAGAAACCGTCAATGTCCTCCTGAGATCTGACAATCCATATTAAATTGCCCTCCGCCCATGACCGAGTCCCACCTCTCAAACCCATTTCATATGTTTTTCATTGCATTTTCACCCATTCCCTTTGTATTTTGCTCAAAGGTTGAATTTTCATGATTTACATTGAAAATGGTTTCTTCCGCCCAGCATGAGACTTTAGTGTTATAACATTAAAATTTTAATGTTTTACATTAAAACGTTATATCATTCCGCCTAACATCACAACTTTAATGTTTTACATTAAAATTTCGTTTCATATCGTCCAACCTTCTAAAGTCATTCCATTGGTTAATCTCCACTGTTGATCATCGCCTCCAGGTCTAATCGCACGGTCCATATCCATTTCTCCACCAAACTTCCATCAGAGTAGATTTTCACCATTATGCTGCATTTTTTCACTTCTTTCCATTGCATCCAAAACATTCACCTCTGCTACACTGCCATTCTCGCAGCCTTCCACTGCATCCATCCTCCCACCGCATGGATTTATTAACATTGTTTATGTCTTTTTGCAAGGTTACAGGCGGTGGAAACGACTGTTGCTCACAGTCACTATTATAGTGACACAGAGCGCAGAGAAGGCCATTTTCAGAGCCTGATATTGCAGAGAAATGTTTGGGAGGGTTTCTAAACGAAATATTTCATCAAAGAACTAGTTTTTAAGCTCTGTAAAACCTCCAGTGCCATTAAAGTTCTATTTTTACAGACAAAGACAGTCAATGAAGCGAAAAAGAGTATCAGTGAAGGATTAAGAGGTTTAATGCCTAGTATTGAAGATTTTAAGCCTTAATCCAATGTTTAAAAGGAAAATGTACCAGATTTAAGACCTCGTGATTAACACAGAAGGCCTAATGAGGCCTAATGCACAGAAAACAATATTATCGGTGTTTTACAGTAGCAAAATGTTCCTTCCCGAGAAAGGACAAAGTACCCATACTGTTTTTTATTCTATATCGTGTTCCTGAGAAGATTTCCACCCTGACAGAAGTCCTATGCTACCAGAGCATTTGTTATGCAGTATGGCAGACCTCAAAGTCATTTATCTTCCTTTTCTATTCACCAGAGTACTACAGAGTATTGTAGCTGAAAGTACATCAAAGAACATACCTGGAGTAAATTTCAGCCTATCGAAGGCCACTCTTTCACCCAAAGAGTACTGAAGCTTAATGCATAGATATTAAGACAGAATGGGCCTCAAGCCCTCTTCTGCTACTTCCATTTTAATGTTTCATTTAGTGTTTCATCTACCTCCTTTGCCACTCTTTCAGCTATAAGAACTCAAGAAAAACACATTGTAAGGTTGTTGTTGGTTGTTGATCGGATATCTGTGAATTGTAAGCTATTTTTCTTGAGATATATTTCTCTGTGTAAAGTTGTAAGATAGGCTGAGGAAGATGTTTTCAGACTGAATATCAAGCTGTTGGACAATGTTGTACATGATTGGTGTTGCTCTTTAATATGACAAGCACATTTCTTTGGATCCTGATTTAAAGCAGCGGTGATGTTTTTCTGCCTTTGTCTCTGTTTTCCTTCTGTAATTCATTGCATTACATTTCTCTGGTAAAAATCAGAAATCTGGCTTAGGATATACCCTCGCATGGTACCCTAAGGCCCCTTCTCTTCTTATCTTTGATGTTTTCTACTGATTGTGTTATATGAGTATTGATTCAAGATAATTTAACCAGTGTAGTAGTTGTTATTCACTGCTAACTGATGTATGAATTAATGAATCTGTTCTTAGATGTTCTTGTTGGGTTTTAATTGAAAGAATTGGGATACTGGGAGTTTAGAGATTCTGTCTCACTAGGGTCTTATTTCAATTAATTGAACCTTTCTAAGTTCCCTTAAGTTGGATGTTGAAGCATTGAAAGTTCAAAGCCTTTCTTTGATCTCAGGCCTTCACCTTTGTGTTTAAATCTTTAATGTTTCCTTTTTCTGAAGAGTTAACCTTTAGGAGTTGGATCATAGGTGTCTAATGGCATGTCCTGTCCTTAGATCTGACTCCTAATTGGTCACCTTGGAGGTTTCTTTGTCATTCACCTTCTTTCCTTACCATTTCATACCACTCTATCATCTTTAAGATCCAATGCTTTAGATGACTAGCCCAATTGAAAGCCTTGAATACTGAATAGCGAGTAAACTCTTTCCTGACTCCATTGCCCAATAGTCTCGAGCGTTCTCTAAATTATCTCTCCTTTCCCTAAAATCCTCTTTGCTCGTCCTTGTCTTATATTTAACCCTTCCTTCCTGATTCCCAACAACTAAACAAACAAACAAAACAAAAAACAAACCTTGTGCCTATAACTAGCCTAATATCTTAACATTTGAACTTCAAAGTTACATATTTCTTTGCCTTCATAGAGAGATCCCTCTCTGGACCCAGGAGGGCTAGATTCTGAGGTCTAAAGGTGGTTTTGATGTTGTCTAATCTTTTGGTATTGAAAAACTTGCCAAAACATGGGAACTCCAACATAATGGTGACTCCATTGGGGAGATTTCAGTAAAACACACCTTTAAACACTTCTAAGAACTCAAAGAAGACCATAGTAGCTTGAGTTTGGTGGTTAATCACTGTGGTGGATAGTAACCTTCTCGAAACATTCTAAACCTTCCACTTGGCGACTCCATTGTTCCTTAATGATTAAAGACTCCACTGGTGATCAATAGGCCTGCTGATTATCTTGGTTTTCATAAGACTCCACTAGGAGACCAGAGTTGCATTACAACATCAGCCATATTAGAATTATCAAGTAGGATTAAGCTTCTTTGTTTGAAGACAAAATACTGGCTTTAAGAACCATTCATACAAGAGCTTATCCTAACCCAAACCCACCTGAAATAGTTGAAAACCTTGAGAGTATCCTCAGGAAATATCCTACACCTAGAAGGCCAACTATTTCCAGACACATCCATAGAGCTAACTATGGACCAGAAAACTTTACAGCTCTATCAGACAATCAATTTGACTTAGACCTACAAAGCAGTTTACCTAGAACTAGGTCATACAGAGCTCTAGACCAGTCAGACCCTGAGCTTCCTGTTTCACCATCTCACAGTGGTGAACACATTAGGGATAGAGATACCCCTCCATCTACACCTCTAGATATTCATTTCATTCAAAACTTGGGGCTCTGTCACCCTAAATCAACTCAATAGAGTGTTGCTAGTCCTAGTATCCCTGTCATCCACATACCTACTGCTCAAGCCAATCCTTTACCTCCTCAAAACACCATTATGGCAGCCTGGTGTTGAGGAGGTAAATCCCCTCTGCGGATAGAGGTGATCCCTACTAGCCCCGATCGGGTCTAGCAACAATCAAACACGCTACAGTGCAGGTTCCTAATTGTAAATAAACTGACTTGCAAGGAAGGCTTACCTGGAATCCAACGCTGTCGTTTGTAGAAGAGGTGGTGCTCCCATTCCTTTGCCCTGGCAGATCACAATCCTCACGATCTCCGTGATTGGACACCTGCACATGCAAGAAACAACACAAACGCAAGCATAAAATCCAGTACATACAACTATATGTCAGTCGAAGAGGACATAAATCATGAAAATGATCAAGAACAAGAGTGGAACCATAACCGATAGTCGCTTATCATTAAAGAGTCAAAAGAAGAATACAACCAAAGCTTCGACGCCGAATTCTCCTTTGGCGGGTCGTCAGCGGAACATGTCTCGATAAAGCCTGTCAAGGATGGGACAAGCCTCTCTCTCCGGATACTTGGCAATAGTCTCCTTGCTTGGATTTGGCCTTAGGGAATCAAGAAGGCTTTTGCAGCACGAAAGCTCTTGGGAACTTGGAGATTCTGGAACTATTTGGAACTAGCTTGCAATGGAAATGGACAAGCTTTTATAGAAGGAGGAAGGGGAGTTGGGATCCCTATAATTATGGGATTGGCCCTATCATCAAGGAAGCTTCCATGAGAGGTGGAAAACCACTTCCTCTCTATGGAAATCCGTAGCCAAACCTCCCAAATCAAGATAGAAATCAGTCCAGGAATTTGTTAGGATGAAACTTCCGCCTTTTATTTTTAAAAAACATCTCTTAATATGGTTGGCGCGGGTGCGGCTCTATGACAGAGCGCCAGTTGGCGCACCCTCTTTGGAGGATTTTCCCTCTTGGCGCGAGGGCTGAACTATGGAACCACGCTAATGGAAAAAGAGTTATTTTGGGGTTTTTTGCAAGGAGATGTCTTCAGGGAAATTAAAGCTCATCTTCAGAGGGATGTAATGAAAGTATTTTCAAGTCTTGTCTCTGCTCACAGGTCACAGAATGAACCCTCCAATGTGCGGGATGGGAATTGCAGGGACGGTGACAAATTGCTGTGTAAAAGATGCCCCCTAAAGCATGAGGCCCGAGAGAGAGAGAGGGGTGAAATGCTTTACGAGAACATGCTGACTGAAAATACTGCCATTGGAAAACCTGCGGAGCAAAGTACAACTGATGTCTCAGATACATGATATATATACGTGGTATGGGCGCAGCCATCCATAACAGAGTTTACAATAATCTAGATCCAAGGCATGGACACAGCCATCCAGTGAGGATTGATAAATAGACTCAGGTATGGTCGCAACCATCCAATCAGTGAGTCATGTAAATAATCATAATAATCCACAATATCACAGCCTGGATTACAACAAACACAATCCAGGGTCTTGCGCTCCATCTCGACCCGAAGAAAGTACAAGTTCAAGAATGAGAATATGTGAGCTGAAGTCGAACATGCAAGAACATCGCCTGATTACCAGCCAGTGATGAAAGCCGTTAACAGACGCGAGAGGAACCACCAATAATGACAATGGCTCTCAAGGTACTACAGGTACAATCTACGGCGTGTGAATCAATGAGCTGGTGTCGAACACCTGTAGAATCACTCGATCGGAGGCTAATGATGAAAACCTCATGTTGAATGCGACGAACCTGCCATTGAGGCATGCAGGCTCCAAGGTACCATGGGGGAGTCTCTAGATCAGCTTCCCGGATAATGAGCTGAAGTCGACAGGAAGTGACCTTGATCGAAGGTGGGCCATAGTGTTTCCCACATCATCGAAACGAGACAGAGTAACATAATGTTTTGTGAATCAGGATCATATGAGAATCAAAGGAAGGTTGATACTTGCAGAGGTCAACTTCTCTTGAACATGTAAATGGCACGACAGTAGACTTGGCAGTATTTGACATCAACAGATTAGAGGTCATGGTGACGAGGCAATGAGCAGATGAGAGGTCAAAAGGGATTATCCAAACCCACGGAGGCAAAGTGAAGAACGAGATGAGATGTCCCCAACCCGACACGAATGCGAACAAGTGCCATGTTCAAGAGCGACATACTGTCAACACGACAATGATACTGGTTCCATTTTCCCCCACCATTTCTGGCGAGTACCCCAATTATTTTTTATAACAAGCTTGAAGGGGATAGCATATTCTTGTAATATAAGTCCGCCCTTCGGGCGAATCCATCCTAGTACATTTAACGAGCCCTAGGAAGGAGTGACTTGAGTAACATCATTTCGACTGAATCCAATGTCATCAGGGTTTAACGAGTCTGACAAAGGAAGAACTCGGCGTCTTTTCATATTTAGAGATTTTTACAAGACATTAGAAAATTAAACTCCAGCGGTCCCTATTCGTAGATAGTTCCTCAAACCTGAAAAGGTAGAAAACAATATCCGAGAAAACCTCCTAGTCGCGATAGGCTAGGGTTTTCCTTTTTCATAAATAATCCATCCCAGCCCGAAAAAGGGGTAAACGTATACTGGGTAGATGTTGATTCGTGTCCACTTTAACGAGATCGAAACGACAAGGGCCTCGGCAATCTTTTCATGTTTAGAGAGTCAGAAAAGAGCTGAAAGATGACTCCAGAGGGACTTTTTCTTGTATTTACCGAGTCCGAAAAAGTATAAAATACAACTCATTTCACTGTTTCAGTTGCGTACAAGACCTGTTGCTGCACAAAAGGCAAGTGTAAAACCCATTTTCGACACAAATATAAAAATATTCGGAAAAATAACTTTCAAAACCTACTTTGAGTTCAAAAAGTTATAAATACGTCAAATGGTAAAAAATGGAATTACTTTTTACTTTTTACCTCACCGTAGAGCAGCAATGGTCCATTTGGTGTGCAAACTTATGACAGTGATTACGACCGATCCGGGCTACCATTCAGAGTTCCGTCAGTTCCAGGTAAGAGGCGCTTCCTTGTACTCCATTT
Source organism: Pinus albicaulis (assembly GCA_034641835.2). Taxonomy (NCBI): domain Eukaryota; kingdom Viridiplantae; phylum Streptophyta; class Pinopsida; order Pinales; family Pinaceae; genus Pinus; species Pinus albicaulis. Next base: position 951,351,774 of record CM076575.1, on the reverse strand, counting down.
CAATCCATTTTTTAATAGTTTTCCATCATGCATTAGACTTCTGAGGCAACTTTTTAAATTTTTAGGGCTCCGCTCATTGGCGCGGGTATCGGGCATGGACACGTGCCAATGGGCTTTTATATGCAAAGGACTCGTGCCAGCTAGCGCGAATGTTCACGAAACAGCCGCGCCAGCAGCAGAACCTCAATTTCCGCCTAAAAATTCAAGATTTTAATCAATTTGGATGAATTTTGAAGCTCATCAGAGATCTAATTAAGGGTTTGTGACCATGTTGATGCAGGAAACCGAGCAAAATGGTGATCGAGTGGAAATAAAGGGAGCACGGTGAAGAGGATGAATAGGCCATGGAAAATGAAACTTGCATGAATGCCCTCAGGAAATGTGGGCTAAAAAAGTTCTTCCTAACACCTTGTTTACGAGCTTAGCCTGAGCTTCTACAGTACTTGATCAATATGTGGGACGCAGATGAACAAGTATTCAAGCTGCGGGATCAAGTGTTAGAACTAGAGGTTGCTGACATGTACTTCATAACTGGATTATTGCGTAGAGGTCCAGTGCCCATATTGACAGGGAGCATACCGTCTGGTGAGAAAATGGAACAAGTGATGGCACGAGTGTGCCGAGGGGCACAACTAGGATCCGGAAGTGGAAAGGTGGACATCCACACCATTCCTGATCTGGCACTGAGAGTGGTGCTGCATACCATCACGTGGGCTACGGGATCGCAGGTGCCACACGAGGCCACAAAGGCCCAACTTTTGTTAGCCTCAGAGTGTATGACTCCTCTATTGTTCAACTGGGCCACATCAGTGACGATAAACATAAAGAGGAAACTGACCAAATGCAAACAAGCCAAGCTGAAACAGTTTGGCTATGGTTCTATCCTAGTATCGTTCATCCTGGAACAATTACCAATCTTCCAGGGCCATGGGGCCATAGTAGCTGAGTCGATTCCACGAGAGCCAAGAATGGCTCGCTGGGCAGAACTGATGCCCAGAGCTGGAGGGGGGCAACAGATGTCCTGGAGGCCGGATTTTTTGGGTGGTTGCGGCGTCAGTTGATCGTAGTGGAAGACTGGCCATATGCAGGTACCGATTTCACTGGTGATCTAGATGTCCCACTGCCGGAGGGAGATGATTGGGACGAGGAGTTGGGTATGACCCCTTCTCTTTTTCATTTTTCTGTTTTATGATTTTTTTTTGTTAATACATGTTCTTCCTGAAAATTTTTATATGTATGCAGACGTGGGTCCAGAGAGACCAGCCGGTATGTCTCCTATCGCACGGAGGACTCTTCCCGCACCTGATCTTCAGGCAGAGGGTGCAGAGGGGGGGGGAGTTAATCCAGAATCTCGAGGGCATCGCCCGAGGGATCCCAGACTACGCTCAGCTGGCGGATGTACCGATGGCGTATCAGCGACACACGGTGGGAGTGCCCAGTCGCCTCCACCGAATTCTGAGACGCTTAGTGCATGCAGTCACTTGTTATCATGAGCACCATGCGGATTAGACTCCTAGGACTTTTATCATGCATATTGTTTGAGAGACATGTCATCTCCGGATGTATTAAGACGAACATATATATTTTTTGATTTAATGTGATGCACACTATGTAAACATTTCGATATATATACATATCTATTTCTGGATGGATTTTCCTTTTACGTGTGATGATGATTTACAAATTGCGCAAATGTCTATCTAACACCAAATTAGATACTGCATCTGTTAATGTATTCATATGCCTGGGTATATGCTGATATGTAATATAGTCAAAATTTCTTTCCAGTAAACGAATACGCAGATACAAACATAAAATGGATGGGTTTCTGACCGAATAATGACCGTTCAGTTGTAATACTACAAGTTGTGAGTCTAGATACACAAGCAATTCACGGATACCAAGGTTTACAGCCTCAGTTAATAATTATAATACAACACTATATTCCACGATGTTATTTGTAGTACGTCCCAGACACACACCTTGCAGGTTGACCAACTCACCAGCAGGATCGTAGATTACCCAGGCTGCTGAAGACAGATTCCTGGTACTGCGGGAGGCACCATCTGCGAAACCAACAAACGGATGAATGGACATCTGCACAATCAGGAAGACCCGATCAGCAGAAAGATGTTTACATTGCAAACCACACCACACATGCACACAAATGAAAAACACACACTTATGTACACACACCACACCAAAAATCACTTTAGGCATAGTATTTTTTGAGGTACAGCCCATTTCTGGGCTGCGCCAGCGGAATTCTTTCATAATCTATAAGCTCATAAGCCCCATTCTTCAAAACGTGTTTTACTATGTAGGGCCCATGCCACATAGGTTGGAACTTGCCAGCCCCAAGCTTGTCATGTGCTTGATCGTACAGGAGGACGAGGTCCCCTTCAACAAAGGAACGAGGAGAAACCGATTGATCGAAGTGAGCTTTGACCCGCTTCTTTTGTGCTTCAAGCACTAAAGCAGCTAAGTGGCGGTTTTCATCTAACCGTTCTAGATACAAAAGACGCTCTTCCTCAGCAGAAGTGTCGGGTAGAAGTTCCACAGCTAATTTCAACGAAGGAATCTCGCATTCAACCGGAAGAGTTGCTTCCAGACCATACACCAATTGAAATGGTGTGAATCCAGTTGCACTCTTTGCAGATGTTCGGTATGCCCATAGAGCTGAGAACAGTTGGAGGTGCCAATTGGATTTGTGGATACCAACTGTTCGTTGAAGCATAGTGACCAGAACCTTGTTCACTGCTTCAACCTAGCTGTTTGCCTGAGGGTAATATGGCGTTGAGCTATCGTTATGTAAGCCCAACTTTGAAGTCAGCTCAGCCATCATATAATCTCGGAAATGAGTACTGTGGTCAGTAACGATGGCTTGCGGGACCCTGAAACATTCAATGATATGGTTGAATATGAATTGGGCAGCTGTCTTACCGTCGGCAGCTAGTCTAGGCATCGCTTCGGCCCACTTGGTGAAGTAGTCGACAACGACAATGATATACGCATGCCCCCTGGCCGAGTGAGGGTTACACGTCATAAAATCCATGCCCCATTTCGCAAAAGGGCCGACGGTAATAACAGGATGCAAAGGGAGAGGCGGCGCGCGCATCTTGCGCTGAAACACCTGGCACGCGTGACATTTACGGACTGCAACGATACAGTCTTTGAATATGGACGGCCAGAAGTAACCTGCTCGCAGAATTTTCTGGGCAGTAGCATATCCGGACATATGTCCACCACAGGCACCACTGTGGCAGTCATTTAGGACCCTTTCAGCCTCTTCCAAGGTTAGGCACCGACGGAGCACCGAATCTACTCCAACACGGTATAAGGTATCTCCTACGATGCGGTAGGGTTGAGACTGATGCCGAATTCGACGTCGGGCATCTTTAGTCAACTCAGACCGAAATGTGGAGGTCTGAAGATACACGATTATGTCGCCATACCAAGGGTCGCGAGTACTGATGAGGAAAAGAGTTTTGTCCGGGATATGATCCTCGGAAAGTGAAGGAGTGGAGTCTGTCGGGAGTGAGCATATAAGATCCGCGAAAACAAGTGATTTCTTTGACTTAGCGGTAGTGAACTCTAAGTCAAACTCCTGCAGGATAACGATCCATTTGGAGTATTTTCCCCCCAGCAATTTTCTAGAGAGAATATATGTCATGGGGTTGCAATCTGAAACCACTGTTATCATACGCAACAGGATGTAATGGTGAAAGCGCTGCACAGCGTGTACGGTGGCTAAAGCCAACTTCTCGACATGAGCATAGCGCGTTTCTGTATCAAGAAGGTTTCATGATAGATAATAAATGACATGTTCATTACCATCATCATCATCCTGCACCAGAACCATAGCAATGGTGCTAAACGCGACGGCGAGATACAAAGTGAAATCACGATGATAGTCCGAAGGACGAAGCAAAGGAGCATTAACCAATAACGTCTTTAGCTTCTCAAAGGATTGCTGAGCAATTTCGTCCCAATGGAAGGGAACATTCTACTTTAATAGGTGCGTATATCCTTTGGCCACCTCAGCGTAGTTTGGGATAAAGCGTCGAAGGAAGTTCACTTTTCCCTGCAGACTTTGCAACTGATATAACGAGGAGGGTGATGGGAGGTTGATGATAGCCTTGAATTTTAAAGGGTCAAGGCGAATTCCGTCTTTGGAGACTATGAATCCCAAAAGACGGCCAGAATCCACGCCGAAGACGCACTTATGAGGATTGAGCCTAATATTGTAGCGCCTACAGCGAAGGAAAATCTGGCGGAGGTGTTCAGGGTGATCCTCTCGCCTAGCTGAATGAGCTGGCAAGTCGTCCAGATAAGGCTGAACGATATGGCGAATGTCATGGAAAGCATAAGACATCGCACGCTGAAAAGTAGCTCCAGCGTTCTTTAAGCCGAATGGGAGCTTTTTATACGCGAAAGTACCCCACGGACAGATGAATGTAGTCTTGTGTTGATCCTCAGGTGCAATATTGATTTGATTATACCCTGAGAAACCGTCCATCAAGGAATAAATCTCACTTCCGGCACATTCGTCGATAATCTGGTCTATGAACGGAGTGGGATAGTTATCTTTTGGACAGGCGCGATTGATGTCGCGGTAATCAACACAGACCCTAATAGTACCCTACTTTTTATCGACAGGGACAATGTTAGACACCCATTCTGTGAGGGGGATAGGATAAATAAAACCTGTGTTCAGAATTTTTTCAACTTCTGCCTTAATTGCAGCGGCTTTCCGAGGATGCATGGGGCGTAAGCGTTGGCACACGGGCTTCGCACCAGGGTAGGTTGGAATCTCATGCACTACGATACTGGGATCAATCCCCGGCATTTCCTCATAGGACCAGGCGAACACATCTCTGAATTCTTTAAAAAGATCAGTATAGACTTGAATCTCATCAGGAGAACAAGTCACTCCCACGTGTATATTCTCAACGATCCCCAGTTTAACGGAGATGTTGATCGGGATGGTTTGAGTGATATTACTCAGGTTTCCCTCCGAAAAAACCTCGTGCGTTAAGATGGGCATTTGGAGAGGAGGAGTAGGAACCTGAGATGCATAACGCTCTAGACAATCTGTCATTGCCCCCTGGCTAAGCATAAAAGAGGAGCGATGATGTCCATCGCCCCAAGGTAGCTCCTCAAGATACATAGTTTCAATGATGGCTTCATCGGAAGGAAAAGTCTCTTTGAGAGGATCAGGTGAATCGGCCTGACCAAGCTAGGGGGATTGAGAGTAGACGTCTAGAGCCATGCTCAAAGGAGCATGCTGAGGTGGTGGAGGATCAGATGCAGCAACAATTTCACAGTAGCTAATCTCTACTGGAGTCAAAGGCATTGATTCTCCAAACTCAAAAACCTGCTCAGGCGTAGGGATGAGCCAGGGGTCATCAGACCTGGAAATCATGTTAACTTGAGCGGTGTGCGGTGGTGGTGCGGGAAAGATACCCATGAGGACGGGGTCTTTGAAGAGACCGGGTCCTACACTGTCAGGGGGATTCGGAATCTGATCCACGTATGGTACGTTGTTCTCGGAAGTAGAGGTGAAGAAGGACAACTGATCCACCGTGACGATTTTTCCCTCGTGAGGGAACTTAAGAAGTTGAAAGATGGTGGATGGCACGCATAGCATGGCATGGGTCCAGCTGCGGCCAAGAAGTATATTGTAGTTGAGCCTGGCGTCGACTACTTCTACTTCCACGTTGACAGTCTTCCCCTGTAAAGTGATCGCTAAACTCTCGAGAACACCCAGGGGTTTGGATTCCCGACCATCAAATGCCTCGAGGGCATTGGGAGATGACGCAAGGGCCGGAGAGCCAATGGCCTTCTAGCAAGCGGATGACATGACGCAGGTAGAAGCACCTTCATCCATAATGGCCCTATGGATGTTCAGACCGTTAATCCCAACTTGAATAACAAGAGCGATCTGATGTGGAAGTCGGGGGGAGAAATTCTCTAAATCAAAGGTGAGAAGACTCGAATCGGCGGGATCAATGCCACCGATTGCAGACAATAAAGCCTTCCGTTGCGAAGGACAAATTTGAAGAACTTCTAGTGCAGACATAGCAAAAGGTGCCTGTGCCAAATTCTCAACAATGTTGTAGTGTTGAGCAGCACGAGCATTCGGATTATAAGAAGATCTCTGAAGAACACCTTTAGAAGGTGGCTTCACAAAAGGTTCAGGAGTAGGCTTCTCGATTTCCAACGAACTGGAGACAGGTGGGGAGGTGGTCCATCCGCAACTGCCTTCTCGGGTGCCTGCCACGATTCGTTGTAATCCTTCGAATGCATAGCGACAGAGATAGGTGCAGCAACCTTCATCATGAAAACTTGGGACCCAAATGGTGCAGATGGTGATGGCTGTTCAACCATCTGGGTCTGTTGAGACGGGAATGGCTCTTTTAGAACTGTCGAAGTCCCTTTTGAGCCCTTGAGAAGTTGACTAACCTCGGATCGTCGTGGACAATCCTTAGTATAATGGTCTCCTTCACAAATGAGGCAGGGGTACTTCGGTTTACGTTGAGAACCATCCTCAGTACGAGATTGGGATTCTGGCCTCAGGGCGTCAGATTTGGATTTACCTTTGCCCTTCTTTTTCCCCTTGGAGGTTTTCTTCGTAGGATTGGCCTGAACGGCGTTCACCTCCGCAGTTTTGCCCGAATATGATGGGGCAGGATTAGCAGGAGTATTGTTGGAAGAATTATACTTCTGCTTCCCATTCGAAGATTTCTTCGAATTCTGAGATACAGAACCAATGACACCATCCACTGCAGGGGTAGGTGGAGACTTAGAGGTTTCGGACCGTGGAGCATCAGGCAAGATATCATAAAGCGTGCCGGACTTAGAATATACAAGATCTAGATATTGGGCACGCGCAATGGCTTGTTCCTCCGTCACACACGCTCCCATCGCAATATCTTGGGCAATTTTATTCACAAAGGAGGCGGTGAACCAGTGAGTTAGTAGCTGATCAGGTATATGAAACTTGATCAGTCTACGACGGCGCCGCCACTCATGAATGTGATCAGAAATGTGAGTGGCTTTATCCTGCTTCAGAGAAGTCAGGAGGTGCGTCCCAGCTTCATAGCGAACCGGTAACTGAAAGTGCGTCAAAATAGCCATGGCTAAGGAATTGAAATCTTGGAAGATACCACGGGATAACTCGATGTACCACTTAGCAGTAGCTCCCGTCAAAGTGCGCTGGAAGAGGCGCAGAAGAATTGAATCATCGACCCAAGAGTTAGACGAACACCAAAGATGATACGTCATCACATGCGCTTGGGGGTCCTCTCCAACTTTTCCCTCAAACTTGGGGCAATCACCTGGTATCTTGATAGGAACCGGAGGCCAATACAGATTATGTAAAATTGGATCATTGGTCAATTTTGAAAAATCCGGCAACTCCAAGGTGGCCAAGAATGGCAATGGCAGATTAACCAGCATGGTAGGCCCGAGATGAGGACCGGTACCCGTACTCCATAATGGTTGTGAATATCCTTGCCCCCATGGGTTCTGTCCCGTAGGATTCTGACCGTAGGGGGTGTAGGTCGTATAACCAGACTGATTTGGATGCTGGTAACCAGTGTGTGGGGCTTGATAACCAGAGTACAGACCCTGATTATATTTCGTCCCATTGTAAGCAGCATTTGGATTTGGCTGCTGAGTGTAGGTAGAACCGGGTGGAGGAGGGTAATACTGAGAGCCTCTGGGGTGGTTATAATTCGGTTGAGATTGGCCATGAGGATGATAACCGCCCTGAGGATGAGTCGGCTGCTGATAAGTGGAACCCTGCGGAGCCTGATAACTAGGGCGCAACTGTTGATTTGGCTGCGGCATTGAATGAATCGACGGCTGGGCAGGGTTAATGGAATGAGCGGGCTGCCCTGAGTGAACAGGTTGACCCGACTGAGAGGGTTGCCCTGAATGAAGAGGTTGACCCGGATAGACAGGCTGTGCCAGTTGCACAGGTTGACCTGGCTGTGAAGGAGCCCCAGGTTGTACCGGATGGGCCGGTTGGCCTGGATGCGGAACACCAGGTTGTACCGGATGGACCGGTTGGCCTGGTAGAGGAGCAGGGCCAGGTGGTTGCCGGTAACCGGTTTGACCTGGAGCAGAACCATAGGATGGTCCCAGCTGATATGCAATGTTAGAAACAACAGGATACTGCGGTTGCATAGGCTGAGAAGGCTGGATTTTCCCCCCAGGACCATAGACCGGTCCAGGTTGGTACCTCGGCTGAGGCTGGACCTGTTGACCGGAAGGGCTGTAATACTGTCCTTGCGGACTGTACGATGGCCCTTGCTGGCCCGCAGGATAGCCCTGGTTGGGCTGCCCCTGTGGGTCGTAAGGATAGCCAGGTTGGCCCGAAGGTTGGCCTTGGAAATTTTTCCCTTGCGGGTTATAAGCCTAGTTATAAGGTAAACCTTGAGCATGGAGGTAAGCCTCAGGAGCGGGTAGACGCAAAATGTCCCCGTGCTCATCATACTGACCTGGAAAAGCATACATGGGTGTACCATCCTGTGCATAGTGTGAAAATTAAGAGCGGTTAGGATCTTGGGAGGATGGTCCAACCTCGGGGTTCGGCTGTTGCAGAGACAACCGATACTCCTCCGGAGAGATGTTCTCTGGTATAGCAGTCGCTAAATAAATGTCTTCAGGAAACGGCATAGCCCTGGCGGAGGGTGCCGTGACAACGGGTGCATATGCAGCCACACAGACAGTGGGCCAGACAGGTACAGAAGTAACGGGCGTCTGAGGAGACACCCCCGGTGAAGGAGCAGCTGGTCTCGGAGAAGGAGCTGATACTCCCATAGAGGCTGCGGTGGAAATGATCTGACCCAAAGACCTGTACCCCAGTGGTAATGAGGGACTGGACGTTGACATGACAGCTGTTTCAGAGTTGTCTCTCGGAAACAATATTCGTGGGAAGAGCTGATAGTATTCACCAGACGTAGGGATTTCCTCACCAGAATCCCTCATGGTTGATCCTGCCACTAGATCTCGTAATAGACGGCGAGGACTAGGAGGAAATACAGCAGCAATAAAGGGCGAACCCAATGTAAGAGAAAGGAAATCAACTCCTAATCTCAATTCAGACACAGGGTCTAAAAAGGGCCAATCGAACTCAACTGGTCCCCCAAAGGGTTGCTCAGAAAGAACCGGTCCCCCGTCAGGAAACTCGGAAACAATGGGCTGTTGTGGTTCAGCAGAGGATTGTGAAACCTCTGATGAATCGTCCATATAAGGACTACGAGTAGAAGAAACCGAGGGTTCCGCCACTTTGGCAGAACGACAAGAGAAAAAGATCAAACACACACACGGGCTGAAAAAGAGTCAAGACACACGATCAAACGGTCAACAAGAAAAATCTAACAGGGTGTGTAATCGTGGGTGATTAATTTTTACCACATTGAAAAATAAGAAACTTCACCGTTTCATGTTTTAAGAGTCGAGAAACGGTCAAAAAGGTGACTCTATCTCTTTCAGATTTGACACAAGCGTGAAAGGACAAGCACTTGGTGATCCTTTCAAATTTAGGGAGTCAGATAGGATCAAAATGACTGCTCAGGAATACTAGGCAAAAAGGGTGTACCAAATAACCATGAACTGCAATATACACCTCGGTTTCAATAATGAAAGAGAAATCAACCAAGGACTTTCCGTACGTGCAGGCAATCTCCCCGAATGCTGTGTCTGGTGTATCACGGGTATAGGGCGGCAAACTCGGCTTCCTATGGATAAAGGATTGAAACCTAGAGGGGTCTCCCTTTATATACGTGACGGTACGGGGAGCACAAGTCCATCCTAGTGCTGTCTAAAGCCAAGAGGCGAACGACAGCTACTAGGTTTTAAGACGCCGGAACACGTCTCTAGCCTAGACCTCTAAATATGTTTCGTTAGATTTCAATGTTTCCTTAGTGTAAATTGAGTAGATTTTAAAGTTGATCTTCAATTACGTTTCAGTTTTCAGGCCCTAACGAATGTGCTGTCTCAAAAATCTCCTAAATGCAAAACTACATGCCACAATTCATCATTTCGTTCGATGAAAACTAGCTACAGAAGAGTTGAGAGCTTTTTACACAAACAAAATGATCAGAAGACAATCAATGATATCTCTAATGCAACTAATGAAATCAAAAAAATTTCTTTCAAATTCACTAATTACTAGTAAAATCGAAAAGATTTCAATTTGCACTAATCAACCAAAAGCAAAAGAGATTTTTTTTTATTTTCAATGTTTGATAGCTAGATGCACTAAACAAACCGAAAAAGAATAAGAAGCAATTCGAGAAATGATATTAAGAGAGCAAAAGCAAACAAATTTCACTCAATGACAAAAACAATCAGATCTCAAATCGACCAAAAGTCTCTCAAAACCAAGAAAAGTCCCACAGACACCAATGAGCGGTGTAATCTAGGCCCAAAATGAAGCAAAGCGAAATTCGAATGAAAACGAAATCAGTCACTCAAAAAGCACAATAAGATGATAGAAAAATGTCAAATGAACGCAAGGAAGCAATCCCAAAGTCGACTGAGCGAACGAAAACCAAGAACTCCCAAGGGAGGCTCGACTCACAAAAGCACCTAGATGCCCTAGGGTTCAAATGCAAAATCGAAAGAAATAGGCAAACAACCAAAGAAGAAGGCTACAACCAGTCAAACTAGGCTCCAGTGCACTCAAACAGTTGAAAAAACAAGATCAAAATCACAAGTCAGCCTCAGAAAGCATGAAACACAGCAAACCCTAATAACTCACAGGATTGGCGCGACTGTGAGCTTGAAATTAGTGCTATAAAGGCAATGGCGCGGGTGATACACAGGCAACTTGTGCCAATGGGCGCGAATGTCACGCTAAAATGCGCGCCAGTCAAGTTTACTATGGAAAAAATAAAAAACAAGCAATCTCAGACACATAAAAGTGATGACAAGGCTAAAACAAAGCCAAACAAACAGGAAAAATCCAGCCCACAAAGCTGACCAAGCAAGAAAAAACAAGAAGTTAACCAGAAAGAGAAGACAAAACTCCAAGTTGTTCAGTCCGTAAACCAAACCAGAGATTGACTAAAGAAGCGTTGATCTACTCCGCTAATGTAGAGCAAAAGCATTTCGAAGGCTATCTGGCTGTGCTTCAGACTCCATCTATAGTTTACAAATCAAACAACAAGCTGAGTCCCCAGCAGAGTCGCCAAATTATTGAGGAGGTAAATCCCCTCTGCGGACAGAGGTGATCCCTACTAGCCCAGATCGGGTCTAGCAACAATCAAACACGCTACAGTGCAGGTTCCTAATTGTAAATAAACCAACTTGCGAGGATGGCTTACCTGGAATCCAACGCTGTCATTTGTAGAAGAGGTGGTGCTCCCGTTCCTTTTCCCTGGCAGATCACAATCCTCACGATCTCCGTGGCCGGACACCTGCACATGCAAGAAACAACACAAACACAAGCACAAAATCCAGTACATACAACTATATGTCAGTCGAAGAGGACATAACTCATGAACATGATCAGGAACAAGAGTGGAACCATAACCGATAGTCGCTTATCATTAAAGAGTCAAAAGAAGAATACAACCAAAGGTTCGACGCCGAATTCTCCTTTGGAGGGTCGTCAGCGGAACATGTCTCGATAAAGCCTGTCAAGGATGGGACAAGCCTCTCTCTCCGGATACTTGGCAATAGTTTCCTTGCTTGGATTTGGCCTTAGGGAATCAAGAAGGCTTTTGCAGCACGAAAGCTCTTGGGAACTTAGATATTCTGGAACTATTTGGAACTAGCTTGCAATGGAAATGGACAAGCTTTTATAGGAGGAAGGGGATTTGGGATCCCTATAATTATGGGATTGGCCCTATCATCAAGGAAGCTTCCATGAGAGGTGGCAAACCACTTCCTCTCTATGGAAATCCATAGCCAAACCTCCCAACTCAAGATAGAAATCAGTCCAGGAATTTGTTAGGATGAAACTTTCGCCTTTTATTTTTTAAAAACATCTCTTCATATGATTGGCGTGGGTGCGGCTCTATGACAGAGCGCCAGTTGGTGCGCCCTCTTTGGAGGATTTTCCCTCTTGGCGCGAGGGCTGAACTATGGAATCGCGCCAATGGAAAAAGAGCTATTTTTGGGGTTTTTTGCAAGGAGATGTCTTCAGGGCAATTAAATCTCATCTTCAAAGGGATGCAATGAAAGTATTTTCAAGTCTTGTCTCTGCTCACAGGTCACGGAATGAACCCTCCAATGTGCAGGATGGGAATTGCAGGGACGGTGACAAATTGCTGTGTAACACCTGGTATGCACCTTTGGTGTTACCACAACCTATAGTGCCTTTACCAAATTATTATCAATAAAAAAAACGACATTTCACTGCAAAAGAGTCTACCAGAGCTCAACACCATGTAGATAGGATGGAAGATTCCTTTGACTATATGGAGATAGATGATGAGACAGTCAAGATGAGAATCTTTGCCCAAATTTTAGGAGGCAATGTGAAGAAGTGGTTTAAAGGCCTACCTCCTAATAGTATCCAAGATCTTCCCTCTTTATATCAGACCTTTATAAACAAATTGGAAGTCAAGACCAATCCTCTCCAAATCTTAGCAAAATACAAGAATCCTAAAAGAAATGTAGGAGAGAGTGTCCATGACTATTCTACAAGGTTTAACAATGTTTACAACGCCCTTCCTCCACACATGAAACCTCCCCAAGGTATAGCTTTAGTGAAATATCCTGAAGGATTTGATGCTGACATGGCCTACCAGCTTAGGGAGAGAGATTACAACACATTGGAAGATATGCAAAAAGGAGCAGTGAGTGTAGAGGCTAACCTGATTGAGAAGAAAGCCAGAATGAGGGCTGAGAAAAGGGTAACATAAATGGATGACATAATAGCTTCCACATCCGATCCAAAATATGACAGTCTAGCCAAAAACATGGAATGGCTAGAGAAAATGATGGAAAAAATGGTTGTCACAATTAGTAATCAGAACATAAACCAAAATCATAACCAGAACCAAAACTTTAGGAGAAGCACCCCTCCAAACAGACAGATAGACTCTGATGAGCAAGTCATACCCCCATTTCAGGAGAATTCCTTGATGAGGATGAGGGGATAATAGAAGAGTCCGAGGGAACCACAATAAACATGTTGGAAATGGACAACTCAATCCATAACTATTCCACAGAAGACAATCAGTCCACATACTCACATTGGGATGAGGAAAGGTTAGAATCTGAGGATTATAGGCTAGGATTTGAAAATTCCATCATGCAGGTCAGGGAATAGTATGAACTTAGAAGCAAAAAGAGCTTAGACAATTCCAAACCAAAGGCTTCTGAGATCACCATCAAGAAAAGGCCTGAGAAAACTCCTAAGGTGACTGCTGAAAGAAACAAATCAACAGCTGAGAGTTCTGGGAAGAACAAAGACAAAGACAGCCAAAATAATGATAAACAAAGTCAACAAACTAGTAGCACTAGCATTGCTGCTAGTGTTCCTGATAAAGCAGCTACAAACACTGTACATACTGAGAATCAACACACTGATTCTGCCACTAAAGTCGTGGCTAAAAAAACAGATTTGAGTCTTACAAAGTGTCAATCTCCCTTCAATTTGGAGAGTGAGATTGCTAAAATTAAAATCTCTGTCCCACTCTATGAGCTGGCCACTCAGAATGTATATAAAGGCCAAATTTTGAAAGCTTTAAATCTAGGTGAAAACAGTGACACTGTCAACCTAAGTGATGATCAACCAACCCTACTGTTTGGTCCAAATATAGAAGGGAAGTTTCAGGAAGGGGTAGTACCTCCTTTTTATATCAGCCTCAATATCCATGACAAGATACTTCACAATGCAATGCATGACTCTGGGGCATCACACAATCTAATGCCTAAGGTAGTTACGGAGAGGTTAGGCCTAGAGATAACCCATCCTTATAAGGATTTATATTCATTTGACTCTAGCAGAGTAAAGTGCCTTGGCCTAATCAAAGACCTTTGTGTGAACCTGACCGAGATTCCAGCAAAATGCATGGTTATGGATGTTGTAGTGGCAGATGTGCCACCTAAGTATGGCATGTTTCTATCGAGGTCATGGGGTGCCAAGCTGTAAGGTACAATGCAGATGGATGGCTCATATGCCACAATCCCTGTCTTTAGCCAGCTTAGGAGACTGTATAGAGAGGCACAAATGAAGTTCATGGTTAACAGCCCTAAAAAACCTGAAAATTCACCTCTGTACTCTGTACATACAGATCTGGACTCCTTTATTCTTTGAAATGATGAATCCATGGATAAGACAGAGCTAGAAAATAGATATGCAAGCCATAGAACAAAGCCCATAGACTTTAACATAATGGCCACTCTAGACTTAGAAGAAAATGAAGAAGAAACCTTTGGACAGTGCACTAAATATGAAGCTCAAAGTAAACAAAACCAGGACTACAAACAGCTGAATAGTCATCTCTCTAAAGCCCATACAAATCGTGAAGAACAAGACACTCCACACCACGATGCAAACCCGATATTACAACATAATAATGAAACCAAAATTATGGAGGAAAATGATGATAAACCTGAAAATGACCCCTTATGGAGTATGAATTTCGATGGGTCTTGCACTAAGAATACTGCAGGAGTAGGAGTGTGGTTATATAACACTGAAAATGAATATGATAAGAGTCATGCCTTCAATCTCAACTTCAAATGTACAAACAAAATTGCAGAGTATGAGGATCTCATCCTAGGCTTGAATCTATTGAAAAAACTAGGAGCCTGAAGGATAGTTGTGCACGAAGACTCTGAGTTAATCATAAAACAAGTGAACGGACAATATACAGCTAAACACCCTATATTGAGAGCATACATGAATGATGCTATGGATTTACTAAAAACCTTTGTAGAGTATGAACTCATGTTTGTTCCCAAGAGTCAAAACGTAATTGCGAATGGATTAGCCTACATAGCTAGTTCATATCATAAGTCTCCTAGTGACAAAAAAATCATCATTCAGACAAAATACAGACCTGTAGTGCCTGATAATGAAAAATATTGGCAGGTCTTTGAGGGCGACAAGCAGATAAAGGATTTCCTGATTGGCAGGAACGAGTTTGAATTCTCTGATTCAGACTCTAAATCCGAAAAAAGCTGCCTGGGTGAAGAGCCCCCCGATGAAGAAAAATCACCACACGACGTGGAAATAAACATGTTAAATGAACAACTTGGAAATCAAACCAAAGAATATAAGAACGCAGATAAAGAGGAAAAAGAGGAGTTGAAGTTAAAAGATAAGAATATACCCAGAGGACTGGCACTTTTGGAGGACCTGTTTGATTTTGACAACGTAGCAAAGAAACCCACTATAGAACACTCAGACTCTGATGTTGAGGAATGCAACATAGGCACTGAAGATAAGACTAAGATGATTAAGTTGGCTAAGTCTTTGCCCGCAGACATGAAAAATAAATATATCGACTTATTTAAAGAATTCATCGATGTGTTTTCCTGGAGCTACGAGGATTTAAAGGCCTATGATACAGACATTATACATCACAAAATCCCTTTGAAGGAAAACCAAAAACCCTTCAGACAGAAACTTCGCAGAATTAACCCGAAACAACTGCCTCTAGTCGAAAAGGAAATCAAGAAGATGTATGAGGCAGGAATTACAGTGCCTGTGAGGTTCTCTGATTGGGCTTCCAACCTTGTAGCTGTGAGAAAGAAGACAGGTGAGATCAGACTCTGCATTGATTTTAGAAACTTTAACAGAGCCTCACTTAAAGACAATTACCCCGTACCAAAGATGGAACACGTCCTATAGAGGGTAGTTGGCTCAAAAAGGATCTCCCTGTTAGATGATTTTTCAGGCTATAACCAAGTTTCAGTACTCCCAGAAGACCAACTCAAGACAGCCTTCACCACTCCATGGGGCATGATTATGTATGTAAAAATGCCTTTTGGACTAATGAACGTTGGTGTGACCTTCCAACGAGCAATGGAAATAGCCTTTTCGAAGGAAATAGGGCACTTCATTGTCATCTATCTGGATGACATAACAGTCTATTCCAGGACTGATGAGGAGCACCTAAAACATCTGAGAAGAGTTTTTGAAAAATGTAGAAGGTTCGGTCTTTCATTAAATCCCAAGAAGACTATATTTGAGCTTCAAGAAGGTAAGCTTCTTGGCCATATTATATCAGAGAAGGGAATTAAAATAGACCTGCAAAGAGTTGAGGGGATACTACAGATTACACACCCGAGAAACATAAAATATTTACAGTCCTTTATTGGGAAAATTAACTTCTTAAGGAGGTTTATTCCCAACTTAGCTGAGCACCTTAGAAATATGACAAACATGCTGAAAAAGGGTTTAGGGGTTAAGTGGACTATAGAGGCTAGAAAATATTTTGAATTAGTTAAACTTGCACTCACCCAGGCACCTGTCCTAATTAGCCCAGATTTCTCAAAGGATTTCTTGATATTTTCCCTTGCCTCTCGGCATACAGTGGCTGCAGTTCTACTGCAGAAAATTCCAGAGGGAATGGAATAGCCTATTTCTTTCTTCAGCAAAGCTCTGAGGGATGCACCGTTGAAATATAACATAATGGAAAAATAGGCCTATGCCTTGGTAAAGGCCTTGAAAGACTTTAGGGTGTATATACTGCATTCTCACATCATTGCCTACGTGCCTAACATAGTGGTGAAAGAAATTTTGTCCCAGGATCCTGATGGAAAGAGGGGAAAATGGATTGCTGTAATATTAGAGTATGACCTAGAAATAAAACCCACAAAACTGATCAAAGGTCAGGGCCTAGCTCAACTAATGGCTGAATCAAACTTGTAGGCCCTCGACATAAACATGGTAGATGCCTTGGATGAACATGAAGGATTTCCTGATCCTACTGTTGAAGAACAACTTCAAAACTCTCCTTGGTATTCTGATATCCTGAATGTGCTCACAAACCTCAATGCCCCTCCTGATTTATCAAAGACTAAGGCCAGATTCCTAAAGCTAAAAGCCAAAAACTATTGCATACTGAATGAATGTTTATACTAGAAAAATGCAAATGGTCTATTGCTTAAATGATTGCCTGAAACCGAAGCAGAGAGGATTAAACAGGAGTTCCATGTAGGAGAGTGTGGAGGCCATTTAAACTGGAAAGCCACTGCTAACAAAATACTCAGAGCTGGCTATTACTGGCCTACACTTTTCAATGACGTCCACAAAATGATAATTTCCAGCCATAAGTGCCATATTTTTTAGGGAAAAATAAGGCTCCTCCCTTTACCATTACAACCCATTACTATTGAGGCTCCCTTTCAACAATGGGGCCTTGATTTCATAGGAGAAATACACCCTGCATCTTCTTCACAACACAAGTGGATCCTTACAGCCACAGACTATTTCACAAAATGGATAGAGGCCATACCTTCTAGGAATGCCACAGATTCTGTTATCATTAGGTTAAGACCACATCTTCACTAGATTTGGCTGCCCAAGAAAGATAATCACTGATAACACTGCTGCTTTTGGATCCAAGAAAATGATTGATTTTTGTCATAGGTATCAGATAGCACTCGGTCATTCAACTTCTTATTACCCGCAAGGTAATGGGTTAGCTGAATCATCAAACAAGAGCTTGGTGACCATTATAAATGTTGATATTGCAACAAGATGACGAGCTTAGTGAAAAGAGTCGCCTTCACTAAGTGGGCCCGCAGGCTATTTTTGGCGCAAGTATATTTTTTAGACATGTTGATCATATTCTATGAATTGGAGGATGCTATTTGTGGATGGTTGGTCAAGTTGGAAAAAATAGATGAACTTCTATTTTTAGACATACTGGGCGGAATCTATTTTTATATTGCCAGTCTAAAAATAGATATGTCGAATATTATTAGCTCTTAATAATATTTGGACTATAAACATTATCTTATTCTCTTGGAGCACTTCAGTTAAGTGCACAAATGTGGCACAGGAGTTGACAGAATGAATTACGCTATTCCTGAGGGTTAAGTGGAGCTATTGCATGGAGACTTCAGTTAGAACTCATGTGACAGAGTTTGGTGGAGTTATTGAGGTAGTTGGTGGAGTTGTGTTCAGTTTAACTTAGTTAAACATAGTTGAGCTAGTTGTATCTAGTCTAACTGATTGATACACTAGTGAGAGTGGTGTGAATTAATTATTAATTAATTCACTTATTATTAACTCATTAATCAACTGAATAATACATCAGTTAGCTACAGTGCATAAACATTTTCGGTGGAGACCAGTGAAGAGGTAGGTGAAAGAGCAATGTGACTATCAGTTGTGACTATAGTGTTGCATGATTTGCAACACACAGTGGTTGGAGATGCCAATGAGGATTGCGTGAGAAAGGCTGGACCAATTCGAGTTCATTCAGAGCCATTCTTTAGCAGTGATTGCGCAGTAGAGGCAGGCTAGTAGGTGGCAGAGATTGGAGCATGAGATTTGCTAGATCGGACCTGATTAGTGTGTAGCAATTGGAGATTGTACTGAGAGCTTGTGAGGAGCTTTGTATGATGATTGTTACATGATCTCTATGACATATAATATACAGATAGTTGGGGGTTTTCAGCTTTAAGCTTTCCCATAAATTAATGTGTTCATATGTGTGAATTTTTATGGTTTTAATGTGTGCATGCAATTGATTTTATTTCCGCAATTAATGATCAATGGTAGAAGAGATTCTGTATTGTGCATGAAGTCAAATAGTGTGTGATCAGGAGAATCTCGGATGTATAACATATCAATTATATAATTTCTACATGGTATCAGAGCGATATTGATCATTGGAGCAATTGAAAAACATTAAAGTAGTTAAGTTTTGTGCTGGTGGAATTCAAATTTGCAGCAGTGTTTTCTTGGTGTCGAATTTGAGATGTCTTTCAACGGATTGCGATTGGAGTATGCCCTTGAGGGCAGCTCGAATTATATTGCATGGAAGGATAGGATGGAGGCGGTGCTGGATGACAATGGGTTGAAGGAGTTCATATATGCAGAAATTCCAAAACCTGCTTCTAGCGATGCTGCCGCACTTGACGCATGGAAAAAGAAGACAACAAAATGTCAAAGGATTCTGTTGGAAGGTGTGAAGGATCACATAGTGTCTAGCCTTCATGGTAAAGCTTCTCCATTCTTGATGTGGAAAGCTTTGAAAGATTTGTTCCAAAGCAAGAGTGACTAGAGGAAGTTGGCGCTCAAGGATAAACTCAGGAACATAAAAATGGAGAAAGGCGACAGTATACCCAAGTACCTCATGAAGTTTGTCCAGTGCAGGGATGAGATGGGAAGTGTGGGGGTTATTGTAGATGAAGAGGACTTGGTGAGCTTGGCTCTCCTTGGGCTTCCTAAGAGTTGGCATTCCTATTAGGACTCTGTCAATGGTCGAAAGAAATTTCCAGGATGGGAGCCACTTTGGTCGGATCTTGTGCAAGAGGAGATAAGGTGGAGTACTAGGGACGGATCTTCATCAAAGAATGCAGATGAAGAAAATTGTGCTTTGTCTGCCAAAGAAAGGAAGGGGAAGAGCAAGAAGAATGCTTCTCAATCCGGTGCGAAAGGCAAGAAGCAGGACATGTCCAAGGTGAAGTGCTTTCACTGTCACCAACACGGACATTACGCCACAAATTGTCCACAGAAGAAGAAAAATAAGCAGACTGCTGGATCTACAGTTGGAGAGGCCTTAGCCTCGCATTTTGAGCTGGATTTTTCTCTGATCACATGCTTGGTCTCAAGTGTGATGGGTTCAGTGTCGTTTCTTGACAATGGTGCGTCTTTTCACATGACCGGAGACAAATATTTGTTTACTGATCTAGATGAGAAAGATCTTGGAGTGCACATCGAGATGGGCGATGATGGTAGATATAGTGTGACTGGTATCAGGACCATTTCCTTTGAGATCGAGTTTGGTAAACCGTTCGTATTGAAGGAAGTCATGCATGTTTCAGGATTGAAGAAGAATCTTATGTCTGTGGCTATGTTGGAAGACAAGGGATATGATGTTGTCTTTAGCGAGGGAAAGGCTTTCCTATGTAGTAAGGAAACTAGTGAAACCCGGAGGATAGGGGTTTGAGTTAAGAACCTTTATCAATTGTAGGTAGATGGCTGTGTAGCAATGGCAGGCAAGGCAGAAGGAGTGGTGAGCCAGGATGAGGGCGAGCTATGGCATATTAGATTGGGCCATATTCACCATGGTGCTTTGAAAATTTTGTAACATATTTCTACCGGGATTCCCAAAGGTACACTTGCACAGTCAGATCAGTGCAAGGGATGTACTTTGGAAAAATTTGTGAAAGCCACCTTTCATGAGAAGGATAGTCGCGCCATGACGATCCTTGAGAGAATTCACACAGACGTGTGTGGACCTTTCTCAGTAGCTTCTACAGCAAAGCATAGGTATTATGTGATATTTTTTAATGATTTTTCTCGTAAGTGTTGGATCTCCTTCATGAAGAAGAAGAGCGATACATACTCAAAGTTCTGTGAGTTCAAGGCACTGGTTAAGAAAGAATCAGGGAAGCAGGTGAAGGCTCTTAGGAGCGAAAATGGTGGTAATTCATCTCTGGTGAATTCAAGGAATTTTGCAGTGCAGAAGGAATTCAAAGAGAGCTCATAGCGCCTCATAACCCACAACAGAATGGGGTTGCGAAGTGAAAGAACATAACGATCATGGGTGCTGCACGGGCGATGTTGCATGATCAGGGCCTTCCCATACACTTGTGGGCTGAGGCATGTAATACTATGGTTTATGTGTAAAACCGTTGTCCTCATAGGATACTTGGCATGAGTACACCCGAGGAGGCGTTTTATGGTAAGAAGCCTGATATTTCTCATTTAAGGATTTTTGGTTCACCTGTTGACATTCATGTGATGAAGGATGCCAGGAAGAAGCTGGAGCCGACTGCAGAGATTGGGATATTTGTGGGATACACTGATACACCCCACAACTGCTGTGTGTATTTTCCAGACAGCCGGAAGACTGTTGTGCGACGGGATATCAAATTTCATGAGGAGAAAGCCATGAAGTGTTCGCTTGAGAGGGAGCCACACTTGCATGTAGATGAGGAGCTATTAGTTCCTAAGGATGAGCCTCAGGATGTGGATTAGTCACAAGAAGAGGTTCATGGAGTGGAAGAAACCACTCATGCAGCGCCAACCATCAGAGGGCAGAAGCGCACTACAGAAGCTGAGCGACTGAATATTGATGCAGAGAAGATTATAGGAGCACCTACATCACAGCGTAGACAAAGACAGTCACCTGACCGATATACTAGATACATGGCTTTGATGAGCAAGTGTATCGTGACAGAGCCATCCTATTTCGAGGAAGCTGTGGAGGACCTTGCATGGGTAGATGCCATGGTGGAAGAGTATGATTCGATTGTCAGAAACAGTGCATCGGAGATTGTCCCAAGGCTGGAAGGGAAATCAGTGGTAGGTTCAAGATGGATCTATAAAGTGAAGCAAGTAGCTGACGGGAGTGTGGAGAAGTACAAGGCAAGATTTGTTGCCCGAGGCTTCTCACTGATTGAGGGGATCGATTATGAGGATACCTTTGCACCTGTTGCAAGGTATTCTTCCATACAGATGATTATTTCTCTCTCAGCACAGATGGGGTGGCACATTCATCAAATGGATGTGAAGACTGTGTTCCTCAACGGAGTGATTTAGGAGGAGGTGTACATAGAGCAGCCTGAAGGTTTCGAGATCTTCAGCAGCGAGTCGCATGTGTGCAGGCTCAAAAGAGCGCTGTATGGGTTGAAACAAGCACCTCATGCTTGGTACACATGGATAGACAGTTATTTCACTGGACTTGGATTCTCCAAGAGTGAGGCAGATCCGAACCTATACCAGATTGTGGTGGAGGGTAAGTTGCTGATCATTGTACTTTATGTAGATTATTTGATTCTGACAGGTGATTAACTGTTGATACACTCATGCAAGGCTGATCTTGCAAATGAGTTTGAGATGAAGGACTTGGGCCACCTTCATTATTTCCTGGGATTGGAAATTTGGCAGTGCAGTGATGGATTGTTTGTGTCTCAAGGCAAGTATGCTCGGGAGATATTGGAGAATTTCAGCACGCATGGCTGTAAGCCTATCGACAGAGGTAGTGAATGGAGGATGCTACATTGACAGAGGTAGTGGATGCCACTGTTTACCGACAGTTGGTGGGGTCGCTTATGTATCTAGTCAATAAATGACCTGACATATGCTACGTTGTTAACCATATTTCACAAGCTATGGTTAAGCCTACCAAGCTCTTTTGGAAGGCAGGCAAACATGTATTGAGATATCTCAGAGGCACATCGGGATATGGTTTATGATACAGACAGTCAGATGAGGTGAAGCTATGTGGCTTCACGGATGCAGATTGGGCAGGGAGCCCAACGGACAGAAATAGCACATTTAGAGGGATTTTCAGTATCGGTTCGACAGCAGTTTCTTGGTACAGTAGGAAGTGGAGATCCGTGGCACTCAGTTCAGCAGAGGCCAAGTACATGGCAGCAAGTTTGGCTGCATGCGAGGCTATATGGATGAGGAAGATCCTGGTTGAGTTGTTTGTTTCACACTTAGATCCTACTGTGATATATTGTGATAGTCAGAGTTGCATCAAACTATCGGTTAATCCAGTATTTCATGATAGATCTAAACACATTGACATCCGGTATCATCATATCAGAGATTGTGTGTAGCAGAAGATCATGTTACTTTCTTACATTTGTACGGAGGATTAGGATGCTGATATCTTGACGAAGGCGCTCACTAGAAGAAAATTTGAATACCACAGGGGCAAGATCGGGGTTGCAGATAATCCCTATCTTGTTGAGAGGGAGTGTTGAGATTGCAACAAGATGACAAGCTTAGTGAAAAGAGTCGCCTTCACTAAGTGGGCCTGCAGGCTATTTTTGGTGCAAGTCTATTTTTTAGACATGTCCATCATATTCTATGAGTTGTAGGATGCTATTTGTGGATGGTTGGTCAAGTTGGAAAAAATAGATGGACTTCTATTTTTAGACATACTGGGCAGAATCTATTTTTAGATTGCTAGTCTAAAAATAGAAATGTCGAATATTATTAGCTCTTAATAATATTTGGACTATAAACATTATCTTATTCTCTTGGAGCACTTCAGTTAAGTGCACAGATGTGGCACAGGATCTGACAGAAGGAATTACGCTATTCCTGAGGGTTAAGTGGAGCTATTGCATGGAGACTTTAGTTAGAACTCATGTGACAGAGTTTGGTGGAGTTATTGAGGTAGTTGGTGGAGTTGTGTTCAGTTTAACTCAGTTAGACACAGTTGAGCTAGTTGTATCTAGTCTAACTGATTGATACACTAGTGAGAGTGGTGTGAATTAATTATTAATTAATTCACTAATTATTAATTCATTAATCAACTAAAGAATACATCAGTTAACTATAGTGCATGGACAGTTTCAGTGGAGACCAGTGAAGAGGTAGGTGAAAGATCAGTGTGACTATCAGTTGTGACTATAGTGTTGCATGATTTGCAACACACAGTGGTTGGAGATGCCAATGAGGATTGTGTGAGCAAGGCTGGACCAATTTGAGTTCATTCAGAGCCATTCTTCAGTAGTGATTGCGTAGTAGAGGCACGCTAGCAGGTAGCAAAGATTGGAGCATGAGATTTGCTAGATCAGACTTGATTAGTGTGTAGCAGTTGGAGATTGTACTGAGAGCTTGTGAGGATCTTTGTATGATGATTGTTACATGATCTCTATGACATATAATATACAGATAGTTGGGGGTTTTTAGCTTTAAGCTTTCCCATAAATTACTGTGTTCATATGTGTGAATGTTTATGGTTTTAATGTGTGCATGCAATTGATTTTATTTCCGCAATTAATGATCAATAGTAGAAGAGATTATGTATTGTGCATGAAGTCAAATAGTGTGTGATCAGGAGAATCTCTGATGTATAACATATCAGCTATAAAATTTCTACAATAAAAAATCTACTGGAAGAGAATAAAAAGTCATGGCATAACAAGTTAGTGCATGCTTTGTGGGCTGATAGGCTAACAACAAAGAAATCCATTGGAATGTCACCATATCAGCTTGTCTATGGAATAGAGGTAGTGTTTCCTACCAACCTTGGGGTACTAGTGATTAAGCTAGTCCAAGAGCAGGGAAAATTTTAGGGGTGAATTTTAGCCCAAAGGAGAATTTTAAGGGGTTTTAGATTTTGAAGGGGAGAATTTTTTATAAAAAACCCATTTTATATAGTTTTATATAATTAGCCCTTAGTTATTTTAAAAATAATTAATTATTCCATGTTAGCCCAAAAAAATAAATGCAGATAAACATTAAAAGGATGGATTCGCCCCCCGATTTTTAGGTTTGGAGCGGATTTGAATCGCCTTCACCATGATTTACTAGGTAAGACGGGCATTGGATTTACATTCGCCCCATTTTTTACTGGTTGGGGCTTTGGGGATTTACTGGTTGGGATTTCAATGTGTGGGTATTGACTGTTCTGCAACTTCGCGTAGGTGGCCCGTTTCATCTCCTTCAAAAACATTGTGCAGTGTGATTCGGCCTTGGTTTCTATTTCTCCCTTCTCTACTTTAGTGCAGACATCTTCGCATATGTCTTTAGGAAGCTCTCTTCTGTTTCTGTCGTTTTAGCTCGGCTGTGCAATTTTTTTCTGCACTTAACCGCGATTATTTCAATTCTTTCGAGGGGTATTTTCGGGGTTTCAAGAGTTTCAACCAGCGACAATGAGGGAATGCATTTCAATCCACATTGGCCAGGTTGGTATTCAGGTCGGCAATGCCTGTTGGGAGCTTTACTGTCTTGAACACGACATCCAGCCTGATGGAAAAATGCCGAGTGAAAAGACCGTTGGCGGTGGAGATGATGCAGTCAACACATTTTTTAGTGAGACAGGTGCTGGTAAGCATGTTCCTCGTGCCGTGTTTATGGATCTGGAGCCAAATGTCATAGATGAAGTTCGAACCGGCACATATCGACCGCTTTTTCACCCAGAGCAGCTGATCAGTGGCAAAGAAGATGCTGCCAACAACTTTGCTCGTGGCCATTATACCATTGGTAAGGAAATTCTGGATCTGTGCTTGGATCGAATCCGGAAGTTGACAGAAAATTGTACAGGACTGCAAGGTTTCCTATTCTTCCATGTTGTGGGAGGTGGTACCGGATCTGGTCTAGGGTCCCTTCTATTGGAGAGGCTTTCTGTAGATTATGGAAAAAAATCCAAGTTGGGTTTCACTATGTATCCATCTCCACAGGTCTCCACATCTGTAGTCGAGCCCTACAACAGTGTGCTGTCAACACACTTGTTGTTAGAGCATACTGATGTAGCCGTGATGTTGGATAATGAGGCCATCTACGACATTTGTTGTCATTCCCTGGACATTGAGCGTACTACATACACTAACCTTAATAGACTTGTGTCTCAGGTCATATCTTCCCTGACTGCCTCTCTTCGTTTTAATGGTGCTCGGAACGTTGACGTGACTGAGTTCTAGACAAAATTGGTGCTGTATCCTCGTATTCATTTCATGCTTTCCTCATATGCTCCTGTGATCTCTGCTGAGAAGGCCTACCATGAGCAACTGTCGGTGGCCGAGATCACCAACAGTGCTTTCGAGCCATCGTCCATGATGGCTAAATGTGATCCACACCATGGTAAGTAATAAAGTGATGGAGAATATGGGAATTCAGATTGAGAGTTATCTTGCTGAAAGTCGCCTTTTAGAGCTAAAAGTTCGTTCATGGCCCAAGTCAGCAGTATTCCTTGATAAGTATTTTTTCTATGGTAATCTTTACAGGTTAGGAATTGATAGTAATCTCAAAGTTAATAGGATTGAATTAAGCTGGGTTAAATTTATGAATCAAGCACATTTATGTTAAATTCAATGAGCTTGCAATAATGGGTATTGTCCAACACCTTCCTAGTAATACAAACAGGCTGCTCATTCCCACTTTGGTCAGGATGCACTCAGATATGTGGCGTTACAACATCTTAGTATTGTCTCTGAGTTTCTTTCCCACTCTCTTTATACCTGCACTGGATGTACTCTTTTCATTCCATTGACCTACATTTGTGGTCATTTCCGGACATTGAGGCAAAATTTTCTTATTTTATCTTATCAGCAGATTGGGCACTTAATGGAGCAATATTGCATACATTCTTCATCTTCCCTGACTTTGGATCTGTTTCCTCTATCTTTTCTTGGCCATGACCTTCATTGATGCTCTATTCGTATGAGTTTTGAGACTAGGCTGTCATTTTTTCAACATTCCAAACATAACTCCCAATTGGCCTCGTCTATCTTCTGTTGCATTACTCTGCCCAGCAAAGAGGTTTTCTCCCCCAAATCCTCCAGTCCACCCAAATTTTCATCGATAATTCGAACAATTGAGTCCTTTAATCTTGATTGCGAGTCCATCTATGCTTTACCAACATTTTTTATACCCTTAGATGTCTTGGTTCTGGTGGTTTATATTCCCTGGTTTTCCAACTGATTTCAAATTTTCCTTATCTTGGCCTTCTCTGACCCAATATTTGTTGACAAGCTCTCTTGCAGTTTAGAACAAAGGATAAAATTTTGTAACAAGTTGTCTTGCATTTTAGAAAAAAGGACTAAAAAGGGAAATTTACCATAGTATTTTATGAATTTGTATGAATCTACACTGCAGCCTACTAGAAGCTGCATAGATTCGCCTCTATCTAAATTGCCCTCCCTTCTCTCTTGGTTGCTCAACTACTCACCTGTGTGTGAAAACCTTTGTCTTGACATGTCTTTATACTTTCAGCTGAGACCAAAACCTTAATCTATTTTTGAGTTTACTTCTAGTCTAGGTCATGTATGCATGAGATACAATGTTTTAAAACCTAAATATAATACTTTCACTATTTTACTAAAGTGAATTACAAAATGGAATTATTTTTTCAAAAATCACTTTTTGAAAATATCTCAAACTGATTCTCACATGTTCACACTGAACCTGTGTGGAAGTTCTTGTTCAAGCTACATTTCTCAACAAAAACTATATAGAGACTCCCCCAACCCCCCATTTTCCTCACACCCTTTTCATTGAGCATTTGTGAGTATTTGGAGTTTTGGAGCAGCTTTGAAGATTAGTGATTTAAAGTGAGCTTGGAGCTGGTTTGTTGGGTTCTTTACAGTCGATTTGGCATCTGAATGAGGAGGCTACAACCCATATTCAAGCTTGGAGGAGTTGTAGAACATATCCTTGTGTCCTCTGCCCATTCTTCTCATTCTGAGGTATGTTAACAATAAATGTTAAATTTGTCCCTGTTTTTTTCGTCTTTAAATTGCATATTTGAAATGTCTTTAAAGTTTTGTACTTTCAACCTTCTACTAGTTTGAAGTTTGCATATGAATATGGGGTTTGCAATGTTGCATATTTGAATTTTACCATGGCCACAAGAGGCAAAGACCTTGCATGGATCCCTGTTGATGAGGAAATGTATTGCAAATATTGCAAGAAATACATAAATGTTGGTTGGGGTGGGGCAAGGGATTCATAGTTTGAAAAAACACTTAGATGGTATAAGAGGTCAAGTTGGCACCATGTATGGCACCATTAGATGAGATTGGACAGTTTAGATTAGAATTGCAAAATCAGTGTGTGAAATTTGGAGAAGACAAGACTAGAAAAAGGAGATGCTTGTAGGATCTTTTTTGGACTATAGAGGCTATTTAGAGCCTTATTCATTACGGATTTTGTTGCTGATATGTATTGCCATCAGTGCCATTTTGATATATTCACCCTTACATGGTATATACATGAGCAGACTTAGCATATTTTTTCTCTAATAGTTTGGAATCTTTTTAAGATATATTTTTCTTTACAACTTAATATTTTATGCAACTTTTAGTAAACTAAGTTCTTGAAATCAGATTGGTCTGAGTCATTCTAAGTCTGAGTTTTGACCCTCGTTCGATTTTGAGTCTGAGTCCAAGTTTTAGAACTTTGAAATAAACTGCATGTATAAAGAGTAAAGAATGGTATAAAAATATGCCATGCAAATAAATAGAATTGGAAGTGATGTATCCTGTATTGATTGGAAGATCCAAAACTTCCAAATTGAGGCAAAATTAGAAAGCTGAAGTTAAAGCATTTCTCGTGTTCTCTGCATGATCACCAAGGTGGAAAGAATTACATTCATGTTTGCTATATCTGCAACACATAAAATCATGGATAATATACAACTGTATGTCTTCAGGGCCTAATTTGAAATCAGATATTATAACTTAAATATAATAAGAATTTGCCGGTTAGTTGGGGCTCCAATACCATTGTTATGATCTTAAATTGATCACAGCTGATGAAGAGAGCAAGAGTATGCAAAATTAGGCAAAATTCTAAGCTACTACCAAATCTGGAAAATTCTTAAAATACTTAAGTAGCAACATGTAACTGCATGCATTGCAAGGCCATGCTATTGTGAAAGTGGAACAGTATAGCAGATTTCTAATATTGCAGCAACCAACTCATGGTGTTAACACATTGCTAGCAATTAAGGAACTTGAAATTCCCCAGCTGTATAAATTGTCAGAGACTAAAATAGAACATTTGTAATTACAGGAACTTTTCCAACCATATATGGACATAAGTACTTTCCAGAGAAGTTATGGATGCCAACCTAGGCCAACTCCAAGAGCAGTGTGGGAATTTGGCCAAAGAGATTGCCTCTCAAGACTGGCTACAACAAAACATTCCAACAACATGGCCTCTCTTGGGTCTTGTGATCCTATTTTATAACTTCCTTCTCCCTCTTACATTTTTTTTTCTTTGCA
The DNA here is from genome assembly GCA_034641835.2 of Pinus albicaulis. Lineage (NCBI taxonomy): Eukaryota > Viridiplantae > Streptophyta > Pinopsida > Pinales > Pinaceae > Pinus > Pinus albicaulis. The sequence goes on along the minus strand of CM076575.1, from coordinate 951,322,929 downwards.
TGTTGGTAGATGGCTTAGCCTGCATGCATTTTCTTTTAGTATTTTACCACCTGGCATGATTCCTATTACCACCAGTTTATTTTAGTAACTCCCACCTAACAGGGCTCTTATTGTGACTTGTGGGTTTATTTTGCTGACACCCACCACACAAGACTCTTATTGCAACCTTTAAATCAATTCAGTTTGTAATTTACACTAGCACGAGTTGTGGCAATAAATGCCCAAAATATTACAACTAATATTAAACCCCTAAGATTAACATTTAGTACACCTACTAAAAACTCTAATAGCTAACATTAAGTACTGATGAGCACATAATTGACATGAAGTGCACAAGGTACATTATTTTTGAGCATTGTAATAGTGCCCCCTCCTTGAATCACTTTACCTTTGATAATCATAAGGCAATTGAAGCATTTCTAAACCCTGATTCCAACTTGTTGGTAGTCTTGGAGGCCGGTCGTGGAATACATCTTCAAGATCATCAATTAACTGTTGCAAGCCGTTTATAGAATTACATTGGAAGATGAAGCATACTAAGCAAGTTTTTGTCAAATTTTCTTACCATGATAAGTCAATTAACACCTAGTTGTAACCTTCTGATTGTGAGCTATTGATGTCCTTGTTCATGTTTCATGTCCAGTTCATCAATATTCGTGCAAAATTCATCCATGGAATTCAACCGTTGTGCCTCGATGACAATATCAGCCTGTGCCAAGGCTACAACTTAAAAATTTGAACTCAATTTGTACTTATTAACTGTAATTTATTTCTTTCATAATCCCCTTGCTGCCCATCATAGTGTCATCTATGGACTTTTGATGATCAGGAAGTGATCGATACATTGGATTTTTTTAAGGATTTGGGTGTAAACGTGGGCATCATTTCCGGTCTCATTAATGAGTTCTGTGCACCATGGGTACTTCTCTCTATGGGTTCGGCACTGAACCTTACTGGATATCTCATGATTTGGCTCTCTGTCACTGGCAGAGTTGCAAAGCCTGCAATGTGGTAGATGTGCATGTATCAGTGCATAGGAGGGAGCACCATGACATTCGTTAATACAGGAATAATTGTGACTTGTGTCAAAAATTTCCCAAGAGGAAGAGGACTTGCATTGGGCTGCTCAAGGGATTTGTAGGTCTCAGTGGTGCTATTATCACTTAGATCTATAGGGCTGTCAGTAAAGATGAAAATCCCAGCTTTCTCATAATCCTGGCTGCTACTCTTCCCACTTCTGTAGTGCTACTATTGATGCCTTTCATTAGGCCTATGGAAGCTCCAAAGAGAAGAATGAGACGAAGAATTTTTATACTTTTCTTGTCATGGCTCTGGTGCTGGCTGATTTGCTTATGGCCTTTATTTTGCTGGAAAACTTGCTGGTTCTTCCACAAACTATGATTTGGTTGTTTGCTGCAATAAAAATTCTGATAATATTCTTTCCATTGCTGATAGTCATATGCTCAAAGCTTCAAAAGTCAGAAAACTCTGTTCAAGGGGATCATAACGATGCATTCCCAAATCGAGGGAAGTCTAAGATTGAACTAGAAAATTGCTACAATGATATCAACTCTACCTCCGTCGAGATATCTGCAGTTGTAACATAAGGCACATTTGCTGAGAGTAGCAAGAAAGCAGTAGGCCCTGATGATGAGAAGAAATTTAATAAAGGCAAATGGCCTCAAAGAGGTGAAAACCATACAATTACTCAAGCGCTAATGAGATTAGACTTGTGGATACTTTTCTTGGCAACCACATGTGGATTGGGATATACAATTACTACAATTGACAACATGGGGCAAATTGGAAAATCCTTGCAATACTCTTCTCTGAGTATAAGCACTTTTGTTTCACTTCTGAGCATCTAGAATTTTTTAGGCCGAGTTGCGGCAGGCTTCATCTTTGAAATACTTCTCCACAAGTATTCAATTCGAAGGCCCCTTTTGCTAAGCCTAGTGCTATTAGTTGCATCCAGAGGTCATCTCCTCGTTGCTTCTGGACTCCCTAGATCTCTTTACATGGATTCCATTCTGATCGACATGTGCTTCGGTGCACAGTGGCCTGTGCTGTTCTCTATCATATCCGAACTGTTTGGGCTTCACCATTTTGCAATTTTGTATAAAATTGGAGCAAGTGCCAGCCCTTTGGGGGCCTATTTGTTCTCTGTCAGGGTTGCAGGATACTTCTATGATAGGCGAACAAAACTTGAAATGTCGACTAGTGGTGTTCCAACCACATCAAATGAGATGATGTGCATTGGGAAGTCTTACTTTGAGATAACATTTATCATAATGGCAACAGTTAGCGTTGTTGGTTCGGCCATTGTAGCTATTCTGATGTACAGAACCAGGAAATTATACCAGCAAGACATTTATGGGAAATTCAGTACAGAGGCCCATGACTCGTCATTGTCTGATCATCAAAAGTCTCATGATGTATTGTTCAAACGGGGAGAAGCAGCGAGAATTGGGAATGATAAATTGCTTGATGTGTGACTACCATTTCAAAGTTGGTTGTGTTAAAAATTGTAATTGTTAGTTTCACTTGTGTACATCGATCCTACAGGACGTGAATGGGTAATCTGACTCTACTTATTCTTATGTTCTGTTCGTAAAGAAGCGAATGCTGTAATTTCATAAAGAAGCAAATGCTGTAATTTTTAGAGTGACATTTAATGGAATAGAATGTGATACCTATGGTTAAGTTTCCTTAATTCTTTTTAAAATTGAGATTTGGAAATATTTTGGAAATGCAATTTAATTAATTAATATATTATAATATAAGTTGGTTGAAGTTAATCAAAATTTTGAAATATGTAATCCAATCCAGCTCAAATCTTATTATTTATTTGTAAATAGAAAAAACTTTCTCCCTAAGAAGTTATTATTTATATGTAAATAGAAAAAACTTTCCTTTTGATCTATGGAATATTCTGCCATACGAAGTTACATTAACCACTATTTTACATGGACAAAAATGGAAAATTATGGAGAAGACAACTATTTTACATTGACAAAAGTTGAAAATTATGGAGGAGACAATTACTCTTCTCAATATTACAAATCAGTTAACTAAGATTACATTAGAGATATTAACATTAAATGACTTAAATGAAAACTAAGACAGTTGGAGTAGCCTCTAAATTGTTTCATCTTTTTCTTCTTGTTGTATTCTTTAAGCCTTAGTTTCTTCATTTGTTGGTGCATGTCTTCCATTGTTCTAGGTTTTATAAGTATGTCCTGGAATTCTTCAAAAATCAGGTTGTATGTGGACAGTTGCCACATGTCATCTTTTGTAGTGTTATTTTCATCATCCATCTTTTTCTGCAACATAAGTCTATAATACAATGTCATCTCTTCAAGGCTCCAATACTTGAAAATTTCATTAATTTGTTCATCATTGATGTTGTCTTCAACATTCATTTTTACAACTTTCAAAATTCATCAGAGCATGGTGTTTCAAGCCATGTTTCGAGGAAATTTAACTCTTCTTCATAATGATTATGTGTATCTACACTCTAGTGATCAATGTTAAAATTAAAAATATTTGCAGAACGACATTGGTTATGTTCTTTTTTCTTTGGAGTGAAAAAGCTTTCTTTATCTGCCTTTACCTTTGACTATGTTTTCTCTGTATGAACTTCCTTCTTTGCCTCCTACAAATAAAAAAAGTGACTTTTGAAAACACTTTAACCTTTTTAATTAAGGCATTAAAACATAATATGTGACTCAATTAATTTACCATACATTGGAGCCTTTGTAGTTTTATACTAAAGAAACTTCAAACAAAACGTGTGACACAAAGGAATGCGAATTCAACAATTTTTTATGTCGTTTCTTGCGCAATGAGAGATGTGCAATTGACACACTTCCTCTTCTTCACAAGCGTAGAATTCAAGTTGCTTTAGCATTTTCTCCTCGGCCTCTCACGATCTTATTTGTGAGCCCAAAAAACATTTGAAGCGTTGCTCTTGAGTCTTATGGGACTTCATGCTTTGAGATTATGAAAAAAATTGAAAACAATGAAGCAAAAGATTGCTCTTCTTAGTATTATGAATAAATTGAATAAAATTATAGTAAAGATATCAACATTAAATGACTAGAGTGAAACTGAACTAACTAAGACAATATGACAGCTAGAAAATTGGTAAAATTAGATTCTCCAACATACATGACAAAGTCAACCCAATTCAGAGCTTGCCTAACAATTATATAGTTAACACCATGCCATATACCAGTCCTTACAAATCATAACCCCTACTGCCTCCTGGATTAAAAAAAGGAGTCATCGGCATAAATAATTCATAATGAGATGAAAGACTGTTACATAATTTTTTTTTAAACTGAAACGTTTACATGTAAAGAGACAACATTGTATTGAATAAGACAAGAAAAAGTGAATAAGACAAGAAAAAGGAAAAACAAGATTCAAATGCCTCTCAACACTATGCGATTAATCTGTTATTTATTGCAGATGTTCAATCTCAACCATGATCATGAAATATTCCTCCAACACTCTTTTCTGCAATCGTTGAACAAAACTTAATTAAAAGATAACATAATCATGAGAAAATGGAGAATACATCTGTAGTTCAACATGTTGCAGTTCCTTTCAGAAAGTGATTAGACATGTGGAACTTCTAAGCCGTTGTATAATATTTCAAAAAGTTAGATCCCATGGAGATTCATTGAGGATTTGCAAGTGGCAGAAGCTTATAGTTAAGTAAAATTTTTGTAAGTTATTTGGTATTAATTCAATACTTTCTATTCTTTATTGTAACATTGAAGCCATATTTCCTTTCTGCAATTTTTTTTAAGATTGATGTCTTGATAATTAACTATTACTTTATCTCTTTCTTATATGTGATAGAAAATGAAGCAATAATTTTATGAGGTGAGGATCTATATTTTGACATAGGTAGTGTCCTTGTATTAAAGAATAAATAAATACTTTAACAAGCCTTTTACTAAGCAAGAATGGGTTCATTTCAATTAGATGAGTTTTTTTTTTGTTTTTAGCTCTAATATCTTGGTCACTCTTAATGGTTTGTTTGTTTGCTGCATTTGGATCATTTTTCCAAGTTTGAAAATTTTGGGCTTATTTTGGTTAAAAATTATGATCTCGTAAATTCTTCTAGTTTTTATTTGATTTTAATTGATCCTTTTGTTAAGGCATGATTTGTTTCATCTTATTTTATTGATTTAAGGGGTTTGGTTAAAGTTAAAGACCTTTGTTGAGTAAAAATCTCTTTTGTTTGTTTTTTTGTCATGTTCAATTGAGAATGATATGGTATTAGGATTAATATATGAATTCACTTATTATCAAAGTATTCAATGTGTTTTCCATAATTATTATTATTTTATTTACATATTTGATTATTGAAGGATATGTTTTAATTTATTTTTATTTTATTTCCTCTTACGTTGCGGTGTCACAAAAGAATATTCACCTTTTAGAATCTACTATTTTATTTTATATTTTCTTTGAAAATACTTATTTTTTATTAAGAGAGGAAAATGAGCTCTGCTTAGTTAAATGAAGAAAAAATGGTCTATGCACTAGGACACTATGTGTTCATCATAGAAGTCATATTATCATGAGAAGGACATTCATCTAATGCAATTATACTTTGATACCAATACAAAAAAACATCACATATAATTAGTTGAGAACATAGATTGTTTAGTGTAGTACTATTCTGGAAGTGAAAAAGCCCTTGATGATCATTGTTTTGTGACATATTTTTCCAAGTAATGAACATGCATAGAATATTTTTTATATTTGTGTTGATTTTTTTAACTCACCCATCGTAGATTTTTAATGAGTTTGTGTTATTACCTTCTTTTTCATCGTGTAGGAAATTAAGTTTCAATGCATATTCATCTTCCATTCATTCTCATTTTTTATTTTCTGCGATTTAAAATAATTTTTTACCAAGTCAACATTATTAGAGTTGTTAACTATAGAATAAAGTGCAACAACAATTACAATAGTTATGATCCAAAAGTAGGTGAAAAGCCTAAATATTATGATGAAACTCCAAATTTTAAAGTTGTTGGTTTATTTGAACTTGAGGAATTGGAGAAGTATCTACCTTTTAGAAAAGTGATGTATAAGAAAACAAAAGAATTTTATGTAAATATTCATGATTTTTATATATCTATTCCTAGACCTTATTTTCATGCGAAGCCTATAGAATATGAATTACATAGAATATGGCAGGGTTAACTAGATGCGTAAAGACCAAGTTTGAGCAAAAGAATTTATTTGGTTCAACATCACATGCTTTTGGGGGTGTCTTTCAAATTAGTTTCCCCTTGGGATATGATAATACATTTGTGGTAAAACATAATAAAAACATGCAAAAAGATTTGCAATAGTGTATAACAAGAACCTAGAGCAACATTACCCGTGATTTTTCTTTTCCAAAACATGGAAAATTGTATATCACAGTTTTTAACTAAAGATGTTTCTTATTATTACATATGTTTCTATACATTGGTAGAAAATCACTAATATTTTACATTTTTTTCTAATTTTTTAGAATATTAACCAAGAATTTTCAATACTTTATAACCTAGTGAAAAATTCACCAATATTTAACAAAATTTTATAATTTAGTGAAAGATTCGCCAAAAAATTATATATGCATATTATATTAATGAAAAAATAGCCTATACATTTTTCTATATACCATGTGGATTCGCCAATTTGTTATACATAAAAATTTTGGGGGTTTCTTAAAATTTTCCCTGTCCAAGAGATCCAGACAGAAGAGGATAGTATGGTAAGGAGAATAAATCAAACAATTCATCTCCAACAAACAAGAGAAGAGGTCTATAACAGAGCTCTAAAAGTGAAGGAAAATATAAAGAAGTTTTTTGACAAAAGAACAAAAGTTTGTGACTTCAGGATTGGAGATAAAATTCTGAAGTGGGACTCTAAGAGAGAATACAAAGGAAAGCATGGAAAATTTGACAGTTTGTGGTAGGGTCCTTACATCATCCAAGCCACCGTTAGTCCAAATGCATTTTTTCTACAAGAACTTGATGGTACAGATCTGTTTGGGGGTCCTATCAATGGTAGGATGCTCAAGCATTACTACTGTTGATTTCCAGTTTTCATTTTTCATTCCCATTGTAAATACCATTGCTGTGTTTTGTTTTCAAAGAAAAAGATAAAATGTTCCAAAAAAGAGAGAAAGAGAGGTTCAGACATGCTCAAAACTTGAACCTCTAAAGTGAAAATATTAGCTCTAATATGATCAAAACCTGAGCCAAAGGAAGTAAAAGAAGCTGGTTCTAATATGCTTAAAATCTGAACCAGCAAAGGAGAAAAATATCAGCTCTAACAAGCCCAAACCAGAGCTGAAGTGAAGATAGAAAGTGACTCTAACAAGCTCAAAACTTGAGTCACAAAGGGAAAGAAGGAGGCTCCAAAGTTTCAAGATTTCAAGCCTTCAAGATTTTGTTTTCATTTTTCTGCAATTTCAGTTCATGTGCAGCTGTCTTTATGCCATGGATCCACAGCAAACCAGACTGTCTAATCCTGGTTTGACTGTTTTTAAATTTCTATTGTAGAATGTAGAGAAGAAATCTACTAGACAGTTTAATCCTAGGAGATATTAGACTAGGTAGAGAAACTATGTGGCCAACAGTTTAATCTGGTCTCATGGAGGAATAAGGGTAGAATTAGACTAGTTTTTTTCTGCTTTCAATAAAAAAAAAAATGATGAAGAAGGTCTGCAAATTCAAATGCACCTTGAAGAAAGAATGTTAGGATTGTAGGATGGGTAGGTAGATTGTTTGGGGAATGTTCTGCTGAGTTAATATCCTTCATGTTTGTAACATCTGAATCAAAGAAGAAATATGGTTCAAAGATCAAGCATCTGGCCTACTCCAAAGATTATTTTCTGAATTCTTGGCACCTTCAAGAAGATGCCATCCCCATATGGAGCCACTGTTAGCCACCTATGAATTTTTTTTCAAGAAAACAGGTAGCTAAATATTTTTCTGAGCCTTCAAGAAATACATTTCCTTTGAAAAAATATCATTCTTGAAGCCTTTGTGTGCCCTTTTCCTATGAAAATATCTTCACTACTGTTTCCATCCAAAAAGCCTAACTGTCTGTGAAAAAACTATGCTCAGAAAAGCCTTCATTTGCCCCTTGTACCTTTGCAAATTTCCCCATTTTAATTTTTTTCCCCTTTTCAAAGTTTCCCCTTTAACCCCCAAAATCCCTTCCTAAGTCTTCTAAATCATTCCATCTCCCCTTTTAACCTTACAAACACCCTTTGTTTGGCTTAAAAATCCCTTTTTCCCTCTACCGAGAGCCTCCTTTTAGCCTTAAAAACTCTGTTTTTAAGCCAAAAAAACCCATTTTTACCATATACAGGTTTAGCCCCTTTCAGCCAGCCCCTTAACCACTTCCCCTCCATGCACCAGAGCACTAAGACCAAGCACTACGGCATAAAGTGCTTATCACATTTGAAGGATTGGTCGGAGTGCTTGTTTCCTTTGTAAACGAAAAGGTTCCGATGCGATGGTGTATTTGTTCTATGGGTCCCGGGAGCGATCTCCACCATTGATCTGAATAGATCTAACGGTTCCACGCATGTTTCAACGCACCTGTCACACTCCTTTGTAAACCCTATGATGGCCATCTCCACCATTGATTCACTTTTAAATCCAACGACCGTCGCAATCTCGCACCATCAGAAATTCTTATTGCACCATTCTTTTTTCCCCCGATTGTGATCTCCTGATGCAATCATGGCCGTTGAATCCACAGGAACCAACGACCAGGATTTGCTTTCACTCTGCCCCTGTGTTCCCCGATTGGTCACCCATGATCCAATCGTGACCGTTGATCTGCCACCGATCCAACGGTCTAGATGCAATCGCTTCATGAGCCCATCGGAGATTTGGCCCCTGCCTCCTCCGGTTTCGATTAGATCATGACCGTTCATTACTTTTGATCCAATGGCCAAGATCACTTTCGCGCATTCATGTGGCCCCTTTGCCTCCGCCTCCTCTTTTAATCTCTGCCATCCAATCCCCAAGATCCAACAACTCATATTTCTCCCCACCACTAACCAACTCCTTCGCCTTTGTTTCTCCTCCGCAGATCTCAGCCGTCCATCGCACTGATCGGATGGTCCATAATCAAACCACCTTTGATTGGCCCCCACATTACTGATCGCACACGTTCCCTTATCGCGCTCCATCTCCTGCCGTCGGATCTCCCGGCCCTAGATCCAACGGCCAACGTCCATATCATGTTCGTTCTGCGTTCGAAGTTTAACAGTTCAAACTTACGTGATATAGGCAGTTTTGAAAGGCCACATGTCAGCCAGAGACCTATATCGCGTTCAAAAAGTTAAAACCACCTTACCCGCATTTTGCCGCGCGAAAACAACTATTTATTCAAAAAGACCACTTCCCCACTTCCCACCCCCGAGAGTCTATCCATAGATCTCGATCGTTGATATGTTCAGATCAATGGCCCTCAGTGTATATCGCGTTCCATTCATATTTTTCATCACGCGACCATAGCATCTCATCGGATCATCGCAACCGTTAATATCCTCCTAAGATCTGATGGTCCATATTAAATCACCTTCTGCCCATGACCGGGTCCCACCACTCAAACCCATTTCATATGTTTTTCATTACATTTTCACCCATTCCCTTTGTATTTCGCTCAAAGGTCAAATTTTCATGATTTACATTGAAAATGATTTCTTCCACCCAACATCAGACTTTGGTGTTATAACGTTAAGATTTTAATGTTTTACATTAAAACGTTATATCATTCTGCCTAACATCACAACTTTAATGTTTTACATTAAAATTTCATTTCATATCATCCAACCTTCCAAAGTCATTCCATTGGTTAATCTCCACCGTCGATCATCGCCTCCATATCTAATCGCACGGTCCATATACATTTCTCCACCAAACCTCCATCAGAGCAAATTTTCACCATTACGCTGCATTTTTCCACCGCTTTCCATTGCATCCACAACATTCACCTCTGCTACGCTGCCATTCTCAAAACCTTCCACTGCATCCATCCTCCCACCGCATGGATTTCTTAACATTTTTTATGTCTTTTTGCAGGGTTACAGGCGGTGGAAACTGCCGTTGCTCACAATCACTGTTATAGTGACACAGAGCGCAGAGAGGGCCATTTTTAGAGCCTGATATTGCAAAGAAATGTTTGGGATGGTTTCTAAACAAAATATTTCATCAAAGAAACAATATTTAAGCTCTGTAAAACCTCTAGCTCCATTAAAGTTCCATTTTTACAGACAGAGACAGTTAATGAAGCGGCAAAGAGTATCAGTGAAGGATTAAGAGGTTTAATGCCTAGTATTGAATATTTTAAGCCTTAATCCAATGTTTAAAAGGAAAATGTACCAGATTTAAGACCTCGTGATCAACACAGAACGCCTAATGAGGCCTAATGCACAGAAAACAATATTAGCGGTGTTTCACAGTAGCAGAAGGTTCCCTCCCGAGAAAGGACAAAGTACCCATACTGTTTTTTATTCTATATTGTGTTCCTGAGAAGATTTCCACCCTGACAGAAGTCGTATGCTACCAGAGCATTTGTTATGCAGTATGGCAGACCTCAAAGTCATTTATCTGCCTTTTCTATTCACCAGAGTACTACAGAGTACTGTAGCCGAAAGTACATCAAAGAACATACCTGGAGTAAATTTTAGCCTGTCGAAGACCACTCTTTCACCCAAAGAGTATTGAAGATTAATGCATAGATATTAAGACAAAATGGGCCTCAAGCCCTCTTCTACTACTTCCATTTTAATGTTTCATTTAGTGTTTCATCTACCTCCTCTGCCTCTCTTTCAGCTATAAGAACTTGAGAAAAACACATTGTAAGGTTGTTGTTGGTTGTTTAATCGAATATCTGTGAATTGTAAGCTATTTCTCTTGAGATATAGTTCTCTGTGTAAATTTTTAAGATAGGCAGAGGAAAATGTTTTCAGACTGAATATTAAGCTGTTGGACAATGTTGTACATGACTGGTGTTGCTCTTTAATATGACAAGCACATTTCTTTGGATCATGATTTAAAGCAGCGGTGATGTTTTTCTGCCTTTGTCTCTATTTTCCTTCTGTAATTCATCGCATTACATTTCTCTGGTAAGAATTAGAAATCTGGCTTAGGATATACCCTCGCATGGTACCCTAATGCCCCTGCTCTTCTTATCTTTGATGTTTTCTACTAATTGTGTTATCTGAGTATTGATTCAAGATAATTTAACCAGTGTAGTAGTTGTTATTCACTGCTAACTGATGTATGAATTAATGAATCTGTTCTTAGATGTTCTTGTTGGGTTTTAATTGAAAGAATTGGGATACTGGGAGTTTAGAATGCCAATTCTGTCTCACTAGGGTCTTATTTGAATCAATTGAACCTTTCTAAGTTCCCTTAAGTTGGATGTCGAAGCATTGAAATTTCAAAGCCTTTCTCTGATCTCAGGCCTTCACCTTTGTGTTTAAATATTTAATGTTTCCTTTGTCTGAAGAGTTAACCTTCAGGAGTAGGAGTTGGATCATAGGTGTCTAATGGCATGTCCTGTCCTTAGATCTGACTCCTAGTTGGTCACCTTGGAAGTTTCCTTGTCATTCACCTTCTTTCCTTACCATTTCATACCACACTATCATATTTAAGATCCAATGCTTTAGATGACTAGCCAAATTGAAAGCCTTGAATACTGAATAGCAAGTAAACCCTTTCCTGACTCCATTGCCCAATAGTCTTGAGCGTTCTCTGAATTATCTCTCCTTTCCCTAAAATCCTCTTTTCTCATCCTTGTCTTATATTGAACCCTTCCTTCCTGATTCCCAAAAACCAAACAAACAAACAAAACACACAACAAACCTTGTGCCTATAACTAGCCTAATATCTTAACATTTGAACTTAAAACTTACATATTTCTTTTCCTTCATAGAGAGATCCCTCTCTGGACCCAGGAGGGCTATATTCTGAGGTCTAAAAGTGGTTTTGATGTTGTCTCATCTTTTGGTATTGCAAAACTTTCCAAAACATGGGAACTCCAACAACATCCATGAAAAACAATGGAACTCCATCAAACAAGCTTTCTACCTACCCAATCCTACTGATCTAACATTTTTTCTTCCTTAAGAGTGCATTTGGATTGGCAAACTCTTTTAGAAAAAAATTATTCTTTTGAAAGCAAACTAATCTAAGTCTAATTCTTATTTCTCCATGAACTCAGATTAAAAAGTTGAGTTCATAAGCTTCTCTACCTAACTACTATCTGTTAGGATTAGACTGTCTAACAAATTTTTATTCTCTAAATTCTGAAACAAGAAATTTAAAAGCATACAAGTTAGGATTGAACAGTCTAACTTGTTGCTGATCTATGACATAAAAACAAGCTACACATAGATTATTATTTGCAGAAAATTAAATCAAAATGGTGAAGGCTTAAGCTCTGAAATTTTTAAGCATATCCTTCTCTTTTCTTCAGCTCTGTTTTTTAGTTTGTTTGAGCTGTTTTTTCTTTGTTATCTGGTTCAAGTTTTAGGCATATTAGAACCAGTTTGTTTCTGTTTTTGGCTCAAGATTAAAACAGATTGGAGCCATGATTCTTTTGAAAACTCATAGGTTCATATTTTTAGCTTGTTTGAACCTGTATTTTCTATCCTAATCTACCTAACTGATAAGCCAAGATTAAACTGTTTGGAAAATTTATTTCACTAATCTATCAGTAGTAAATTTAGAACTACTTAGTCGTGATTAGGCTTTATGACTAACGAGGAGTGTGTTTTCTAGGAGTGACATTTGAGCTTTCACACTTTCAGATTTTGTGTCTCTTCTTTGGTATGGGGTTGTACCTTTCTTGTTTTTACAATCTGCCCTTTTTTATGTTTCTATTTTTTTTGTATTTTTGATTTTTCTAACTTTGAATGAAATGATGGATGAAATATTTATAATGAGAAAAAAGATAAAAAGGCTTCCAAACATGATATGGTCAAGAGAAATAATGTTTGAGCATCCTGCCATTGACAGGACCCCCAAACAGTTCAGCTCCATTCAATTCCTGCAAGAAATAAGCATTGTTACAAGTAGTAGAATGAATGAGATAAGGGCCAGGCCATAAGTTATCAAATTTCCCATGCTTGCCGTTGTTTTCTCTCCTTGAGTCCCACTTTAACACTTTGTTACCAATATTAAAATTATTGGGTTTTTCCCTTCTATCAAAAAGCTTCTTGATGTTCTCTTGCTTTTGTAATGCTCTGTTATAGACCTCCTCTCTGGTTTGCTGAAGATGTATGGTCTGATTAATCATTCTAATCATGCCATTGTCCTTAGCCTGCACTTCTTGGATCAACTTCATAACTGGTACACCAAGACTGGTTGGAAGAATTGCATCTATTCCATGCACAAGCTGGTAGGGTGACATTCCAATAGATTTCTTAAGTGTTAATCTGTCAGCCCATAGTGCATGTACTAGCTTTGTGTGCCAAGACTTCTTGTTGTCCTCCAACAACTTCTTGATTATATTTACCAAAATTTTGTTTGAGGATTCTGCCAGCCCATTACCTTGAGGGTAATAAGTAGTAGAATGACCCAATGTTATCTGATATTTGTGGTAGAATTCAACCATATTCTTGGATCCAAATGCTGCAGCATTATCAGTGATGATCTTCCTAGGATATCCAAATCTAGAGAGGATATGAGTCTTAATAAATATAATGATGACAGAGTCATTGGCTTGCCTAGAAGGGATGGCTTCTATCCATTTGGTAAATTAGTCTGTTGCAGTGAGAATCCATCTATGTTGGGCAGATGAGGGTGGATGGATTTCTCCTATGAAGTCTAAACCCCACTGTTGAAAAGGAGCTTCAACAGTGATTGGATGCAAAGGAAAGGGAAGAAATTTTCTTTTGCCTTCAAAAAGTTGACATTTATGACAGAAAATTATCATCTTGTGTACATCTAGAAAGAGGGTGGGCCAATAGTAACCAGCTCTAAGGATTTTTTTTGTTGTAGTCTTCCAATAGAGGTGGCCTCCACATTCTCCTTCATGGAACTCTTGCTTAACCTTCTCCACATCATTCTCAGGAAAACATTTAAGAAATAACCCACTTGCAATTTTCCAATAAAGACATTTATCTATAATGCAGTAGTTTACAACTTTTAACTTTAAGAACCTTTCCTTTGTTTTTGATAAACCAGGAGGTGTATTCAAATTGAGAAAAAATATGTAATATCAGCATACCAAGAGGAATTCATAAAATGATCTTCAAAAATGGGAGTTGACAATTCCTCTTGTTCATCTAAAGCATTCATCATATTTATATCAAGAACCTCAAAATTTGATTCAACCATTAATCTAGCTAGTCCTTGGCCTTTAATGAGTTTAGTGGGCTTGATCTCAAAATCATATTCAAGTATCACAGCTATCCACTTACCTCTCTTGCCATCTGGGTCCAATGTTAGAATGTCTTTCACAACTGAATTTGGGACAAAGGCAATGATGTGGGAGTGCAAAATGTAAACTCTGAAGTTTTTTAAGGCTTTGACTAAGGCAAAGGCTTGTTTTTCCATAATGTTGTACTTCAAAGGAGCATCTCTCAGTGCCTTTCCAAAGAATGCAATGGGTTACTCTTGTCCCTGTGGATTTTTTTGCAATAAGACAGTTACATTTTGTTGCTTTATAAAGAGCGTTTGCATACGCACGTAGAGTTAGTGAATGTGAGTTGATAGTTGTTAGTTGATATAGATGTTGAGTTGATGTGCGTACTCTGTTATGTGGTGATTACGCTGCCTTGAGCCGTAATACCACCAGTCAGTAATGACTTGCTTTTTAATGTGAAAAACTCTGTTTTCATAACTTAATTTGTGTTGAGGATCGTTACCAAAGCTGCGTAGAGGGCCCCTGCTCAGCCGAGGTTCTGTGTATTAATGTTTATATTTTTCATTTCATTTCTTTAAGCAGTCATTGTATCATAACCCATTACATGTTCATATTTCATAGTTGTTTCATTTATGTTCATACATTTCTGTAATTTCCATTGCATTCCTGTCTTTTATGTTTTTATGATTGTTAAAACACTGATCAGTTTTCTTGTGCAGGTTTTAGGTAGACAGCCCGGGGCATTTTCATAGTATTTTTGCTAATGATATGAAACTGACATTATTCTGCAGCTAGTTTTCTTTCCACAGTCTTTGTTTAACTTCAGTCTTGTCTTGTGCACTTCAGTTTTGCTTATCTGATTCAGTAGTTAAAATTAGACATATTAAGCTACTCTTAGCGTCTTCAGTTACCTCCGAAAGCCACAGCTGGACTGATGGTGAGGGGCTGCATGATGAAATGTGTAGTTTAGTATTAGTTTCCTTTCTGCAAAATTAGATATATTAAGCTGCTCTTAGCATCTTCGGTTACCTCCGAAAGCCACAGCTGGACTGATGGTGAGGGGTTGCATGATGAAATGTGTAGTTTAGTATTAGTTTCTTTTCTGCAAATTAAATAATCAGTTACACAAGTTGTTTATGATTACTTCCGCAAGTCATAGCTGGTCTAATGATGAAGGGTCGGAAAATGAATTGATGTAATCTGATTTAGATTTATTTCATTGCAATTTTGAATTTCCATAAGCGTAGTTTCTTTTGTGTTCAGTTGGCAGCAAGAATAGTTTAGTTTTCATATTCACTAGTTTCTTGTTTTTATTCATTAGATTAACAGCACTTTCCATTTCAGCAGTTTACTTTCTTTTGTCATTGTAATTTCAATTTGCTTTTAAAGTTTCGAGATTGGTAAATCATTATAGGGGATATCACTTCCTTGAACAATTATAACCAAGCTTGTTTTTCACTTTAGGATTTCCATTTCACCTTAGAAAGACCATAAACGACAAAAAGTTAAGAAAGAGGTTATCTTGCACATATGGTGCGCCGCACTTCATCAGCTTACGATTCCCGGATTGACAATTAAATGCAGCAATTTAGGACACACTAAATTGACCAAACATTTTGGCGCCGTTGCCGGGGAAGTGTAACTAGGTAGCCAATTTCTTAAAAAAAAAACACATAAAATCATAAAACAAGGGAAAACTTGATAACTTCTTGAAGTATGCTCTCCTCTTGCACCTAGTGTGATCTGGAGGATCAAAAAAGAGAGTTATTGGTTTAGTAATTTCTTAAGTATGCTCTCTTCTTGCACCTAGTGTGATCTGGAAGATCAGAAAGAGAATTATTAGCCCAACTTTTGTTAAAAAAATATATAAAAAAAATGACATGCATAGAGCAAGAGATTCTAGGGGAAGGTTTATAGCTAAAGCCAAGAGTTTGATTTTCATAACTCCATCTTCTTCAAGGCATAGACCAGATTCACCATCATCTACCCCTAGCCTTAAGATTTTTGGAAGTCAAGGAACAGCTGAATTAGAGGATTCTCCTACACCACCTACTAAAACCCACTTAGTCAACAAAGAGACTTTCTCTCATCCTTCCTTGGTAGAAGAACTAGAGGACTATAAGGACTCTAAAAAAAATATCATGGCAGAGGAAGTAATAAATAGAGGTGGAGGTAGAGGAGGAGGAGATAATGAAGATAACAATGGTGAAGGAAATAACGGTAGAAATAGGGACGATTTTCTTGGATTCCCTATAGTTGATGAGGAAACTCATGCAACAATGAAAAATATTTCACCATCTGTTCTCCCTAACTTTTATGGCTTACGAAGTGAAGATCCTGAAACATTTCTGTTTGAGTTTGAAGTAGTGTGCCGAACTTATGACTATATGGAAGATTCTCAAAAACTCAAACTGTTTCCTTCAACATTGAAGGGATCTGCTCTGAAATGGTTCATGGGATTAGCCACTCAATCTATCGGGACTTGGAATGATATGAAACAAACATTTTTGGATAGATACTTGGACTATTGTATGCCCACCAATCACAAGGATGAGGTATTCAAAATGATGCAAAAAGAAGATGAAAATTTGGAAGACTTAATTGAAAGATTTCAATACAGCTTGAAAAGAGCAAAGATGAGCAACTTAGATAATGAAACCTTGAAAGCCCTCCTATTAAAATCCATTAGAGATGAATGGATAGACATTTTAAACATGATGGGTAAAGGAGACATTTCTCAACTCCCATTTCATGATATAACAGAACTATGTATCCAATTCTCAAGGGGAAGATCTAAAACTGGAAAAGGGCCTAGGGATTCTTCTCTTATTAGGGCTAACAAATGTGCAACTGGATCAGTAAGTAGGGCAGAGATTGGTAATATGCTTGATGAGTTTAAAACTGATATCTTAGGGGGTCTTAGTGAACAACTAGACACCCTTAAAATCCAAAACAAGCAGAAAGCAGAAACAGATGCTTTAGCCATCTTTTGTCAGAAATGTAGAAAGAAACATGCTTTAAGGGAATGTCCCTTGGATGCAAAAGTTGTAGAAACATGTATGATTTGCTCAGAAAATCATGAAATCAAGGATTGTCCTTCAATCCCTGGACTCAAAGCTGTTTTTCAAGAAGATCCAAATTCAATAGAGTCTCTCTGTTTTGTCGCAAGGAGACCTTGGCAGGGACAACAATCTCAAGGGTTTAATAACCCTATGAATTTTCAAACCCCACCAAATTGGACTCCTTGGCAACAACCTTGGCCCCAACATCAAAATTTATATCAGCCATGGGTACAAGGAATGCAAAATCCTTATGGGAGATTTGCTCAATTTTATCAATATCGTCCATCTTTTCAAAACCAACAAGCTCCACAATTTCCAAGCCAAAATCCACAACAACTTTCATTGCCATTTCCACAACATCAACCTTCTCAACAAAATACAAATCCTCAACTCATGCTCCCATACCAACAGAAGACAAATCAACTTCCGGCTCAGCCATTGCCAAATCCTAACAATAAGAATCCTCAAACTACTTATATGGTAGAAGGACAACAATTTCCTACCTATATGATTGTTCCTCTCAACGATGTACAACTCGGATCTGGTAGAGTTTTAGAAAAACCTTCTATAGACATTCAAGAGCAAGATACCTCTGAAGAGGACTCTCTTCAAGTCAATAAGGGTTCTGAGGAAGAATCTCTTCAAAATTCAAAAATTCAAAAAGAAAAAGAAAAGCTAGCATCCACAACTCCTATAGTTGAGCAGCATGTATCTTCATCTACACCTCCTTTTCCGGAAAGACTACAAATTGATAAGGGGGTGGAAAAACAAATTTTGTTGCCTAACTATGACTTTCTAGATGAATTGAAGAATGTTTGTATCAAGATTCCATTGCTACAAGCCATTCGAGAAATTCCTATTCTAGCAAAAACCATAAGGGAGTTGAGTTTCAAAAGACCAGGAAGAAAGCTAAAGGACACAAGAAGAATCCACCTGGTAGGAAAGATTGCAGACATTATGATGGGAAAAATTGCCATGCAGAAATATGTAGATCCAGGAAGTCCAATTGTCAAGACACATATAAATGGGATAGAAATTCAAAACACATTGATTGACTTAGGGGCTGCTATCAACATTATGAGTAGACAAACTATGGAACAGTTAAAACTTCCTAACCTTCTTTTTACACCTACCTTATTGCAACTTGCAGATCGATCGGTTATTAAACCAGATGGTGTATTAGAAGATATTTCGGTCTCCTTAGATTCTTGGGAATATCCAGTAGACTTTATGATTTTGACTCCCAAAAGTAATCTAGGAGGACATCCAATTATCTTAGGAAGACCTTGGCTGGCCACGGCTGATGCTTTTATTAGTTGTAGATCTGGAGACATGTACATTTCTAATGGTAATTCGACAAAGAAATTCAATTTGTATCCTCCAGCAAGAGCAATCACAGAAATATGAGACAATGAATGGGTCGATGATGAGAACACTATACAACCTGTCTTTACCATTTCTGAAATTAGTGAGGATAGTCAAATTCTGAACACATTAGAAAATTTTGATATATCTTCAGAATATGACCCCACACAATTTCAATTGGAATCTGACATAGAATATTTATCATCAAGACAAATGTCTCTTTACTCTATGGAAGAATTTGGTAGTTCTACTATTGATATTTTTCCAGGAAAAACATTGAATATCAACAACCATTTGGAAAAGTCACAACAAGAAGAACTAACCAAAATCTTGCAAAAACATTCTACTGCATTTGCATGGGAGTATACTGACATGAAAGGTATTGATCCTAAGACTTGCATCCATCACATCTATATTGAGGAAAACAGTAGACCAATCGGACAACCTCAAAGAAGGATGAATCCAAATCTTTGGGAGATAGTGAAAGAAGAGCTCCAAAAACTTCTCAATGTAAACTTCATTTATCCAATTTCAGATAGCCGATGGGTTTCTCCTTTGGTTATAGTACCTAAAAAGAATGGTAAATGGAGAGTATGCATTGATTACGGGGAGTTGAACAAAGCAACTTTGAAGGATCACTTTCCTTTGCCTTTTATTGATCAGGTATTAGATACATTAGCAGGTAAAAAGTACTTTTCATTTTTGGATGGTTTTAGTGGCTATAATCAAATTCAGGTAGCACCTGAAGATCAAGATAAGACCACATTCACCTGTCCATGGGGAACTTTTGCCTATTGAGTGCTTCCTTTTGGGTTATGTAATGCACCTGCAACATTCCAAAGAGTAGTACTAGGAATTTTTTCCGATCTAATCCATGATTGTGTAGAGGTTTATATGGATGATTTTACAGTTTATGGTAATTCATTTGAAGAGGCATTAGAAAATTTGGAAAAAGTTCTCATAAGATGTAAAGAAACAAACCTTTCATTAAGCCATGAAAAATTCTTTATGATGTTTACTGAAGGGATTGTTTTAGGACATCATATTTCAGGAGATGGAATTAAAGTTGATAGATCAAAAGTTGAAGTCATCTCCAAGTTTCCTATTCCAAATTGTCGAAGAGATGTTAGAAGTTTTCTAGGATTTACTGGTTACTATAGAAGATTTATAGAAAACTTCACTAAAATAGCATCTCCACTCTTCAAATTGCTTACAAAAGACTGTGAATTTAAATGGGATCCTGATTGTCAATCAGCATTTGAAACTTTGAAAACAAGAATATCTAAAGCACCTATCTTGAGAGGACCAAATTGGAAACTCCCTTTCCATATTTCTACGGATGCTTCAGATACAGCTCTAGGAGCTGTGTTGGGTCAAAAATATTTAGTTCCTTATGCCATTTATTATACCGGTAAAAATTTGACTCCCACAGAGTTGAATTATACTGTGACTGAAAAAGAGTTTTTAGCTGTTGTTCATGCAATTAATAAGTTTAGACATTACATAACAGGCTATGAAACTTTTATTCATACTGACCATTCTGCAATTAGATATTTAATGAACAAACCTGTTACTAATGGCGGAGTGACAAGATGGCTTTTACTTTTGCAAGAATTCAATATTACTGTGTTGGATAGACCAGGAAAACAGAATACAGTAGCTGATTTCTTGTCTAGAATTCAAAATACTAAAGAAGATTCTCCTGTAGAAGATAAGTTTCCTGATGAATATTTGTTTGCATTAACTATTAAGACCCCTTGGTATGCAGATATTGCTAACTATTTGGTTACAGGGAAACTACCTTCACATTTATTTCCAAGAGAAAAACGAAAAATTATTTAGGAGAGTTCAAGATATTCATGGATTTCTAACGAATTGTTTAAAACAGGGCCAGATCTTATGATCAGAAGATGTGTCAGGGAAGATGAAATGCCTGATATTATTAAGGCATGTCATGATGAACCATGCGGCGGACACTTTGCGGACAAAAGGACGGCCTATAAAATCCTTTCCTTGGGATATTATTGGCCTTCTCTCTTCAAAGATGCAAAACAATATGTCGAAAGGTGTGATAGCTGCCAAAGAGTAGGGAAACCTACCCTTTCAAATGAAATGCCACTGCAAACACAGGTACTCATTGAACCCTTTGAAAAATGGGCTTTAGATTTCATTAGACCGATTAATCCACCATCGAAGCAAAAGAAGTATATATTGGTTTGCACTGATTATGTTACTAAATGGGTAGAAGCTAAAGCATTAGTATCTGCTACTGAAAATTCGGTTGTTCATTTTCTTTATGAGGATATTTTTACTCGCTTTGGTGTTCCAAGAGAAATTGTAACAGATCAGGGGAGCCAATTCACATCAAATTTGGTGGAGAAGTTGATGGAAGAATACAAAATCAAGCACAAAAAATCTACTCCTTACCATCCACAAGCAAATGGTCAAGTGGAGTCCACAAACAAAGTTCTTGAAAGTATCATTACCAAAACTGTTCATCTACATAGAAGAGATTGGGCAGAAAGGCTTCCAGAAGCCTTGTGGGCCTACAGAACTACATGGAGGAATACAACATGACATTCTCCCTATGAACTTGTTTATGGGAAAGAAGTCTTGTTCCCTATTGAGTTCCAAGTCAAGACCTTCAAGATAGCAGTTCAGTTGGGAATGGACTTATCAGAAGCTCAAAAGCATAGAATGGAGCAATTGAATGAGCTAGATGAGATCGGACAAGAAGCAATTCTAAGAACTGATCTAGTTCAATATCAAAGAACTAAGTGGCATGACAAATATATCAAAGAGAAGAAGTTTCAAGAAGGAGATTGGGCATTGTTATTTGACTCCAAGTTTAAAGACTTTCAAGGGAAATTTCAGACTCATTGGCTTGGGCCATATGAGATTGACAAGGTCTTTAACAATGGAGCTATAAGAATCAAGACCATTGATGAGTTTCAAACTCCTCTTTTAGTGAATGGCCATAGATTGAAAGTTTATCATAAGCCACTCTCTAAAGAGGATTTTTTCAAGTTGTTTCAAGAAAGTTCTGCAATCAGGCTGGTACAGAAGAATCCTTCTTCTCTACCAAGCTAGTTTTTGTTTTTCAAGTTAAAAAATAAAAATAAAAATAAAAAAAAAAAAGAGAAAAAAATGGTATAAGCCTGAAAACCAATCATTGATTGGCAGTCTTATACAGAAAATATGGAGTGAAAATCAGGGATACCTGACACTCTATATTTTCCAAAAAAAAAATTATGTCTTTTATTTCATTTCATCTCACCACCCACTCCATTTCATTCCACTTCATTTCATTTCATTTCACTTCATTCCACTTCATCTCATCCATTCCATCAATAAAAATATTTTTATGACCATTTCCACCTGGTCATTTGTCATTTGTTCATTTCTATTTCAGCCAAGTAATAGCTGTGTCAGTTTCCGCAGCTGACATCTGTTTCCGCAGCTGACTCCAGTTTCCGCAGCCAGGAGCAGATTCCGCAGCTACTACTACTCTGTTTTCAAAAAGAATGTATAGTTAGTTGTTGTTTTCATAAAATCATGAAATAAAATGCAGGAGAGGATCAATGGAATATTCAAGACACTAATGAAGATCAATCAGTTGAAGACCAAGGGCAAAAGCAAGGATTCCAAAGGTATGAATAAAGTTTATTTCAAATAGTATAAAAAAACACATTTTTATGTAATTTTAAATTATGAGCTCTACCCATAATGCGCAATGATTATATTGACAGTCCGTAACCTTCCACGATCTCTATGTTATCCTCTTGCATTTATTCACAAACGGTTTCATTATTGAAATTCCGACTCTTACTCATGTTCAAATAGCCCACCGTAGATAATGATACGTATTTGAGTTGACAAAAGGACTCTTACAAGCCGCATAACTTCATAATCATTGATTGAAACGTGTTCATATTTATGACACAGCCACCAAAAATTCAAAATGCGGCCGAATGCATTATGCTTTGTTAACCTCTTTGTCGTGTCTCTGTCGTGTTTACAAAACCTCACTCTACTCATTCTCATTCCCTGTTTCACTCCATTCCGTTCCTTTTGTTCACTCTCATTCCCGTATATTCACCCACAGTCTTATTCCATTTTGTGTATGGTGCTCATTTCCGTTTTGTGATAACGTCCCCACAGCATTGTGCTCGACTCCGTGTATTCCATCGTTCCATTTCCGCTTAAAACCCTCACAGAGGCAAGCCGTGAAGCACAGAAAAGTAAAATGGGAAAATTATTAAGGGCAGAGCCGGAAGGACCGAAGTTCATAGAGGGATTTCCACAAGCAAAAGAGATGTTGAGAAAAGCTAAATGGCTGCGTTTTATTCAGAAATTCCGGGGTTACCACAGAGAAGTTACCAAAGCGTTTGCAAGAACATTTGATGGCTCGGAAGCAGAAGTGGGAGACCTCAAGTTTTTGGTTAATGAAGCATCAATAGCAGCAGCCACAGAGCTTCTTCAGGAAGGAGAACGTTGGTTCTAAAACAAAAGTATCAGTGATGAGGCATGGAGAACAATCCTCCGAAATCAAGGTATGGATATCACTGTTTTCAAAAGAGGAATCCCTGTGCATGCAATAAAAGATGAATGGGCCACTTTATTACTCATTGTTCAGAAATTTATCACATGTGAAGGCCGCTTTGGCTCTATGTACATGTATCATACTAGGATATTGATGAATTTCCTTGAAAACCAAACTCTCGATCTTCCTTATTTCCTATTCAATAGCTTGAAGAAAATGGCTGTGACTGTGCAAAAACACCTAGGAGATGTAGAGCCTCATTTATATCATCATGGGCTTATAAAAATTTTGATTGAAAAGGAGCTAAAAGAAAGAAAAGATACATGGGAACAATTCTTAGTAAGAAACTTCTTTGAAGAACCTCGGGAAATTCCTGAAGGTAATCCAATTAGAAGGAGTAGAAGAAAGAAAATGGATGTTGAAACCCAAGATGCTCCTACACAGGAAGTTCCCGCAGCTAGCACAGCAAAAAGAATTAGAAGAAAAAGAACAGTAGATGAAATCCAAGATACTTCTACTATTACTATGAAGAAAAATGATAGAGAAGAGAGATTGGTAAAAAGGAAGAAGAAGGAAATCAAAACTAAGAAGCCAAAAATATCGAAAAGGAAAGAAATTGTTGAGGCTGTCCATAAAACTTCTTCTTCTGAAGAAGAAGATCACCAAATTCTATCTGAGAGATTAATTTTTCTTCAAAAACAGTCATCTCTATCCAAAAAGGCAAAAACAGGAAAACAAGAACAAAAGGGTAGAGTACCACAGCATGTGAGGAGAAGCAGCAGGCTTAAGGGAAAACTGAGAAAAACACAAATTAGAGGTCCTCATTTCATTGATTTGGGTGAAGAGACATATGAACAGTCTCCAACTGACCATAGTCCATTTCAGTCAGTTAGTGAACCTGACTCCTTTCACTCCCAATCAGACAATGAGCGTACTCCATCTTATTTTCAGCAAAATATTGATGAAAGTTCTCCTCAGCCAAATTTTGAACATAATTCTCCCTTGCAGCATTTTGAGGACAGTCCAATGAAAAAGACACCGGAAGTAGACCCCAAACAGCGGGAGGTCTATGATTATATAGAATCCTTGGAGAAGGCAGCCACAGGCCCAAGTACCTCTTCTATTCAGCCTCATACATTGCAGGATGACTTGGTTCAGTCATTAAAACAGGAGATTTTTTAGCTTGAGCTTTTGAATCGGCATATCAAAAATGAAAATGAAACACTCAAAGAGCAAGGCAAACTGGACAAGATTATCCATGACAATACTATGTTACATTTGGGTATTTGGCCAAAGAAAAATAAGAAGCTAAAAAGGAAATGCCAAAAATTGAGCAGAGCACTTGTGAATATCAAATTCAGGTGCCTCATGAAGAAACCCAGAATGATGGCAGTACCCAAGAAGAAGAGAAGGGGGTTAGATGTGCTGGCTGAAGTATCAAGGCACATGAATTGAACAAAGAGTGTCAAAATTTTGGTTGCATGAGGACATGCAACACCTTCACAGTGGGGGTATGTTGAGTTCCGAATTTGCCTCTTTTCCATACACTTTTCCATATCTTTTTCACTCACCTAAACCTCCAAAATTGTCAATATCATGTGCAAAAGGGTATCTAACATGGTTTTTAATTATGTTTGTGTGTTTTCTATTTGATTTAGATTTTGTTCATACAGCTGCGGAAACTTGTCACTTTCCGCAGCCGCTGCAACTTTCCGCAACTATTTTGTGGAAATCAATGTTACAGGTGTCAACGAAGGAAACGAGCCACATGGGCAGGCTAGGAATGACAAGGACATGGTTCGTGTCCTATTGGTTCAAGAAAATTCGTCAAGGAAATCCGCGGTCAAAGCCATCCACGTGGAAGTCAACTGTGGAGTTCTATGTCGGCTGGACTCTGTTTCGTGGCATAGAAACATCCATACGGCCGTTTCCAAGCTTGCGGAGGTTAATTGACATCTGTGCAAAGTTCTGGAGTTGAATTTAAGCACCCACCTTCCATAGATCCGTTTTCCAACATGGCCATACTCCTATATCCGTGGCCTTAGTGGTCTACGTGTTGGCTGCTATCATAAACTTCAGGAGACAGTTACATTTTATTGCTTTATAAAGAGCGTTTGCATACGCACGTAGAGTTAGTGAATGTGAGTTGATAGTTGTTAGTTGATATAGCTGTTGAGTTGATGTGCGGACTCTGTTATGTGGTGATTACGCTGCCTTGAGCCGTAATACCACCAGTCTGTAATGACTTGCTTTTTAATGTGAAAAACTCTGTTTTCATAACTTAATTTGTGTTGAGGATCGTTACCAAAGCTGCGTAGAGGGCCCCTGCTCAGCCGAGGTTCTGTGTATTAATGTTTATATTTTTTATTTCATTTCTTTAAGCAGTCATTGTATCATAACCCATTACATGTTCATATTTCATAGTTGTTTCATTTCTGTTCATACATTTCTGTAATTTCCATTGAATTCCTGTCTTTTATGTTTTTATGATTGTTAAAACACTGATCAGTTTTCTTGTGCAGGTTTTAGGTAGACAGCCCGGGGCATTTTCATAGTATTTTTGCTAATGATATGAAACTGACATTATTCTGCTGCTAGTTTTCTTTCCACGGTCTTTGTTTAACTTCAGTCTTGTCTTGTGCACTTCAGTTTTGCTTATCTGATTCAGTAGTTAAAATTAGACATATTAAGCTACTCATAGTGTCTTCAGCTACCTCCGAAAGCCACAGCTGGACTGATGGTGAGGGGCTGCATGATGAAATGTGTAGTTTAGTATTAGTTTCCTTTCTGCAAAATTAGATATATTAAGTTGCTCTTAGCGTCTTCGGTTACCTCCGAAAGCCACAGCTGGACTGAT
Source organism: Pinus albicaulis (assembly GCA_034641835.2). NCBI lineage: Eukaryota > Viridiplantae > Streptophyta > Pinopsida > Pinales > Pinaceae > Pinus > Pinus albicaulis. The sequence goes on along the minus strand of CM076575.1, from coordinate 951,296,687 downwards.
GGTGAGGGGCTGCATGATGAAATGTGTAGTTTAGTATTAGTTTCTTTTCTGCAAATTAAATAATCAGTTACACAAGTTGTTTATGATTACTTTCCGCAAGTCATAGCTGGTCTAATGATGAAGGGTCAGAAAATGAATTGATGTAATCTGATTTAGATTTATTTCATTGAAATTTTGAATTTCCATAAGCGTAGTTTCTTTTGTGTTCAGTTGGCAGCAAGAATAGTTTAGTTTTCATATTCACTAGTTTCTTGTTTTGATTCATTAGATTAACAGCACTTTCCATTTCAGCAGTTTACTTTCTTTTGTCATTTGTAATTTCAATTTTCTTTTAAAGTTTCGAGATTGGTAAATCATTATAGAGGATATCACTTCCTTGAACAATTATAACCAAGCTTGTTTTTCACTTTAGAATTTCCATTTTACCTTAGAAAGACCATAAACGACAAAAAGTTAAGAAAGAGGTTATCTTGCACATATGGTGCGCCGCACTTCATCAGCTTAAGATTCCCGGATTGACAATTAAATGCATCAATTTAGGACACACTAA